>PVIW01000066.1:600000-915367 GCA_004026585.1 Noctilio leporinus
TAGGTGAGCAGCAAACAACTTAATAATATATGGGAACAGTATTTGCAATCTGGAAAATCCAACGCCTTCTGGAAATTTACTATTGATGCTGGTGGTGGGCAGAATAGCAAAGATGTCCTTGGCTGGATCCCCAGAACCTGTAGCTATGCTATGTTAAACAGCAAGGGGGAATTAAGGTTGCTAGTCAAGGTTGCTAATCAACTGACATTAAAGATTATCCTGAATTATTCAGGGCCCCAAATAATCACAGGGTTCTTTAAATGGGGAAGACGGAGGCAGAAGAGTCAGAACCAGAGGGATTGAATCATGACTTGACCAGCCATTACTGACTTTAAAGCAAAAAC
Source organism: Noctilio leporinus (assembly GCA_004026585.1). NCBI lineage: Eukaryota > Metazoa > Chordata > Mammalia > Chiroptera > Noctilionidae > Noctilio > Noctilio leporinus. The sequence goes on from PVIW01000066.1 coordinate 600,345, forward strand.
TTAAAAATACAGGGGCCATAGGCCAGGGACTGTAGGCAGCCTTCAGTGTCTGGAAAAGGGAAGAGAACGGGTGCTCTCCTAGAGCCTCTAGAAAGAATGCAGCCCTCCCAACACCTTGATTTTAGCTTTAATGGGATTTCTGATCTCTAGAATTATAAGATAATAATTTTTTATTGTTACTAAATGTGTGGTAATTTATTACAGTAGCAATAGAAAACTAACACTATACCTTTGTGCAAAGTTTCCTCTAATGAAGTTCTAGAATTCTATGCTCTTGATCCTAAACTTGGCAAATTCTTATTAACAATTTATATAAAGTAATAGAAAGCATGCACCCATAATTTGGATATAATGCAAAACTAGAAAAACTAGTATATATGTTGCTTAAACTCCTGATGATTCTGAAAATACCTTTGTGAATCAAATTAAGATTTCAAAAGGCAATATAAACTTTTCAGTTTCAAAATATAAATTGCACAAGTACAGAATGAATAGGTCAAAAGATTTTCATGCAAAACATGTGAATTTTAATTTATTATGAAATCATGGTTATAAAGTTATAATAATGAATCAATAGAGACTGACAAAAAGTTAATGCAATTTAAGGGTTCATTGGTAAAATTTGGATAAAGAAACAATAAACAGTTTTGTTAGACTAATGGGTTGGTCTATATATGGAATATAGGTTTCCTTTTGAAACATCAAAAAATCAACTAAGTGCATATTTTTTTTTGTTTTTATTTTTTAAATTTAATTTTATTGTTGTTGTATTACATCCATTCCCTTTTTACTCCCCTCTGTCCCCTTCCCCACCCACCCACTCCTCCCCTACAAAGTCAATCTAATTGCATATTTTCAAAGTAGAGCAAACCATCAGGTAAAATTGTCAATACCAACATCAGTACTTAACCAGTGACATAAAATTATGTGTTTAAAAGAGAGATTTATGTCCCCCCATCCTAGATTTACTAAATTAGAATCTCTGAAGATGAGACCAATAATATGTATTTTGTGTTTGTAGCAAGTGCTCGGTGATTCTGAGGTGCAGAGAATATCTGATGCATTAAACCCATTTCAGATAAGGAAGTGGTAAAGTGGCTGAGGTGAAAGGTAGGCATAGACTGTAAAATTGCAGATGTAAGGAAAGCTTCATAATTGTCTTCAAATATTTAAAGGGTTATCAAATGCCTACCCTCTGGAATTATAAATAATGAACAAAAGTGTATAAATTTGGGGCTAGCAGGCACTTCTTAGCAACTTGTATATATATATATACACACACACACACACATATCTCCAAGCTATTCTAGCCTGAAAGTTAAAAATGTGTCTAAGTAACTGTACCAAATAAAGTTTCTTTAAATATGCCCTAAACTGATTTATGGGAACTCCAAGACTTCCTCTCTCAAATGTTTCTGGAAGTCTGGAGAACTTTCCAGCTACTATTACATATCTATTATTTTCTGTTCCTGGCTGACTATTGCTAATGTCACCAAAGGTACCACTGTAGCCTCATCTGCCAAAGGAAAACCTATTGAGAGGTCTCTGCCACAGAGTGATGACTTCTTCAGCAACTTTCTGACTTCCAATGGGTGTAGTTTCTCTTACTGCTCAGCCTGCTGGGTCCACTTCAGATTAAATGCAATTTAACAATTACTTCGATTAGGGAAAGTTCACAGTTTGTGCCACTCTGACACAGACTTACACTGTCAGTATTTTACTGGGGGGACCCCCAAAAAACTGGAATTTATTTAAAAAAAATCATGTATATATTCTTACATGTTTAAGCTTCAATTACCTTCCAAGTACCTTCCGTTTGATGCAATACACCTAATAAGACTTTTTTCCCTACTGCTCAAAGCAGTTTTTGAACCCATTGATTTTGATGTTTTACAGTGCTTGTTTTTTGTTTCACCTCTTCCACATTAGCAAAATGTTTCCCTCTGAGGACATTTTTTAATCTAGAGAAACAAAAATGTCACTCAAGGTGAGATCCTGTGAATAGGGAGGGTGGGGAATGGGATGGGAGTCATGCCATTTTTGGTCAAAAACTGCTGAACACTCAGCCCAGTGTGGGCAGGTGCACTTATAAATCACCCATCATGAAATGGGCAAACTCATTGCAAGAGCCTTCAAAAAGAATTCAAACCAAACGAAGCCTCTCACAACAATGCCAGCTGGTACACTGATACAGATGGGTTCCTAGAACACTCACCTAGTGGGGGAAGCTTTTAGTACAAGGGGCCCACCCTCCAGAAGATAATTCCAGTTTTCTTTAAGTCCCCATGGTAGAGATATCTTTCCTTCCTTACCTCCCTCTCCTTTTCTTCCTCCCTTCCCCCCTCATTCCTTCCTCCCTTCCTCTTTTCCTTCCTTCTTTCCTACCTTACTTCCTTTAACTTACACTGTAACCCAACTACCCAGGAATTAAGCAAATAACCAAAATTAAACTCCAGTGAGCTTAAGAAGAAAATGAGAAAGTCATTGTACAGATGCAGGGATATTTCAAGAGGAGACATACAAGCATTATAAGGGATTATAATGAGGTACTGAAACAGGGTCAGAAGCCAAGGAAGAAACTTTCTGGAGCCACAGACCTCTCTCTTAGTAGTTTGCTTCACGCACTTTGAGATCAGCTTTCATTTCTTCTCTGTGTCTAAAGAGTGGCTGCACCAGTTGACATTAACTTTCTGAGTCTTCAACAAAGAGTAACCAGAGTTTCTGGTTACTAATTAAAATTTCCCAGGAAAGAGACTAACTGGATCAGGTACCCACCCCTGGCCCTGTCACTGATGGCCACAGATCACATGGTCCATTGCTTCATTAGCAGATATGGAAGTAGAATTTCTAAGAAGCAGTATAAACTGTTTGTCTATGATGAACGTTTCTAGAAGGAGACATGGGATGGGCAGGCATCGCAAGAGTTGTTTACTTCAATAATGTTGAATGAAATGTGCACACCTTTATTTCTTCTATTTGGATAACTTTTTCCCCACCCTTATGTGATTAGATTACTGCTGGATTGCTCAACCAGCCTCTATAAGACGTGCTCGGCCATACCTGCTTTGTAGCTTAACATACTTTTAATTCTCAATCTAAGACCTTTTTACAAGTATTTATGAAGAGATGAGCTCCCCATCCCAGAAAGCATTAAAAGTAAGAAGAAAAACCTATAACAAAACTAAAGAACAGATGTATCCTTGGCACCACAGGCTAAACAATTATCATGTTTTAAAAATCATGGATCCTAAATTTGCATGTAATGTAAGTTGATTTATCCATCAATAGCCAGCTAAGTCCCCATAATCTCACTTAAATTTTCTAAAAGCATGAGAACATACAAAATAAACCTGCTCTTGATTATATATATATATATATATATATATATTTTTTTTTTAAATACTCCTACTATCACTACAGATTCATTTACTTTGCCAAGAGAAGGAGGAACACATGAAGTTAATAGTTGTAAATTAAGAATTTTTTAGTTGAAAGGGTTTTTTGTGCTCTTTTCCCCAAATATTGTAGGAATTTTAAGATTAATTTTCTAGGTCATCAAACTAATTACTTTCAGTATTTCTTACAGAACATGAGTAGTAAGAAAAACTAGCTTAAATAATGCAGTTGAGGGTCTAGCTACCTCAAATGCAAAGCAGATGCTCAGCAATGTATTTGGGGCAGTTGATTCTGTGTTTGCTAAGTGGGCACCATTGAGATTTCAGCCCATTTGGCAACTTCATTTCTGTTTTTGGCAATTCCCATTTTCATTGTGGTTAATACTAAAGATGGAAGTCTTGATTTTCTAGGTCTTTTTAATAAGTGAAATTGCCTCTTCAATATCTGTTTTTTCCCCTCTTGTTTCTTTCTCTAGTTTTATAGAGTGTGATCATTGTTATTATAAACAAAAAGTTAAATCATTCCAGTAGCTTATGAACTATTGCTCCACAGGTATCTCAGGTGCTGGTTCATGCTAGAGCACCGGGATAAATATAGTAGTCACCTTTCTTGCTATGCAAATTATTGAATTATGGCAAAACATAGGACTTCCTCATTAACCTTACTCCCATTTCCCCCAATGTGAAAAAAGTAATTATTTAATAACTAAATAAACAAACAAGACATCATGATGTACTAGAAAGAGCATGGGTCTTCCAAATTGAGATAATTTGATCCCTTGCTCTTTTGGCCTTGTTAAAATGGTAACAACAACACTGACCTCATGGGAGTCTTAGAAAAGTTAAGTACTAATTATATAAGCACAATACATGCTCAGCAAATGTTATCTCTCTTTCCCTTCCATTGCATTGAAAGTCATGAAGAAGATCAAATGGGGGGCATGTATGTCAATAGTTCTTGTACCTTTTCAAGTTTGCTTTGTGGTTTTCCATGGACTTCCTTCTGGGGAAGGAGAGAACCCATATAAATGACAAAAATAAAGGAATTAATTTAGTTCAGTTTGAGGAAATTCATGGACCTCCTGAGCATAATAATGAATTAGCAGAATTAGCTTATTTGTCTTCAAACAAATAAGCAATAATGCTAATTGCAATCTCCTTACTTGTTTATGCTCTGAACTAAATATGTAGTTGGTGTAGACCTTAACATATAGGACTGATGCAATATTAAAGACTTTCAGTAAAGAGAGCTTGTTATTTCCATACCTAAGAACTTGACTTGAAGTTTTTGATCACTTTTCAAAGACTAGTTTGATAATTAAACTTTGAAGCTTGCCTTGAGATCAGATTGCAAACAGGGAGACCCCGGAGACTTGAATGGAGATGGAACAAAAACAAATGACCACTTTGGGAAAAGCATCAGACAACAAGGGGTTGGGGGTTACTGGATTTTTCTTCATCCACTTTACAATTTTAATCAAGTTTTTGTCTTAGCAGGTGTATAGTCTACATTTTAATCTAAATATTTATTATGTTTTTAAAAGTCAAAGTAAAACATATGCCCAATTAAAAAAAATAAAATGACATAGATATCTTATAACAAAAAACCAAGCAAAAACAAAACCATACTTGGCTACTATCCCACAGCTACCCAGTCAAAATTTCTTTCCCAAGAGAAAACCTCACTGGTTTTAATTCTATTATTTTCCCACATTAGACATGTTTAAGAACTTCCTCTTATGGTACTTGAAAATTTAACTTCTAGTTAGTGGGGCACGGAGGAGAGAGAGGAAGAGAGGCGTAGTGAGAGAGAGAGAGAATGAGAAAAGAAGTGTGGGGAGAAAGAGAGAGAGACAGAGGTGTATCTAGGGTAGCCATTTCAGTTGGAAGACTCGTGTCCTTCTTTAGGTCTAAAATTTTTTATCTTACTATTTCTATGTAAACGTGCTCCCCTTCATTTTTTAGTTCTATTTCTTTCAGGAAATACTTTCAATGAAATGCTGCATCTCCTCTTTAACTCAATTTTCTTTTCTCTCTCTACAATAGGTTCTATGAGAATATCTTGCTTTTATCTTCCACTTGTGCCTTTGAACCCTTTAATTTTTTTAAAAAAGATTTTATTATTTCCAAAGAGAGGGGAAGGGGGGGAAGCAGAGAGGGAGAGAGACATCAGTGTATGGTTGCCTTTCACCTGCCTCCAGCTATGGACCTGGCTGGAGACCTGGCTGGAGACCTGGTTATGTGCCCTGGCTGGGAATCTAACCAGCAACCTTTGGGTTCGCAGGCCGGCACCTTATCCACTGAGCTACCAGCCAGGGCTGTAATTTTTTAATTTTTCTTTTTTGGTTTACCACATCATTTCTGTTTCCTCTCAGTTTTTATTTTTGCTTAATTCATTCTTTTCATTCATGCTAAACATTCTGATGAAAAATATGGGAGTCCTTGTCAGTTTCCATTGTGAGTGAAGGCAGGTTGACAGCTCTGTAGATGCCAGATTGGGACCTGTAGGAAGAAAGACACTACAGCAGGAAAAGCAAGGAGGCGGACATTCATCTTCAGGTGGGGAGGTGGGGTCCTGGAGCCAGAAGAAGTCTTTATTTGGAATTCCAGCAACTGTATTACCTTCACCAATTCTTCATTCAATGGTCTTACAGTCTATTCAATTTGTTCAGAAAGGAGACTTCAAAGGTTGTTTGCTTGTTTGTTTGTTTGTTTAGGGCCAAATACTTGGCCACTGGCTCAGCCTGTGGTGAGTGGGAGGCTGCTATTATCTGCTATTACCAGGTCTGCAGAGATTCTTGTGAGGAGAAAACTCTCCTATGTTGTGCCCCTTGGTAAGATTCTTAGGTTGAAGCCTCTCTACTTCTTTCAGTCATAATCATATTCCCATTTGCTTTTCATATTTGAGAATTTGTTGAAATGTTGACCGATGATGCTCCCTTATTCATCCTATTCTATAGGTTTATCTTAATGGAAAATCCATCATTATAATTTTCATAAGGTGTCAGGAGAGAGGGAGGAGGCAAACTAGTCAGCAGAGTAAGCCATCATCATATAGAAGTCACAACAACTCATTAAAATCCCTGCTGTCTTCTGTGGTCCAGCACCCTGTTATTTTCAAGGCATCGTCAACCAACTGATCTGAAAGAACTACGATTCAGCCTTCTCTGACTCAACATCTTAACTATCCAGCTCCTCTTTCTTCCACATTGCCATGTACATATACCACCTGTGTCCTCTGACATGTCATATCTACCTACCCAAAATGGTACACCACCTGGGAGTGATTTTCGTATGAATCTGCATTTTTCTCAAGAATGTTTTTTCTTTGAAAAATGGGGGAAGGATGTAGAATATAAGCATTTACAGCATTGTCCAAATTCTATGTTCTAAGAGATGGGGAGTGGGAAGGGCTACTTTCAATGGTTGTTAACCTATCAAAAATGAAAGGATGAATTTCCCTGAAGCAATAAAACAGGAAGATCAAGTTTTTTTATTTACAGAAAAATAAAGCCAGATGGTTAGGCAATGAAAGGCAAGGAAAGAAGACAGAACACATGCTTGAGAAATAGTTTTTCATATAGGAATAGATATCCTCCATGGCCATATAATTAAGTAACCAATAGAACTTTTTTTTTTTGGCGTGTTTTCTTTTGTTTAAATTTAACTTATCAGGGTGACATCAATCAATGAAATTATATAGGTTTCAGGTATGCAGTTCTATCCTTTTCTTTTTTTTCTTTTTTAAAAATTTTATTGTTTATGGATGTAATACATTGTATTACATCCATCCCCTTTTTGCTCCCCTCTGTCCCCCTGTGCAGTTCTATATACATCATCTGTATGTTGTATTGTGTGTTCATCACCCAAGTCTAGTCTCCTTCCATTTCATTTATTCCCCCATTATCCTCTTCTATCCCTCACACCCTTTTCCCTCAAATCATGAGCATACGGTTGTCCATGTCTATCAGGGTTCTTGTTTTGTTTTGTTTTTTCTTATTTTTTGGCTTAATTCATTCACCATTTTTACCCAGCACCCCTGCCCCAAGATGGATGAATAAAGCTTTTGTTTACATGCTTCTTGAGTAGCATTGTATTCTGTTAACTCCAACTGCTGAAATGACTTTTGAATTTTACTCAAAGTCATGAAGATATATATCTACATTGGTTGTCTCCCCCATCACAGTCATAAATACAAAGAGTGAATGCCAATAAATCTGCCTTTTCATAGCAAAAACACCACCATGACAATTTAACTAATGATTCCCTCATACCACTTTTATTATACAAAGAAAGGCTTCTCTTTTTGATGGAGAAAGACATCCTTCATAGATTCTTTTTCAGAAGGGCAGAAACGTGTGTCTTGGTGATATAGAATATTAAATTGAAGTACACAATCGAGGCTGCTCCTTCTTAATGTTTTTGATGATTACTTTCTCTCTCCCATGCTCATACTTCGGCATATTCTTTGTAAATATAGTTTATTTATAAGAGGGAGACTTAACATGAGAGTTGAACTGAGCTAGTGCCAAGTATTTCAAAGGACTTCAAGGTATGAGTCTTATTCCTTTGTTCTAGTCAAACTTTTCTAGTCCCTGTTCCTTGAACATGCCCCAAGTCTTCCTATTCTTACACTATCATGTGCCCTGTTTCCCTGGCCTGAAAAGTTGTCCTCCCACATATATCTCTAAAGTTCCACCCCTCCTACAAGAGCCTTCTCTGTAAATCTGTTGGTGACTGACTACTTCATCTTAAAGTATTCCTCTCCCTCTACAAAATTTTTATTTCTTACATTGCCTGTTTTGCTGTATGGGTCTCGTGTGTGCATTGTATCTTTAGTATCTCTGCAGCTGAAGCAAGATTCCTCAAATTTTCAGCTTTTGTGAATCATACTCATTAGGATGTTTCATGGACAGAGCATATACCACTTTTAGAAAATATTTTACAAAAGAGTTATTACTGTTTAACTTAATAAGCCTAATATTTGTAAAATTAAAAATGCTAGGCTTTTCAAACCTGAGACAAAAATATCATTGAAACATTTTATCAAAATATCTATGGCCAGCTAAATGACAAATAGCTCAATTTATAGATTAGTTTCATCATCTTTTCCCTTATTCTTAAATACTGCTAAAGTAGAAAACACTAGTTTCCAGTTTATGGTTTTCACAGATATGTTTTGGACATTAGACTTGAACATAGATAAGAATGTAGGGATAAATTCCTTACTAAAGAACGTATTACAACATTCCATTTTACTATATGCTGGTGAGTACACTACTATAAATCTGGAAAGGTAAAGGATTTATCTTGGAGAGAGAATGAAGGATTCCAAATCCAATGCATGGCTGCATTTGGCCTGGGTAAGTATTTCTTCATATTTTATGGAAACTTGTGTATATGGGTTTAAAATACTTTCAATAATAGGTTACAGATTTTTTACACAGATGATTAAAGTAAATCATTATGTATTGGGAAAGGATCAAAATTATAATGATTGAACTATTTTTTTTTTACCATGATTATGGCTTTCTCAAAATTTTATTTTGTTAGATTAAAATTCATGATATTTTATACCTTAAATTAGGACATAACAGTATTTGTTAAAGTAGCTAATATATTTTGCATGATAATTTTATGCCAGGTAGCATATGCATTTTATAGGCATTATCCCACAAAACTTTAGAACAATTCTTTGAGGTGGATACTATTATAAACTTTGTTTAGTGATAATGAAATTGCATCATAAAGAGATTATATAGGTTATCTAAAATCACATAACTTGTGAGTAGTCCAGCTTGGTTTTGAACCCAGGAAATCTGACTCCAGAACCTTAAGTTTTAACCACTATGTTTTCTTTATTCTGGATTATAACATTTAAGAAACCCACTTAGAGAAAAAGTAGTGGCCAGAATATTAACTTCATTAAAATGTCATTCATCACTTAATAGAAATTCATGTAAGCACCACATTCCCTAACATCAAGAGGTGTTGTGTTTTAGGAAAAGCAACATTTTACATGGCTGTCATTTTCTTTGCCAGAAAGCTGAAAAGACTTGCAATCAACAGGTGCAGATTGATTGCATTTAAAATGTCATTTTTTTGGAACTTCCAGAACATGGAGGGGTAGGTAGACAAGCCATGTCTCTCTCACAACTAAAGACTTTATATCTACTTCAAAACTAAATAAAAACAATGCTAAATTTTCAGAAAATGGAACTACATGAAAGTACAACAAATGAAGAAATAAAGAAACAGCCAGACAGGTAAGAGAGGCAGACCCATGATGAAAAAGGCAGCCATGGTGCAGAAATTGAGGTCCCAGGGAAAAGGGGTCCTACATTTCAACCTGGGAAGCGATTTCAGCCTGAGATCGGATCCAGCGCTGGGAAAAACAGCCAGCCATAACGGCTGCTGGGTGGCAAAGCAGCGGAGGCCACAGAAGAAAAAGCACAGCTGTACATTTAAACCTAGGAAGTGATCTCTGACCCAGACCAGATCACATAGCGCAGGTTAGCAGTGCAGGGTCCAGGCAGAGCAGCAGCTGTTGCAGTGGCAAGAGGACTTAAGCAGCGGCAAAAAGTGAGGTCACACATTTGTTAATGGGGAAGCAATCCCAGCCCCGGACCAGAGCACTGCAGCTCACAGTTCCGGCGCTGAAGAAAGCGAAGCCACTTTGTTTCTGGCTATGAGAAACTAGTGGGGGTTGGGACAAAGGAAGAAATTACCATTCTTGGTGAGCAAGTGACATTGTTCCCTCTCAGACCCCACCTCTCCCACATACAATGCCACAATGTGGTAAAATGGGTCCCCCTGCACTGATGAACACCTAAGGCTCTGCCCCTTACAACTTAATAGGTGTGACAGCTCTCCCTAAGACAGAGGCAAACAGAGAAAGTTGTCACACTGAGGAGACAGAGAAATATGGCCCAAAACAGGGAGATCAAGGTTCCAGTGGAAGAACTAAGTGAGGAAGCTATCGCCAACCTAACAAATGAGGAGAGAGCCAACCTAGCAGATGTGGAATTCAAAATGCTGGTGATAAAGATGCTCACAGACTTCACAGATATGCTTGAGTATGGCAAATGCATAAGGGAAGAAGGGAAGGCTATGCTAAGTGAAATGAAGGAAAAACCACACAAAACCAATGGTGTGAGGAAGGGAACGAGGATTCAAATCAATGAGTTGGAACATAAAAAAGAAATAAATGACCAACCAGTACAGAATTAAGAAACAAGGACTGGAATAAAAACAAGGAGAGGCTTAGGGACCTCTGGACAACTTTAAACATGCCAACATCCAAATCATAGGGGATGATTATCAAATGACTATCAGCTGATTTCTCAAAAGAAACTTTGCAGGAAAGAAGGGACTGGCAAGAAGTATTCAAAGTGATGAAAAGCAAGGACTTACAACCAAAACTACTCTACCCAGCAAAAGTATCATTAAGAATGGAAGGGCAGATAAAGTGCTTCCAAGACAAGGTAAAACTAAAGGAATTCGTCATCACTAAGCCATCATTATATGAAATGTTAAAGGGACATATTTAGGGAAAAGCTCAAAACTATGAACAAGAAGATAACAACAAACTCAAAACTACCAACATCAGAATTTTAAAAGTAAAAACAAAACAAAAACTAAGCAGACAGCCAGAGAGGGGACAGAATTATAGGCATGGGGAATACTTGGAGGAATTTCAGATGGAAAGGGAAAGAGGGAAAAAGGGGGAAAGGTGTAGGGGTTAAGAAGTATTGTTGGTGGGTGCAGAATAGACAAAGAGTTGTTAAGAATAATACGGGAAAGGGTAAAGCCAAAGAACTTGCATGAATGATCCATGGACCTGAACTAAGGGGGTTGGGATTGCTGGAGGGAGGAGGGAGGGTGGATGCTGGGCGGAAGGGAGCAAAGGTAAAAGAAATTGGAACAACATCAATAGCATAACCAATAAAACTAAATTTTTTTAAATGTCATTTTCCCCTTAAAACTAAAAAACATTACAAATAATGTGTTTGGCTATCACCTTTTTTCTTTGTTAAATGATGTCCTTCCTTTCTATATACCTAACTGTGTAACATTCAGCACTAATTCCAAGACAATCTATATGCTTTAGTGTATAAAGTGATCATTTACTAAACAAACAAAAATATTCTTCTGTGACACAAATTCTCACCAATGAACAAACAAAATAGATATCTAAAGCTTATTTCTCATATGTGTCTAACATATGAAAGTGTAGTTTGGTCAAACCTCAAAGCATATTTCAGCTAATATAGTAGCTACACATGAAATGAATTGTTCTTTTACAGAGCATATTACTAAAATTCCAAGATGTTATATTACAGATGAATTTTATGAATAGCTTGCTTTGTAGTTTTAAAATACATTCACAAACTTTCTAACACTCCTCCTTCAAAAGGTCAATGCTAATTCCCCTTCCCTTGGGTGTGAACTGGACTTAATAGCTCAGTTCTAATAAATACAGCAAAAATAGTAGAAGGCTTCTAAGTTATAAAAAGCACTATGGCTTCTCGGTTTTCCTTGGATCACTTGCTGTAGGGGAATTGAGCTGCTAGTTTGTGAGAACACTCAAACAGCCCCATGGAGAGAGATCTGTGTGTCAAGGAACTGAGTTTTTTCAATAACCATAAAAGATTCTTAAGCCCCAGTCATGCCTTCCGGTGACCGGTTGACATCAAGACTCTTAACTTCTTTGAAGACCATATCAGAACCACCCAGCTAGGCTACTTCTAAATTTATGACATAGAAATTATGATATTTGTTCTAGTTTTATGATTAACGTCATTGATATCTTGATAGAAATTGCATGGAAACTATAGATTGGCTTGGGTAGAACAGACATATGAATGATGTTAACTCTTCCTATCCATGAACATGGTATATTCTTCCACTTATTCGTATGTTCTTCAATTTCTTTCTTACGTACCTATAATTTTCTGAGTACAGGTCTTTTATATTATTAAATTTATTTCTAGGTATTTTATTATTTTGATACATTGTAAATGAATGCTTTTCTAGGGCTCTATTTCTGATAGTTCATTATCGATGTATAAAAATGCAACCGATTTATGTATATTTATTTTGCATCCTGCTACTTTACTAAGTTCAGTTATCAGTATTAGCAGCTGTTTAATGGAATCTTTAGAATTCTCTATATACAGCATCATGCCATGTCATAACACGTATATATATATGTTGTGTGTGTGTGTATGTGTATATCTGCCTGTTGAAATCATATGCATGTGGCCTAATAGGCAGGATCTTGGGTGCACAGGGTTGGTTCAGGTCTTTCACATGAAAGAACCCCTAAGGCCTTTATCTGTTGGCATATAGAGGCCCCTGCACCAACTTTAGCAGTTGCTCAGCTTCCCTCATCCATGTGGACCATGATGGGTGGATCCCAGCCCCTCTTCATGGACATTAGTGTTTTTTCCAGTTCCCAGCTATTTCATCAGTTCCTGATGGGAGTCTCAAAAGCACATCTTTGAATAGCTGTGCAATAATTTTATAACCTCCTAGGATGAGCACTCCTAAGTGAAGGTGAGCATCTTTGAGACTTTGATGGGTCCTGCACCCAGTTCTCTCAGAGGAGGGCCTTTTCCCCTTCTCCACAGGGATTCTGCTGGGGCCTCTGCTTCCTCACTTTGTGCCTAGGGCTCATTGCCACCAGCCCCGAACCCTGCCAGTCTGCTTGTGACAGTGCTCTTCCCTAGTATTTACAGAGGATGTTTCCCATGGGGGAGGACAAACATCTCCAGCATATAATGGCCTGTACATTGCCTCATTACAAGTGTGTGTGTTTGCCCTTTGTCCTTTTAGGAAACACGGACTTTCTAAAGTTTTCTGGACCACAAGGATGTTAAACCTTTCTCTGGCCTTGGGTTGTGAGAAATGCTTTCCATCTTGTGGTTTTTCTTTCCAAATTGCTACATTTTTCTTGTTTTTGTTTTGGGCACAGGAAGAGCCAGCCATTGTCTCACTGGCCTCTGGCCATGGGGTCACACTTAGCACTGAGGGGTCTCTACCACAAGATAATGTACACACTTACTAAAAGAGCCTTTAAAAAGATAAATCTGATCTCTAACTCACCTGGGATTTCCTTTTCAAATAACAAAAATGCTATTTCCGATAAAAACAAAAATATGTGAGAAGACACAAAAAGGCACCTATTATAAGGTTTCAGTTATAGAAACAACTAGAATAGTCAATGGAGCAGAGACAGAATTCAGACCAGGGATTGCCAGGGGCAGGAGGAGCAAGGAGTGGGTACTTCTGGCGCAGGGTTTTCTTTTGGGGGGATGGGACATCCTGCTACCAGACAGTGGGTGATGCCTGCACATCCCTTCTGTGCTGTCTCAATCTGAGTAGCTAAGGTTAGGGGACCCAGATAAGGGTCTCACTTCCAGGCATAGAGCCCAACAGAACATAGAACCATGGTAACCAGGCAGCTACATTCTAAAACTGCCCCTACAGCTCATCTGGCTAAAGACATTAGCAGTAAAGGGATGTTTTCCTGTTGCCTGCCCACATCCTGAAGCTGTGACCTCAAAAGAGGCTGCATGGATAGCATGTTCTGCCAGGGCCTCCACCAGGTCTATTCTCAGACCAGATGTCTGTGGCCCCCTACTTTTTAAAAAAGCATTTTATTATTTTTAGAGAGGGGAAAGGAGAGAAGCAGAGAGGGAGACAGACATCAATGTATGGTTGCCTTTCACCTGCCTCCAGCTACGGACCTGGCTGGAGACCTGGCTGGCAACCTGGTTATATGTGCCCTGGCTGGGAATCGAGCCAGCAATCTCTGGGTTCACAGGCCAGCACCTTATCCACTGTGCCACCAGCCAGGGCTGTGGCCCTTTTTAAGGAGGACCCAGAGGTAACACAGGGAGGCCCAGGGAGGTTTTGTTGGGGCAAAGCCATTACTCTGGTCCCCCTGAGCAGCCCTGTGCCCCCTCCCTGTATCTGTGCTGGGAGGTGGGGATTCATGATGGGGGGGGCTGGAACAGGCTGAGGATGGGTCAGAAGTCTGATGGGTGGGCTTCTATTCACATCTGACAGCAAGGTAGGATGGGTTGAGTTGAAGTGTGGGAGGTACCCTCTGTCCCAGGTTTATCCTGAGTTCTGGAAGTGTATCTCATTTTCCCCTACATGGAGGTCTGTCCAGCCACAGAGCTGGGCCTAGTTTCAGTGCAGAATGTCTAGGGAACAGAAGCAGCAGTGACTAGAGCCAAGCAGAGCCTGGGACCACTGGACTAGCTGCTGGTCATTACAGAACTTAACTGAGGATATTGAGGACCAGCTTCTGGTAAATGAAGACCCTGCCCCAGCTCTACTAGTGAGAGGCAGGTGGGCCACAACACCCAGGGCTACAGAAGGACAGAGGTGACTGTGTGCCCCTGGGGGTTTGAGGAAACAGGGCCCCAGGATGGCCAGAGAAGAACTTCTCTCCTGAAGCTGCCTGGGTTCCCCAAGCATCTCAATATCTCCGACTCCAACCAGGAGCACAGTGCCCATGTTAAATGGATGGGACCAGGGGGCCTGGAGCTCCAGCAAGAAGAGTTGAAGGGTGCAAAGGTGGTGGAGGTGAGGGTGGGATTGGGATAGAGGTACATGTGAATTTATGGGGATGCTGGGTGCCAGACACAGGCAGTACCCACAGAGGTGGCCAGGAGTGAAGACCTGCCTCAGAGCACCATGTGCTGCACTGTCCCTGGGGAGGACATCCTGGGCTGGATCCTCTCTGAAAGGCTCTGGTGTGTTCTGTCTTTGGGGGACACATTGAAATGCAGGCAAGTGGATGATCTTTTCTCCTCTCACGACTCCAGCCTGAGCACGGGAGGTGGAGCCAGGTCCTGCTTCAACATCTGTCTCACGCTGGAAGGAGTTGGATGCAGGGGCCAACCAGGAGGCTGCTCCAGAACGCGATGGGTGTCCACCTCCAGGGGTTGTGCCACCTTCCACTGCCACTTGAGCTGCAGCTCTGGACCAAGGGTCTGATTGTGCAGCAACTCCTCACCTGACAGAGGCCCCACCACCTCTGCCTGAGGAGCCCCCTCTCTAGCTGGCTCTGGCTCCTCCCTCAGAGGGCCAGCTGCCGCTGGAAGATGCAGCAGGACCAGCTCTAGAGCTCTCAGTTGAACCTGCTCTACCTCTTTCCTCAAAAGAATTTGCTTTACTCTCACATGTTGGCCTTTTCCTTTTCTTTTCTTTTCTTGTTGTTATTCTTTTCTCCATGGTGTAATTCAGAATTTCATCTCTTTATTTGTATTATTTGGGGGTTTGGGGTGGGTTATCTTTTCTTCTTTTCTTCTCTTTTTATCCTTCATCTTCCCATTAGGTAATAAATAAAAGTAATTGTTTATATTGTAAATTGTGCCATTCCTGAGCATGACCTGCATTCACGACGCTGTGCAAGTGTCACCACTGTCTGGTAGCAGGATATTCCATCCTCCCAAGAGGAAACCCTGCACCAGAAGTACTCACTCCTCCTGCCCCTGGCAACCCCTGATCTGACTTCCAGCTCTGTTCCTTTGCCTAATGTCACAAGTGTGTGATTGCAATATAGTCTTTCCTATAAGACAGCCAGGAAACTGCTCCACTAGCTGCCGACCTGCTGAGCAACTCGGCACCAAGGAATAGACCAGAGTCACACAAAGTAACTGTTATTCGCTAAGCTTATTGAACACAGACTTACTCAAAGTAGAACATAAACATACATTAATATCCTACTTACTCTCAAACAATCCAAGAGTCATAAAGCACACATACACAGAGCAATCAATAGGGATAACAAGCCCGAGTCCCAGAGTCTCAGTCTGCAGGTCTGGGAGACAGCACAGTGGGCAAGAGAGCCATCAGCAGCTTGCAAGGAAGAATATCCAGAGCCAACTGGAAGCAGGGCAGACAAAGTCCCCAGTCCAGCAGGGGAGAGCCTCTGACAGCTGATGCCAAGGGAAATCCATGTGGCATGGAGCTGTACTCTGGTGTGTAAAGTTCAGCTCTCTCAGCAGTGGTTTGGAGCCTGCTTCAGTTATACCCTTGAGAGTTGTGTGCTCCACCCTTCTGGGTCTCTTGATAAGTGTTATGGCATTCCTGATGGCAAAGGGGGAATTTCTCTAAGAGCCATCTATAGTTGGTCTCACCCTGCAGACCTGGCTGTTCTGCTCATGTGTGCAGCTATCTTGGGTGTGTCTACTTGCCAGATGTATCTAGATGACTTAGGTAGTTTTTCTCATGAACCAAAGTATCATGGCTGACTTGACAGCTATTTTGGTTGACATGAGTGACTCCACTTTGTTTTATATACTTGATGCTATCTTGGTTGGGCCAATGCCATTTTATTGGTCTGCTCTCCACATTCCACCCCTTGATTCCCACAGTGATAAAGAAACTTGTAGGAATTACTGAAAAAAATCATCTTTATGCTATCATATTTTAACTAATTTGTAGGTCACAAGTTTTTCATATCTTAAGTAATATCAATATATAATAACATGTTTACATTGTTGTATCTATAATATTGCTAAAGCTCTACCTGATACAGGATTAAGACTAATAGAGCAATTACAGGAAGGTTGAATTAGGCAGAAGGTATCTCAAGGTGCTTATGATGGCACTGTTAACATATTAAGCAAATTTTGTAACACAATTTTTTACTTATGTATTTTCAAATCTTGCCCAAACTGTAATAATTTTGTCTTGGTAAGTACACCATGGAGCCTTGTGCATTTATTTACAAGTGTACAATCAAAAAATTTTAAGCTAAATAGTTGTCACAGATTTTAACATAAATTTGATAACACATTGTAAATTGCAACCCACGCAATGTCCATTTTTACATTTAGCAGTACAGAGCCATTTCAGAAAATAGTAAATACATACAATTGCTATTATAAATACTAAAATACTTCATGTACCTTCCTTTGTATCACTCCCTAAATTGGTTAAGAGGTAGGAGATTGAGTTTGCAACTACTGCAAAAGGATTAAAATCAATCCATGAGTCTGAGCACATTTCAAAGTGCAAGGCTCTCTTAACAAGTCCCCATGTAAACATTTTTTATTAAGTGCCAAGGTAGTTCCTTCTGAAGACAGTCCCTTGTTGATTATGTATACTGTCTTTTCTAAAATCTGTTCATGAACTTTTAGAAATACTATATGTTTGTAAATGTCATTACTTTTTCTCTCTAGTATATGCGTATTCTGGTTTAAAGTGTTAGTAATGTGTACAGAATCTATCCAATTGATATTATCTATGTGGTCTTTTACTGTTAGAGGTAAATGTAACTTAATTCAAGCTTTTCAGATGATAGAATGGGTAAGTTAGAGATGCTAATATTACTAATATTTTGTAGCAAATAGCACCTGAAGATTAGTACATCAAAGTTTGTCATGTTTTTGTGACAGAAATAGGCTAGTGTATGGTTGTCTAAGCAGGTGGTCTATTTGCTTTCACCATTGTTTTGTATAATATTATATCTGTGTGTTTCTACCAGGTCTAGGTTAAAAAAAAAATGAAAGCTTGATTGGTGTGAACATGTAATAAACACTTCCTGATATTTGTGATATGTCTTTTCATCAATGTAGTATCCATTTAGATATAGAAGGTCTCCTAAAATTGTGTCAAATTTATTTCTATAGTTGTTGGTGTTGGCATTACTGGGTGGGCTATTACTGAATCAATTTCATGTATGCTTAGCAATGTAGTGTGCAGTCGCCTTCTAAAAAGCTTCCAGTTGCTGTGATCTAAGATTACATAAGCTTGGTCTGTGTTGTATAAGTTAGGTGATTTACACCAATAGTAATCAATTCTCTCAAGCTTTCTACTAGTAACTATAGTGACGAGCATAAACTTTCACATTTTAAATGGATTTTGTTGTTCAGTTCTTCTGCCCTTAAAGTTAAGAGATTAGTGTGTAATATATCTGTTTTAGCAATCCTTCTACTATTTGTTTCGTTATTTTATGGTTGTCCTGGAATTGATTTAATAATTGTTTGATTTCTTTCATTGTAGGCAATTATCATACCTATTTCATCCTGAATTTCTTTAAAATGTTATGATTTTTTTTTTCTGCTGAGAACAGTTGTAACCTTAATACCACTATTTCTCCTTCTTATATTCCTGACCAGATAAAATTTGCAGCTAGGCCTACTGCAAGTCCCAACTACAATGACTTCCTTCCTGGTTGATTCAAATTTGGTAGTTCATTTAGCAAAGAAGTTAGATCTTTCAATTCTTGTATTGCTTTACATTCTGGTATTAGATTAGTAACCTTACATTGTTCCTTATTAAAGGTTATTTCTAGTTTAGTTGTTTAGTTACTTCAAAACTATACAGTATTCTTACCAGATAACTTCTATCTGGTGACATCCTAATTTCTTTTATAATTTTGGGTTTTGGTCTCCTGAGCCCTCTGGTCCATGTTGGTTTCCAGCATTCTGCTTTAAGACATACAGTGCTGTTATAACACCCTCTATTTATTATGCATGGTCCAAGGCTATGATCTGGAATACAGACATTCTCCAATGGCTTAACAAACATAGGCAGAATGGTATATATAAGGGTTCATAGTTTCTCAATGGATATCATGCTACTCAATCTAGCATTGCCCAATCTCCTGCTGTGGTTGTACCATTGTAAAGTGGTATACATCCACTTGATAGAATTCACACATGTCTTCTCCTAGGATTTACCACCAGTGGGTGTTTGTTTTGTGTTGTATGGCTTGTGCTGTGTTTCCAAAGAAGAAAAACACATCATTCTTATCTTCCCTAGGAAAAAATGTTAGTGTTAATCCTAAGTGTGTGCATGTGATTCCTGCTGATGTCCTGTTTGCAATATAACTTTGTCTTCTCATATGTATCATTAAGGTACTTCTCATATGTATCATTAAGGTAACTTCTAGGTATATCACCATCCACATCATAGTATAACTTAATTGTGTTCCAATCAAATATATGTATATGACATGATAAATTATGAAGTTTGGGGTATCCATGGTCCATTGACCAAGGGTGACATTTGGATTGCCTCATGATCTTGAATATGACTATAGGCTATCCATATGCATTGTCCTAGTCTGTCTCTAGTTTGCTCCTCAGAACTCCAAACTGGTTTGCTAATGAATGGAGCTCTAACCCACTTTTCATATTTGAATCTATTTGGGGCTTTTTGACATCTGTTTGTGCATTTAGTCAAATTATGGTGGAATGTGCAGATTGTTATATTTGTATTAAATAGCAGTGCCCAAGTTATTCTATTGTCCCATATCCATTTACTATTAAGCTATGCCTCAGAATTCTCTCCATGCAAACATTGTACAGATATGTTCCACCACATAGAGGTATTAGAGTATACCCATATGCATTTTCAGTGTCATTTATAAAGAATGGGGTAATTATCAGTTATATTAATATACTCTCCCAAGTTATCATTCTTAGTTCCCTGTTCAGAGTTAGTGAACAGGTTATATATTGAGCTATCATTATTATCAACCGCAAGTTATAGTACATTGACTAAACTCTCTAGTTACCAGAAATATTTAGTTACTATTTTGAAATAATTTAGTTATTTCATTCTTGGCATAAGGATAATTATCCTTGATTGGTCTGTATGTGTCTTGTAGTTTTCCTTTATAACTGGCATGTACTAAGTTTGATGTATAATTTACTTTAAAGCATTCTACTATTTTTTTCAATTCTAAAGTTTTCTGAATTTGCTTATATAGTCCATCTGTAAAATTGCCTATTACTCCTAGTATACTTATGTATCTTACTTGATTACTGATGGTATCTATGTGTTCACACACTATATGGTTGGGGTGTCATGTCTTTATGTAAAACATCCTTGATTTCTGTCAAGATTACTGGATGTATTCTACTTCTCCAATCTAATTCACCTGGTGACCATCTATTACTTAGTCTTTCAAAGTATGTATTCCTCAGGAGTCAGGTAATTCCTGTTAGTTAGTATACGTATTATGTTTTCCTATTTGGCAATCCATCATACAATCTATTTGTATTGATGTGTGATGTTGATTCCCTTTTCTAACCTGTGCATTTGTTTATGCAGATGTATGTACTGTTATGTTTAGATACAGGTCTTGTGAGATCTTCTACGTGAATCCTTCATCCCTATTGCAACTTATGGTGCAAAAGTTACCAAAGTGAGGAAATTTTAGAAATCCTATCAACTTATATGTGTATTAGGTTATATTATTTTTCTTTGATATTACGTTCTATTTTTCCTGGGTATCCTCAAGATGTTTTTGGGCCTAAAAGTAATGGACTAAAATAAAAGGGTTTATTCCAAAGTTTCACAATTGATGGTTTTATAGTAGTATCAGTAGTACTGGTAGAACTCTCTTTATACTCATATTCACTATATTCATTATACCATTAAGGTCTTATCCTTCCTTACCTGGATTGTACCAGAATTCATACCAGATCCTGTGAAGCTCTTCTGTGAGTGCAAGATTACCAGTAGACAGGTCATATTTTCTGATGCAATAAATGACTCAAGTAAATCTACACTTCTTATTGGCATTGCTTCTGTGTCTTGGTCTCCTCTACTCAATTTTGTGACATAGGCTGACCACTGTCCTACTATAAGTTGGAAATGCTAATTCAACATACATAGGGAAGTGTCATGGCAACTAGTCATGTCAGTCATGCAAGTCATTATATTAGTATGTAATATTTCAGCCAATTTTTTCCCACCCCTTGGTTATGTGCCATCTTGTTTAAATTACTTGTCTATAAGTTTCAGGCTTTGTCTTTGTAAGTTAATTATTGAGCTAATTTAATAAATCTTTTCTCAGTAAGCCATTAGTCCATCTATCTCCTATTTTCATTCTTTGTTTGCTTCTCTTCTCCTTTCCTCCATCGGGAGTAGATATGCTTCTATCCTTTCCCTAGCAAGTCTCACCTCCCTTTCATATTCTGAAAAGTTAATAAATCCTGAGGTTGAAGGTCTTCTCTTCTTGTCCCTATACACATTGCTTATTTCTTGTTTATATTTATATTACGAGTTTAAGTTTTCAAAAGATTTTAATATTTCTGCCCAGCATAATTCTCCTTAAAGGAGAATTAAATAATTAATCAACTCAGATTTCTCTTCTCATAACAACTAGATAAACAACTAGATAATGCTTATATACCTAAGTGTCCTAGTTCTTTGTGGAGTCCTAGGATTGCTCTTGGTGGTAGCTCTCTCCGTTTTAATTGAATATTCATTGTCCCTTTTAATTAGTTATTGGGAGGTACTTTGGCTGGGTAAACCTCATAATCCTTAAATTTAGCAGGCAATTTTCTTGGCCTTTGGAGGAGCTCCCTTTCGAGTGCCTCCTCCCTTGTTAATCTATCTGCTATGTTATCAAAGGTTGCCTCTTCTGAGTCATCTTTTTGATGAACAGAGACATGAGTTACATACATGTTAATTGTCTTACTGGCTTCAAAAAGGTCTAACCAGTAGTCTCTGGACCAGACCTCTTTGCCATTAATTTAAAGTCAGTTTTTGCCCATTTTTGAAAGCAAATTGCAATACTGTTTGCTACTGCCCATGACTCTGTAAAGATGTAAATAGCTTTGCTTTTCCCCTAATGAGTGTCTCACTGCCAACACTGCCATAGTACATTCAGCATGTTGTGCTAATTTTGACTTACCAGTGAATTTCAGTGTTTCAGTATCATTAGGCCTGAAAGCTATTGCTGTCCACTTGCTGAGTCCACTTACAGTGACTGAGGAGACGTCTGTAAACCAGGAATTAGGCAGAGAGTCAGACCAGAAGGGGCTCCATTTCCCTATGGGGGCATGGATTTGCTCCTCCCTCGGAAATATTTCCGGCAAGCCTATCTCTGCTTGGTGAATTTCCTCTGTGAGGAAACTTGGTTGTCCTTTAGCAGTTACATCCCTACTCTGGATGTACCACTTCCATGTCAGGACCTTCTGGTTCAGCGTTACTCCTGCCACTTCTTCAGGACCGAGTTTAGCCCAGGCCAACACTGGTATTTGAGATTTTATGATTATTGGGGTGTTACCAGTGAGAGACTCAGTAGCTTTTTTTAAAAAAATTTTATTGTTGTTGTATTACATCCATCCCCTTTTTGCTCCCCTCTTTCCCCCTCTTCAGTAGCTTTTAATGCTTCAAAAAGAAGCCATTCCAGTCTTTAAAAATTAGAATATTTGCTTGAGGCATATGGAAAGTGTTTGGTCCAGAAATCAGCAGGTTTAAATAATTTATCTTGGTTGCTTTTGGTCCATAGGAACCAAGTGCCATAGTCATTAGAGTATGTTAAGTCCAGTCTGATTTGCTCACCCTTCTTAAGATAACTTAATTGCTGAAATGTCAGAATACACTCCTTCAGCAATTTGAAAAATTGCTTTTGGGATTCACCCCATTCAAAATCAGAGGCTTTTCTAGTGGCTTCGTAAGTAGGTCTAAGGATGTGTTGTCCTATGTAAGGCATGTGTTGTCTCCGATAGTCAAAGAGTCCAATTAAAAGCTGTGCCTCAGTTGTATTGGTAGGCTCTTTTAGAGTCATTATTTTATCTGTTGCTGAATTTGGATCCTTTCTGCCTTCAGATGATTACTGTATTCCTAAAAATTTTCCTGATGTACCTGGGCTTTGGGTCTTTTCCTTATTAATTGTCCACTCTTTAGCCCTGAATTCTTCAATTAGTTTGTCTTTTTTCTTCCTCAAGAGCCCTGAATTGTCGTGCATCATGGTGATATCATGTATATAAGAGATGATTAAGAAATTAAATTTTATGACATCTATTTGTGAGGTTAATAATGTATGAGCTATAACTGGACTATTTAAATATCCCAGTGGCAGCCTTCTAAACTGGCCTTATGTGACTTCCTAACTGAATGTAGTGTATGCCATGGATTTTTGTGCAACAGGTAGAACATGTCTGGTGTGTCAAGATTGACAAAATATTTAGAGTTTCTGGCTATAACTATACTGATGACTTCCTCAGTATCTGCCAGGACTCCATTCATTATAGGTGAAAATTTATTAAGATTCCTACAGTCCATAGTTAATCTATACTGGTGGTTAGGCTTAAGCACTGGTCACACTGGGCTGTTATAAAGATGAAATCTCTTTTTCTCTATAATATCTTCTCTTAAAAAGTTCCTGTATTTTTTCTTTTTTTTATGTCCTTCCTTAAGGGGATATTGTTTAGTATAAGTAGCTGTGGAGGGTTTAGGAAACACAATTGGCTCTATTTTTACTGGAGCTAAGTTTACTTTATGTAGTTTAAGGGTTTTATATGAACTAAAAATCTCCCAATAAAAATTGGTGAATTATTCATTCCTAATATATTTGCAACAGTAGGTTCTGTTTATCCTCTTACTTCTAAAGGTTCTTAATTATATCTAAGGATAAAGAATTTAATAGCAGGGCATTGTGTAATTTTACCACTTAGTCCTTCTACATTAATAGGAAATCCGTTTTCTATAAGAAATTCAACTACCTTTTCCTGACTATTTACTAGGATTTTAAGCTTTAACATGTTGTTGACCAGTCATGAAAACTTTGTTTTCAAGCTCAAATCTTGTTGACCAGTAATGAGTTAAATCATGCTTGCACTTTATTAGCTTTTCTATAAAATTGCTGGTCAACAATGTGTGAATATAATGTCTATCGTCTAATATATGTTGCCCTGGTCTGAGCCTGGGATTGACCATTTTATGAAAAGAAGTTTTGAGTAGGTTTTCTGGCCTAACCTTCTATTTGTTTCATATGGCCTTGCCTAGGCTTAAAATTCTGGCCTGCACTACTGTTTTGGGGTATAAATTTATTCTGTCCTTGGTTTCTGCTAGGACCCCAATTTTTCCTTATTGGCTGAGACTGATATTTCCTACCTGGCTATTGACAATTTCTATTTTGGGATGGTTGTCAATATCCATCATTGTTTCCCCCTTAGCTAAAGTTTTGTCTTAAGAGTATTATTCCACTCTGGAGGGTTCTTGTCTATTTTTATGTATGTTGCCATCCAATATGAATTTAGGTTGGCCATTCAAGTCAGATGATCATTAAATAGATACAATATGTTCTCTGCTGTCCTGGCCTGACCCATAGCCTGCATATATGGCATTATTCCAGGCCTACTGTAAACCAGAAGCAGAATTACTAATTGTCTAGTGATATTAATTACCTGTTTCAGGTCTGTTCATTTCATTAGATCTCCATACATTATATGCAATGTTAACTGTGGGATGTGTTGCTCTCCATGCCCTAATCCAGTCTCACAGGGTGAGAATTTGATTTGGCCCCCTGTGTGGTAGCTCCAGTAATGCTGTGTTAATTACATTTAGTTGTGAAATGTCTGAAATGTGTCTCATTTCTGTTCCTGTGATTAAAAGTATTAGCTACTTTATCTCAGACCATGGTTAATCTACATTTGTCATCTCCTTTTGCTGAAAATCTACTCTTATATTCTGCAATTCCTGCCTAATGTGTTCTCTGCCTTCCTCATGTATTATGGCCTTCCTTGTCCATGATAATAGTCTATTATTTGCTTTCTTAAAACTATTGATCTGGCAGCAGATAAATCATTCCATGGGTTGTCATATTTTCCTAGATCTTTTGGATGAAGAGTTTTAGGTTTAAGGTCATCATCAAAAATAACCTTAATTAACACTATCAGTTGACTTACTTCTCCATATAATGCTAAATTCTTGCTTTTATGCTTATCAGATTCTTCATGGGACAACATCTTCAGAAGTAGGGTTGGCAATTCTTTTTTATTGGCTCTATTTATGAGTGGTTCCAAATTTCTAGGAACAATGAGATATATCCATATATCCTCAATGGTTTGTGTGGGCAGTTTCTTACAAACCTGTACCTCATTCTTATCCTAGAGATATGCCACTGGCAGGACAGTTTTGGGTCTCCTCTTAAGAGGCCTTTTTTAAGTTTCTGTCCCAGGGCTAACATTTTAACAAAAGTTTGGTAGCTACCTTAAATAATATTTTAGTGTGTGCTAATCCAATCAACCACCATAACCATCTACACTTGAACAAGTTTTTTTTAATAGGTCAGCTTCCCTTGTTTTAGCCTTATAGGTCTGTTTATCTAGCCACTCTTGCATTCGTTGGTGCCTACTATGCCAAATATTGCAAGTGTATGTTGCAAAATAGTTTTACCTATAAGTCAGCTGGATAACTATGCCATGAGCTGTCTGAGTGACATGTCTAATGAACAACCCGGCACCAAGGAATAGACAAGAGTCACACAAGGTAATTATGCCATTCACTCAGCTTTTATTGAATGCAGGTTCACTTGAAGTAAAACATAAACATACATTAATATCCTACTCACACTCTAACAAGTTAAGAAAAATTAAATGCTTCCAGACAAGCAATCAATGGGGAATAACGAAACAGAGTCCCAGAGTCTCAGGCTGCATGTCTGGGAGCCATGAGCATCTTGCAAGGAAGGACCTCCAGGGCCAGGTGGGCAGCAGGGCAAAGTTTTCAGTTCAGCAGGGCAGAGCCTCAGGTGGCCAATGGCAAAGGATATCAGCATGGCATGGAGCTGCACTCTGTTGCATGTAGCCTGCCTCAGTTACACCCTTGAAAGTGGCATACTTCACCCTTCTGGGTATCTTGATAAGTGTCTTGGCATTCCTGGTGGCAAGTACAGACTTTCCTGAGAAGCCTACCTATGGAGGTCCACTCTGCAGACATGCCTGTTCTGATCATGTGTGCAGATATCTTGGGTGTGTCTCCTTGCCAGATGAATATAGATGACTTTTACCCAAGTGTCATGGCTGGCTGGCACACATCTTTGTTGACAGGAGAGAGTTCAGTTTGTTTTATATACTTCATGCTATCTTGAATGGACCAACGCAATTTTATTGGTTCTGCTCTCCACACCTATTCTGGACATTTCCTATATCTAGAACCTTAAAATAGGTCTTAATATGTGTCTTCTCACATATTTTAGTTTGTTTTTAATCAAATAGAATTTTTGTTATTTGAAAGCAAAATCCCTGACAGATTAAAGATAAGTTTTAAAATTTTTTTTAAATTAAAGGCTATATTCATTATCTTCTGGAAAGAAGGGCAGGGAGAGAGGAAGAAAGGGAGAGAAGCATCAATGTATGGTTGCCTTTCACCTGCCTCCAACTACAGACCTGGCTGGAGACATGGCTTGCAACCTGAATTTTTTAAAAAGGCTCTTACAGTAAGTGTGTGCATCACCTTAGGGTGCAGACCACTGTGTTCAGTGGGACCCCGGGGCCAGAGGCCAGTGTGACAATGGCTGGCTCTTCCTGTGCCCAAAACAAAAACAAGAAAAATGCAGAAACCTGGAAAGACAAACCACAAGATGAAAAGCATTCCTTACAACCCAAGGCCAGAGAATGGTTTAACATCACTGTGGTACAGAAAACTCTTAAAAGGGACAAAGGGCAAATACATGCACTTTCAATGAGAGGGAATGTAATGTATACATCACTACATATTAGAGATGCCCAGCCTCCCTGATGGGGACACACGCACTGTAAACACTGGGGACAGAGCATTGTCATTATCAGACTGGCAGGCTTCTTGGCTGGTGGTGACAAGCCCTGAGCACAAAGTGAGAAAGCAGAACCCCAGGAGATTTCCTGTAAATAAAGAACCCTAAAGATTCCACCAAAACACTACAAAAACTAGTAAGTGATTTCAGTAATGTAGCAAGATACAAAAATAAATATCCAGAAATCAGTTACATTTTTATACATCAATAATGATCCAGCATCTCCCTAGACAAGAGCAGTGACCTCACTTCCTGACAACAGAGCCCAACAGAACTTGGAACCGTGGTAACCAGGCAGCCACAACTGAAAATTGCCCCTGCCTCCTCATTTGGCTAAAGACAGCGGGAAAGGGATTTCTGCTGTCTAGTGCGTCTTAAGGCCATGGCCTCAAAAGAAGCAGTGGGGATAGTGTATTTTGCCAGGGACTCTGCTGTGTCCGTTTTCAGACCAGAGGTAACACAGGGAGGCCCAGGGAGGTTTAGGTAGTCAAGCCACCACTCTGATCCTATCTGAGCATCCCTATATCCCTTCCCTGTGTGTATATGGGGAGATTCATGTTCGGGAGGGGTCAACCCAAGGGAAAATAGGGTGAGAAGGAGTCAGAAGCCTGGTGGGCCAATCACATTCATACCCCAGGTCAAGGTTGGCTGGGTGGATGTGAAGTCTTGGAGGTGCCCTTTGTCAAAGGCTTAGCTGAAGCTCTGGAGATGAATCTCCTTTTCCCTGGGTAGAAGTCTGTGCAGACAGAAGGCTGGGCCTGATTCTGGAGCAGAAGGTCCAGTGGGCAGAAGCAGCATTGTTTAGGGCCAGGCAAGGCCAAAGGCTTCCCAACTGGCTTCCAATCACCTTCATTGCATAGTTCAACTAAGGATACTGAGGAACAGCAGCTCGTCAACAAACCCGTTTCCCATCTCTACCAGTGAGGGGTAGGTGTGTCACAACACCCAGGGCTACAGAGGAGCCTGTGATTGTGACTGTGACCACATGAGCGTCTGGGGAACAAGGGCAACTGGACAGCCAGAAAATGACTCCTCCCCTGAAGCTGTCTGGGCTTCCCAAACTTCTCAGGATTTCTGGCTCCAACCTGGAGCACTGTGCCCATGATAAATGAATGGGACCTGAAGCCCAAAAAGGCAGAGAGCCCAAGGTTGAGAAGATGGTGGAGGTGAGGGTGGGATGGGGGAGTGAAGGTTCATAAGGTTCATATGAGCTTATGGGAATGCATGGGTGCCAGACACCTAGGGAGCCACCCAGAGGCTGGCCAGGAGCAAAGACCAGCTTCAGAGCACCCATGTGCTGGACTCTCCATGGGGAGGGTGTCCTGGGGTGGGTCCTGGATTATGGCCTTTCCAAAAGGCTCTGGCTGTGTTCTGTCTTTGGGGGGCACATTGAAATGCAGGCAAGTGGGTGATCTCTTCTCTCACTACTCCAGCCTGAGCACAGGAGGAGGAGCCAGGTCCTGCTTCAACATCTGTCTCACACTGGAAGGAGCCTGATGCAGGGGCAAGCCAGCAGGCCACTGCAGACTTGGAGGGGTGTCCACCTTCAACAGCTGCTCTAGCTACAACTCTGGAACCCTGGACTGTGCAGCCTTGATGGGGGTCCCCCCACTCCTGCCTGAGGAGCCTTCTCTCAAATGGGCCCTGGTTCCTGCCACAAAGGAGGGGCTGCCTCTGGAAGATGCATCATCGCCAGCTCTAGAGCCTTCCATTGAAACTCCTCCTCCTCTCCCATCACAAAAGTTTGTTTTACTCTCCTTCTTTGATCTTTTCCTTTTATTTTCTTTCAGTTTAATGTTTTTCTCTTCTCTGTGGTGTGATTCAGTATTTCATCTATTTTTTAAAAACTAATTGGATTTTCTATTTTTTTTCTCTCTTTTTATCCTTTATCTTCCCATGGTATAATTCTTTTTAAATAATAAAAGTTATTGCTTACATTGTAAATTGTGGCATTCCTGAGCATGACGTGCATTCATGACTGTGTGCAAGCGTCACCACTGTCTGATAACAGGATGTCCCATCCCCCCAAGAGGAAACCCTGCGCAGGAAGTACTCACGCCCCACTCTTCCTGCCTCTGGCCACCCCTTGTCTGTTTTCTGTCATTGCTTTCTTGCCTAGTCCAGACATTTCGTATAATGGAACCTTACAATAGGTCCTTTTTTGTATCTTCTCACATATTTTTGTTTTTATCTGAAATAGCATTTTTTGTTATTTGAAATCAAAATCTCAGATGAATTAGAGGTCATTCTTTAAAAAAAGGCTCTTTTAGTAAGTGTGCGCATCACTTTGGGATGCAGACCACTGTGTTCAGTGGGACCCCGGGGCCAGGGGCCAGTGTGACAATGGCTGGCTCTTCCTGTGCTCAAAACAAAAACAAGAAAAATGCAAAAACCTGGAAAGACAAACCACAAGATGAAAAGCATTCCTCACAACCCAAGGCCAGAGAATGGTTTAACATCACTGTGGTACAGAAAACTCTTGAAAGTTGGTGTTTTCTAAAGGGACAAAGGGCAAACACATGCACTTTCAATGAGAGGGAATGTAATGTATACATCACTCATATTAGAGATGCCCAGCCTCCCTGATGGGGACACACGCACTGTAAACACTGGGGACAGAGCATTGTCACTACCAGACTGGCAGGCTTCTTGGCTGGTGGTGACAAGCCCTGAGCACAAAGTGAGAAAGCAGAACCCCAGTAGATTTCCTGTACATAAAGAACCCTAAAGATTCCACCAAAACACTACAAGAATTAGTAAGTGATTTCAGTAATGTAGCAAAATACAAAAATAAATATCCAGAAATCAGTTACATTTTTATACATCAATAATGATCCAGCATCTCCCTAGACAAGAGCAGTGACCTCACTTCCTGACAACAGAGCCCAACAGAACTTGGAACCGTGGTAACCAGGCAGCCACAACTGAAAATTGCCCCTGCCTCCTCATTTGGCTAAAGACAGCAGCAGGAATGGGATTCCTGCTGTCTGTCAGTGTCCCAAGACTGTGGTTTTAAAAGAGAAAAAGGAGACAGTATGTTCTGGTGTGGCCTCCCCTAGGTCCATTCTCAACTCAGACACCTGTGGCCCTTTTCTGATGGCACTCCAAGGTAAACTGAGGCCCAGGGAGGTTTCACTGGGGCTACACCACTGCTCTGATCCCATCAGAGCAGCTCTATGTCTCCTTTGTATGTGAGTGTGTGTGTGTGTGTATATGTGTGCGTGTGCATGTAGGAGATTCATGCTGGGGAAGGCCTGCCCTGAGCAGGAACAGGCCCCTGAGTAGGAACAGGCTGAGGAGGGCTCAGAAGCCTGGTGGTGCCAGTCATATACACACCTGACATCAAGGTTGGCTGGGTGGACATGGAGTGTGGGAGGTTAAGGTAATTTTCTCTGCATGAAGGTCTATGTAGACCTGGGCTGGGCCTGATTCGGAAGCAGCAGGTCCAGTGGGCAGAAGCAGCAGTGGCCAGGGCCAGGCAGGGCAGGAGGCCTACTGACCAGCTGCCGGTCACTGTCATTGCAGAACTCAACTGAGGACATTGAGGACCAGCTGCTGGTGGATGAAAACTCTGCCACATCTTTACAAATGAGGGGCAGGTGTGTACAACACTGAGGGCTAAAGGAAGACAGAGATGACTGTGGCCATCTAGGGGTCTGGGAAACTAGGGCCCATGGATAGCTACAGGAAGACTCCTTCCCCAAAGATGTCTGGGTTTTCCAACCATCTCAGGATTTCTGACTCCAACCTGGAGCACAGTGCCCATGTTATCCATTTGTTTCTCTTCTATGGAGTAAGTATATTACTTAGCTTTTATTTTTAAAGGATTTAGGACAAGAAAAACAAAGGTTTATTATAGTACAATAATGAATTCTAAAGCCATTGACGATCAAGTCAAGAACTACATCCTTTCAGTGGGGAGAAACCTGATTGGAGCAGGGTGGGTTGCTCACCAATCCTGTCCTTTCCCTGTGTGTGCACATTGTGTCAGCATGTGTATGTATGTGCACCTTTATTCCCATGCTCATGGTGCATGTGTGGGTGCCTGTGCATGTTCACATGTGTGTGTGTGTGTGTGTGTGTGTGTGTGCGCACAAGTACTTGTGGGTGCCAGGCAGGGAGGAGTCCCAGGTATGTGCCCTTCCAGAACCTCATTTCCTCAAGGAGGGACTGACAGTAGGCCCTCTTTCACCTTGGCATTTCTGTGTCACTATGTCAGAATTTTTGTAGCCCCTTCAGTGGAACATGAGCCATTTCCAAATTTTCACTCCTATCATTGTGCTGAAGGCAACATTTTTATACATAAATCTTTATTTATTTGGAACATGTCCCTAGAAGTGGAGATTCTCTGTAATATAAACACAATTTAAGTCTTAGGCAGAAGACCTGGGTGTTAGAAACTCAGGTCTAGTTTCAGCAAATCCCCAATAAATCTACTGCCCCAGCAAGTGCCTATGCCCTGCGGTTACCCTGCTTAAAAAAGGCATCTCTTTCTGATGACAAGAATTTAGCATTTTCTCTGTTTTCAGAGCCTATTTTCCCATCAATAACACCATCTGGAACTTTTGAAAGTCCCTGTACTATCCCATCCCTTAAAAACCCTCACTGTGCTGTCACTTGGGGCTGACATCACTTAGGTCTCAGCCTGCCTGTTTGTAGTTGGCCAAATCTTGTATAAATTAATTGCTTGTTTTCTTGTCATTTTTATCCACTCACTAGGCTGAACCTAACATTAAGGTGTTTGGGGCAGTTCCCTACAACCAAGGATACCCTGTTTACTTTGAGCCTTATTAGGGAAAGCAGGGGTGCTGAGAACTGGGGGAGGGAAGAACAAGGAGGAGAGGCGGCTGGGAGTGGGACAGATGAAGGTGCTTGGGAGTGACACACCCAGCTGTAAGGTCACATCCACCCTGCCTCTGCCCTGCCACCTGTCCCACCCCGCCCCTTTGCCTATAGCCCACACCAGCCCCACTCTGCTTCATAGCTCAACTCAGCTGAGCAGCCTGGCTCTGTCATTCAGAATACCAGGACACAGGAAGTTTTGGGCCTGCACAATCTGGCCTGCTGCCTCTTCTTCCCAGAGCAGAGCCCCTTCCTCTCTGTCAGCAAAGCAGTTCCGTGGAGGCTTGGCCAGTCATAGGGACAACCACGAATGTGCTCTATCCAGGCGAACATCTCAGTTATAACAGCAGGACCCACCTGAGCTTGTGTGAATGGAAGGAACCTTGCAAGGGGCCTCATGGAAGGTGCCAGAAGGTTAAAACATCAGGCTGGAGGCTTTGGGGCAGGCCCTAGTACCCAATCCATAGAGGTTCTCCAATAACAGCCTCTGTCCCAGCCCTGAGCCAGCTCCCAGCCCTCACACCCAGCACATCTAGCTTCTGTGAGGGGGCTCTGCTCAGTGGGGACAAACGAGAGAGCCTGCATCTCCTTCACAGTCAGGTCAGGTGGATTCCACTTGGTCTGAGGTAACCACGTGAGGTCACCGTTAGTGACTTATCTCTTGTCTGCTCAGAGATGGAAATCCTACCCTGAGCAGAGAAGGTAGGTCCTTAAGGTGGGTTTCACTAGGCTCTCCCTGGAAGTAGCCTGGGAAGCCCCTGATGGTACAGAGAACAGTAGATAGGAGAGAGAAGGACATTTTAGTGAATGTCTTCTGTTTCACATTAGCCACAGACTCAGATAAAATGTTTCCAAAACCTGGATCAGAAGAACTGGTATTCAAATATAGAAAAACAAACAAACAAACAAAACCCTACCTAATCCTCAATAATGAGTAACAAACCAACCCAATTAAAAATTCGGCATAAGCTCTGGACAGGAGCCTCATCGCAGAAGATTCACAGATCAGGTGGGGATGGAAGATGGCGGTGGAGTAGGTGGAAGTAACATTCACCTGCTTCCAGGACCAAATGTGAATGACGACTAAATTATAAATCAACCTGAACAATAGTGAAGGCTAGCTGAACAGAAATCTTATAACCAAGGAATACAGAAGAAACCACATCCATTGTGGTAAGAAGCAGACAGTCATGAAAATGGCTGGCCCCACATCCATGTGTGATAGTAGAAAATCCACAGGGATATTTCAGCTGCAAAGGTCCTTCCTAAGGTGCGAGATGTCTCAGCTTGGAAGAGACATTGACATAACATCAGGCTGTGAAAATCTGTGGCAATTCCATTCACCAGGGAGAGATGAAAGGGTCTGGTAGAAAATCAGGTGCCCTCTTAAAAGGCCAGCACACAAAATCTCACTTGCAAATGCTCATTCTGGCAGAGACATGACAGCTCACAGCAAAGTGAGGTCATATAGTGAGAGGGCTGGAGGGACAGCTGCCAAGGCCCTTGGTGGAGTCCATATCCCACATTGCCCTCAGATGCCATATTTTCTGGGTCAAGCATTCCCTTCCATAGGACATCAGCCTGGTGGATACAATAGACTCACTCTCCTGAGTCCCTGAGTGCCCACCTGCCAAATGTGTGCCCTGTGGAGGAGTTAGCTAGCTCTGGCCACATTGAGCTTGTGGTGCAGACATTCTTGGAAGGTTCTCAAGGAGGTTTGGGCAGAAACAGAGGGTGGCAGAGATGGACAGGGAGAGACTGAGTTTGGTGGTTTCCCCAACTGGCACCATTATTTCTGTGCAGAGTCCTCCCTCCACATGGACAAATCTTAATCTTAGTCTGACAAACTCTGCTGGCCTCATCTTGAGGACTCCCTGTGAGACTTCATCCCAATACAAATGTCATCAGGCCCAGCAGGAGGCAGCTATGCTTTGTGTACCCTAATGTTAAGTGGCTTCAGGCCCAGCAGTGGCTCTGAGTTTGAAACTGTGAACACCTCTAACAGACAGGCTGCAAGCACAGGAAGATCTTGGGGTACCCTGAGCCTTTTGCTGATGTGACCCTGAGCTCAGTTCTGGTGGAAAATGGCCAGGGTGTACAGCCTGGCTCTTTCATATGCACTCAATCCTAGCAGAAGTAGCCATAAACTGTGGATTACTTTGTACCTCCAAACACATCACCCAGGGCCAATCATAGGCAGCATCTGACATTGACATTTACCTACATGACAGTTCCTCTCAAAAGGCCCCAGAACCAATATGCCCAGTGGCAGGCTTCAGACAACAGATCACGACTCAATTAGCTCCACATGTGGCACACCCAAAGGGACATCTTGGCAGGCAGCAGACCCTGCTGGACTGAATTCTGCTTTGTGAGGTCAGTCCCAGCCCAGCAACTTACACACTGTGTTCAGGGTAGATGCTGATAGTCAGCCCATGGATGGGCCTACAGCAATCAAGGCTCAACTCTAACAAAAGGCTCAATAATCCACACAAGGGACATTCTGGAGTCCTGAGCTCAGGTGACTAGGGAGACTGCACCAATGAGACCTATAGGGCAATTACACATAAGGTCACTTTATTAAGACTGGGAGACATAACAAATCTATCTAATACCCTGTCAGAACCATATATAGAGAAGCAGCCAAAATGAACAGACAAAGAAACATGGCTTAAATGAAATAGCAGGAGAAATAACTAGAAAAAGAACTAAAGGAAGGGTAGGCAAGCAATATATCAGATACAGGATTCAAAACAATGGTTTTGAGGATTCTCAGGGAACATAGGGGAAGAATGTGTAAGCTCTGTATAGTTAAAGAGAGAGCAATCATAAAAAAGGACATAGAAACTATCAAAAAGAATCAGTCAAAAATGAACACTATAATATCTGAAATGAAGAATACACTGGAAGTGATTTCTAACAGATTTTTCTAACAGCAGGTTAGAAAAGCAAAAGACCGAATCAGTGATTTAGAGGACAAGATAACAGAAAACATGCAGGCAGAACAACACAAAGAAAAAATAATTTTTTTTAAATGAGGAAAGTTTAAGGGGCCCCTGAGACATCATCAACCCCCTGAGACATCATCAAACATAGTAAAATCTGCATTATTGGGATACCAGAAGAAGAGAGAATGCAACAGATTAAGAAACTATCTGAAGAAATATTGGCAGAAAACTTCCCTAACCTGGAGAAGGAAAAAGACACACAAGTCCAGGATGTGCAGGGAGTCCCAAACAAGTTGAACTCAAAGCATCCCAAACTAAGACACAGTGGAATTAAAGTGTAAAGACTAGGGGAAAATCTTAAGGGCAGCAGGAGAAAGACAGTTACCTACAAAAATGCTCTCATAAGACTGTCAACTGATTTCTCAACAGAAACATATCAGGCCAGAAGGAATTTGCATGAAATATTCTAAATGATGAAGAGTAAATCCTACAACTAGGACTACTCAATCCAGTAAGGCTATCATTTAAAAATGGAAGGAAAAATAAATATCTTTCCAAGCCCTGGCTGGTAGCACAGTGGTTAAGGCGCCGGCCTGTGAACCCAAAGGTCACAGGTTCGATTCCCCAGCCAGGGCACATAACCAGGTTGCGAACCAGGTCTCCAGTCAGGTCTGTGGCTGGAGGCAGGTGAAACGCAACCATACATGGATGTTTCTCTCCCTTTCTGCCTCTCTCCCTTCCCCTCCTTCTAAAAATGATGAAATAAAATCTTTAAAATAAATAAATAAATAAATAAATAAATAAATAAATCTCTTTCCAGACAAGAAAAAGTATGGAGTTCATTACCACCCAACCCGAACTACAAGAAATGTTAAAGAGATCTCTTTAACAAGAAGAGAAAAAAAGAGAGAGGGGAATCTAGTTATAAAGAACACAATGGCCATAAATATGTACCTATCAATAATTATCTGAAATGTAAAGGATAAAACACTTCAACAAAAAGATACAGAGTAACCGTGGCCAGGTGGCTCAGTTGGTTGGAGCATCATCCCATACACCAAAATGATGCAGGTTTGATCTCCAATCAGGGCACATATCTAGGTTGTGGTTTGATCCCTGGTCAGGCACATACAGGAGGCAACTGATTATTGTTTCTTACTTAAATTGATGTCCTCCCCTCTCTTTCTCTCTCTCTCTTCTTCTCTCCCTAATATCAATAAATATGTCCCTGGGTGAAGATTTTAAAAGAGACATAGGGTAATTAAATGGAAAAGGAAACAAAAACCAGATATGTGTTGTCTGCAAGAGTCCCACCTCAGAATAAAAGACACACACGGATTGAGAGTAAAGGGATGGAAAAAAATTTTCATGAAAAGGAAAATGGAAAGAATAATAGCTGAAATAGCAATACGCATATCAGATAAGACGACTTTAAAACAAAGGCTATTATAAGAGACAAAAAAGGGCATTACATAATGATAAAGGCATCAATCCCAAAAGAGTCCATAATCCTTGGAAACATATATGCACCTAAAACAAGAGCACGTAAATATATAAACATAAAGCAAATCTTGATGAACATAGAGGGAAAGATCCAACCATAATACGGTCATTGTTGGGGATTTTAACACCCCATTGACATCAATGGATAGATCTTTCAGACAGAAAAATCAACAAGGAAATAGTGGCCTTAAATGACATAGTATACCAAAAATATTTAATATTTTCAGAGCATTTCACCCCAAAGTAGCAGAATAAACATTTATTTCATGTGCAGCTAGAACATTAAGGCATAAACCAAGTCTCAATAAATTTAAGAAGATTGAAATCATATCAAGAATCTTCTCCCATTACAAACTGCTGTTCAAAACTAGAAATCAGTTGCAAGTAAAAACTAAAAGAACACGTGGAGGTGACATAACATGAGATCAAAGGAGAAATCAAAATATACCTTGAAACAAATGAAAATGAAAACACAACACAAAATTTGTGGGACACAGCAAAAAGCAGTTTTAAGAGGGGAATTCATAGCAATACAAGCTTATCTCAAGAAGCAAGAAAAATTTCAAGTAAACAATCTAACCTTACACTTAAAGGAACTAGGAAAAGAACAACAAACAAAGTCCAAAGTGAGTAGAAGGAAGGAAATAATAAAGATCAGCCCAGAAATAAATGAAGTAGAATCTAAAAAAGCAATAAAAAAGTTCAATAAAGCCAAGAGCTTGTTCTTTGAAAATATAAACAAGATTCATAGGGCTTCAACCAAACTCATAAGGAAAAAAAGAGTACTCAAGTAAAATCATAAATAAAAGAGGTGAAGTAACAACTGAATGATGAAGCGTAAATCCTACAGAAATACAAAAATGATGAAGAGCAAATCCTATAGAAATACAAAAGATTATGAGAAAATATTATGAACAACTATATGCCAACATATTGGAAAATCTGAAAGAAATAGATGAATCCTTAGACATTGAACCTTCCAAAACTGAGTTTGAAAGAAATAGAAAATCTGAACAGAGTGATTACAACTAAAGAAGTTGAAGCAGTAATCAAAAAACTCCCAGCAAACAAAAATCTTGGTCTGATCATTTAAACAGGTAAATTTTACCAAACATCCAAAGAAGAACTAAATCCTACCTTTCTCAGTCTTGTAAAAAAAAAAAATATTCAAATAGACAAATGTCTTCCAAGATTATTTTACAAGGCCAGCATTATCCTAATTCCAAAACTAAATAAAGACAAACAAATATAATTATAGGCCAATAAAAAAAACACAAATACAAAATCCTCAACAAAATAATAGCAAACCACAGTCAGCAATACATTAAAAAAAAAATCATACACCCCTAGCAAGTGGGATTTATTCCTCAGATGCAAGGGTTAGCACAATATTTGCATATCAATTAACGTGATAAAACAAATAAACAAATTGGAGAATAAAAATCACAGGATCCTATCAACAGATGTAGAGAAAGCATTTGATAAAGCCCAGCACCCATTTATGATAAAATCTCTCAGCAAGGTGGAAGTAACGGGAAAATATCTCTATGTAATAAAGACCATTTATGACAAACCCACAGCAAGCTTCATACTCAACCACAAAATTAAAAGTGTTTACCTTAAGTTAAGGTACAAGAAAGGGATGTCTGCTTTCACCTTGCATATTCAACATATTTCTGGAAGTCCTAGCCATAACATTCAGACAAGAAGAAGAAATGAAAGGCATTGCCTAGAGTCTTCTCAGATAAGACAGTGACATCACTTCCTGACAATAGAGCCCAACAGCACTTGGAACTTTGTAACCAGGCAAACACATTTATAACTGCCCCTATCTGGCTCCTTTGGCTAAAGTAACACAAAACAGATGTTTTCCCACTGTCTGTCTGGGTCCCAAGACTGTAGCCTCAAAAGAGGCAGTGGGGATAGTATGTTCTGCTGGGTCCATTCTCGTTCCAGACATCTGTGGCCCTTTTCAAGATGGAATCCAGAGATAACACAAGGAGGCCCAGGGGTGTTTTGTTAGGGCTAGGCCCCCACTGAACAACTTTATATCCCTTCCCTCTGTGTGTGTGTGTGTGTGTGTGTGTGTGTGTGTGTGTGTGTGTGTGGTGTGGGAGGCCTGCCAAGCAGGAACAGACTGAGGAGGGGTCATAAGCTTGGTGGGCTGGTCATGTTCACACCTGACATCAAAGTTGGCTGGGTAGATGTGGATTGTGGCAAGTGCCCTCGGCCCAAGGATCATCCAAGTTATGGAGGTGAATCTCCTTTTTCTTGCAAGGAGGTCTGTGTAGACAGAGAGCTGGGCTTGATCCTAGAGCAGAAGGTCCAGTGGGCAAAAGCAGCAGTGTCTAGGGCTGCTGGTCACTGTCATTGCAGAACTCAACTGAGGACATTGAGGAACAGAGGTAACTGTGGCCACCTAGGGGTCTAGGGAACCAGGGCCTGTGGATAGCCAAAGAAGGACTCCTTCCCTGAAGCCACCTGGGCTCCCCAGGCATCTCAGGATTTCTGTATCTAACCTGGAGCACTATGCCCATGTTAAATGGATGAGGTTGGAGGACCTGGAGACAAAAGAAGCAGAGCCTAAGGTTGAGAAGGTAGTGGAGGTGAGCTTGAGATGGGGTGGGCACAGTTGCAGAGGAGAGGTGCATGCAAGCTTATGGGGGTGGGTGGGTGCCTGCAGAGGCTGTCTAGAAGCAAAGATCAGTCTCAGAGCACTCATGTGCTGGACTGTTGGGACATCCAGAGGTGGGTCCTGAGCTGTGGCCTTTCTGGAAGACCCTGGCGGTGTTCTGTCTGTGTGGGCGCACTGAAATGCAGGCAAAAGGGGGATCTTTTCTCCTCTCTCTACTTTAGCATGGACCCAGGAGACAGAACTGGCTTATGCTCATCTCAAGAAGCCTGATGCAGGAGCAGACCAGGAGGCTGCTCCAGACCTGAAGGGATGTCCACTTCCAGTGGTTGTCTTACCTCCCGCAGCTTCCCCAGCTGCAGCATCTCCTGACCTGACCGAGCCCCACTGCCCCTGCCTAAGATGATGTCCTTCAAACCTGCCCAGGTTCCTGCCACAGAGGAGGAGCTGCCTCTGGAAGATACACCAGAACCAGTTCTAGAGCTATGTTGTTGAGACTACCTTTTCCATCAGAACAATTTGTTTACCCTTTTCCTTTGTTTTCTTATATTGTTATATTTTCTCCTTTTCCCATGGTGTGACTCGGTATTTCATTTTTATTTTCAGGATCAGGTAATGGGTTTATGGAGGGTGGAGAGGGAGGGCCCGTTGGAGCTGGGGAAAGGAGACGCCTGGTCCCCCTTGTGGGCCTGTAGGTGTCTACTGTATTTCATCTTTTTATTTTTATTATTTGGCGGTTCAGGGTGGGTTATATTTTCTTTTCTTTTTTCTCTTTTTATCCTTCATTTTCCCTGTGACTTATTTTAAGTGATAAATAAAAATTATTGTTTATATTGCAAATTGTGCCATTCCTGAGCAGGACATACATTCATGAAGCCAAGCAAACATCACCACTGTCTGGGAACAGGATGTCCCATCCCCTCAAGAGGAAACCCTGTGCCAGATGTACTCACTCCCCACTTCTTCTGCCCCTGGCAACCCCTTGTCTTCTTTCTGTTCCTGTTTCATTGCCTATTCTGGAAGTTTTCTATAACTGGAACCTTACAATAGCTACCTTTTAGTGTCTTAATATATAGTATATATAATCTGAATTAGTACTTTTTGTTATTTGTAAGGGCAATCCCAGATGGATTAGAGATGAGATTTATTATTTTTTAAAGGCTGTTTTGGTAAGTGTGTGCATCTCAGAGTAGAGACTGTTGTGCTAAATGTGACCCCAGGGCCAGAATGTGGTCAAGCAACAGGTGGCTCTTCCTGTACCCAAATCAAAAAATAAGAAAAATGCAGCAGTCTGGAAAGGCAAACCACAAGATGGAAAGCATTCCTCACA
This sequence comes from Noctilio leporinus, assembly GCA_004026585.1. Lineage (NCBI taxonomy): Eukaryota > Metazoa > Chordata > Mammalia > Chiroptera > Noctilionidae > Noctilio > Noctilio leporinus. The sequence goes on from PVIW01000066.1 coordinate 640,540, forward strand.
ACTAGGCTAGAGAAAGGTTTAAAAACACTGTGGTTCACAGAACTCTTGAAAGTTGATGTTTTCTAAAGTGACAAAGGGAAAACACACACACTTGTAATGAGAGGCAATGCATAGGCCATTTCATGTCAGAAATGCCCAACCTCCCCAATGGGGATACATGCACCATAAGCACTGGTGAAGATTAGCATCAGACTGGCCCATTTCTGATCTGATGGTAACCAGCCTTGGGGACCAACTGAGGAACCACAGGCTCCGGCATGTCCCCTGGTGAGAAGGAGGAAAGGCCCTCTTCTGGGAAAACAGCATGCAGGACCCATCCAAGTCCAGGTGCTTACCTCACCTGGCAGTGCTCATCCTAGCAGGTTATGAAATTCTTGCAGTTTTTCAAAGATGAACTTTTGAGACTACCCATCAGGGCACTGACAAAATATCTGGGAACTGGAAAACATATGACTGTCCACAGAGAAGGGATGGGACCTACCAATCCTGGTCCATGTGAATGAGGGAAGCTGAGCAGCTGCTAAAATGGGTGCAGAGATCTCTACATGCCAACAGATAAAGGCCTCAGGGGCCCTTTCACATGACACTAACCGTGTGCATCCAGGATGCCACCTGTCAGACCACATACATGTGATTTCAATAAGCAGACAAAGATCTGTAAAAATTAGTCCATGGATGACAGAGAGACACAAACAGAGAGGCTGAGCCTGAGAGACATCCACTTTGCCACTCATGATGATCACCTTTGTGTTAGCACTTGAAAATCTCTTATCTTTTCCTTGAGGTGATGTCTAATTTTTTATAATGCGTGTATGACTTTGATCATTCTAAAAAATTAAAGTCATATATTTAATATCATCCATTGATTAGTCACCTATGGAGTAAGAATAGCATTTAGTTCTTTTAATAGACTTAGGAATAGAAAATAAAGGTTTATTATAGTACAATAATGAATTCTGAAACCATTCATGTCAAGAACTACATCTTTCCAGGGGGAAGAGCCCTAAGGGGGGATGCTCATTGTTCCTGTCCTTTCCCTGTGTGTGCACATTGTGTCAGCATATGCACATTTGTACACCTGTGTTCCCATGCTATGGGTGCATGTATGGGTACCTGTGTATGTTCATGTGTGTGTATGAGCACCTGTGTCCTGGGGTAGGGAGGAAAGAGAAAGAGGGGTTGGGAGTAGGGGAGATGGGAGAGACATGCCCAGCTGTAAGGTCACATCCACCCTGTCTCTGCTCTGCCACCTGTCCCACCCCACCCCTTTGCCTATAGCCCACACCAGCCCCACTCTGCTTCATAGCTCAACTCAGCTGAGCAGCCTGGCTCTGTCATCCAGAATACCAGGACACAGGAAGTTTTGGGCCTGCATAATCTGGCCTGCTGCCTCTTCTTCCCAGAGCAGAGCACCTTCCTCTCTGTCAGCAAAGCAGTTCCGTGGAGGCTTGGCCAGTCATAGGGACCACCACGAATGTGCTCTATCCAGGCGAACATCTCAGTTATAACAGCAGGACCCACCTGAGCTTGTGTAAATGGAAGGAACCTTGCAAGGGGCCTCATCAGGAAGGTGCCATCAGGCTGGAGGCTTTGGGGCAGGCCCTAGTACCCAATCCATAGAGGTTCTCCAATAGCAGCCTCTGCCCCAGCCCTGAGCCAGCTCCCAGCCCTCACACCCAGCACATCTAGCTTCTGTGAGGGGGCTCTGCTCAGTGGGGACAAACGAGAGAGCCTGCATCTCCTTCACAGTCAGGTCAGGTGGATTCCACTTGGTCTGAGGTAGCCACGTGAGGTCACCGTTAATGACTTATCTCTTGTCTGCTCAGAGATGGAAATCCTACCCTGAGCAGAGAAGGTAGGTCCTTGAGGTGGGTTTCACTAGGCTCTCCCTGGAAATAGACTGGGAAGCCCCTGATGGTAGGGAGAATAGGAGATAGGAGAGAGGAAGACAGTTTTGTGAATGTCAGTCTTCTAACTGGTTTTCACATGAGTTACAGACTTGGAGAATGTGTTTTCAAAAAAATGGATAAGAAAAACAACTGGTGTCCACATACAAAAAAACAACAAAACAAAAAATAACCTCTTTTAAACCTCAACAACAAGAAACAACCAACCCAATTAAAAAATCAGAATAATCTCTGGGCAGACACCTCAATGTGTAAGTGAAGTCAGTAGAGTAGCAGGATACAAAAATAAATACCTATTTCTCAGTTATACTTCTATACATCAATAATGTACTATCAGAATGGGAAACTAAAAATAATTTTATTTAAATTACATCAAAGAAAATACCTAGGAATAAATACTCTACCCCAGGACACAGGTGCTCATGCACATACATGAATACACACAGGTACCCATATATGCACCCATAAGCATGGGAACATAGGTGCACACATGTGCATATCCTGACACAATGTGCACAGAGATCTCTACTTGAAAAATTATTAGACACTAGGGGGACAAAATGGCAGCAGAGCAGTGGGCAGTACTGATGGTTTTCTCAAGCACCAGAGCGGCTGGAAGTTAGGGTAAGGAACACAGGACAGATGCAAGTCCCCAAGAATTAGAGCGGTAAGCTTCTGGATTCTGAGATGCATGGTACAGAGGCTGCAGAAAATTGGTAGTGAGTTGGTGAGATAGTCACAGAGCTGGCCAGGTGACAGGCTGAGGTCATCTCTGGGTAGGAGCGTCTCTGCCCAGAGAGGTGGCTCTGACTAAAGACAGCTTCAGGCCGCTCATTGACTGGATATTTAAGCAGCAAATAGTGTGGACAGTAAGCGCAAACTTGGGAGGAATGAGGAGTAGAGCTCCTGTGTAGCAACTGGGAGAGCTGGAATGTGACTGCCAGAACCAGAGCAGAAGGGTGGGGGGAATGGGTGGACAAGAGATCCCCCGCCAGCGGTGCCAGGCAGGAGCATGCAGGAGCCAGCAGCAAAAAGCGAAGCTATAGCTGTCACCAGCAGAGAGGGCAGGTTGGAATCCCAGTGGGAAGACAGTCCCCTTAACAAGCTGCATTGTGCTGACTCCCATGGAGCCTGCCACTTGGAATCTGCACTAAGGGGAGGCTACTGCGAACACAAACAATGGCTTGCCTCCAGCACTTGGAACTGGCCTTTGAGCCTACGCAGCCAATGGCAGCATACCACCACCCTCGGAGATCACGTTGCAGAACCAATGCATGAGGGAAAGTGGCTTCACACAACAGCAGCAGCACACGCCCAGGGTGGAGTCCACATTGGAGCCCTTGCAGCCAATGCCAGTGCATCACCATACTCGGAGTCTGGAGCCCACCTTGAAAAACCTGCAGTGAAGGGAGGGGCTATTGCCAATCTCCCCTGTGGAACCAGCAATGCATAGATGCTGGAGGCTCAGCCTACTGAGGGCATGGCACTTGCAACCTGCTCTGACTGTGACAGACTCCAAATTGCTAGGCCCTGCCCTCCCAAGACACTTAAGCCTGACTGCAGACTACAGAGAGACTTGATCAAGGAAAAGAGGCAGACTTAGGAAATGGATCTCTGCTAACCTCAAGCACCAGAGCTGCACTGAGATCTACATGAATTATTAATCCCTAACATATCCTTTTTAATAGTCATTTCTAGTCCTCACAATTAGTGCATTTTAAGTAAATAGTGTTTATATTATAGTGTATCTCAAATCCCATAGTTTACTCCTCTCTTCTCTCAGTTCATTTAACCACCTGAGTTCCTCTTCTTACTTTTTTTTTTAAAGTCTACTTTCTCTCTTGCTACAACTCATTCCCATTGCTTACTCTTAAAGTATTCTTCCTCGCTCCAACCTCTTAAAATCATTTTTTTGTGTGTGCTACGCATTCTTTTTTTCTGCTAAAAATACACTTGTCCTCTCTCCACCTTGACTAATCAGTGCTCATTGAGGGTGGATAGGGTGGTAGATGCAGCATCTCTACAAACTTAGTTATAAATCTAAGGGAAGATATAAGTTACTCCCCTTTCTTCTAAAATGTCTTGATCTCTTTTTCTCTCTTTTTTACCTCACCTTTCCACCTCACCTATAGGAATTATAGCTCAAACACTGTTGATAGTGCAGTGGTGAAACTTATTCACCAATTGGATTCATATTATTTTTTCCTTTTTCACTATTTTTTCTAAGTCAACTTCCTTATGGTAGTTTTTTAAAGTATGTATATTTGTTCTCTCACACAGTATCTACATATAGGTATATGTAAGAAAATATAAATATATCTGACTTCTAATTAGGCTTAATACAGTTCACTTGCACTTTCTCACTGCAATCTGATTCCTCCCCCACATACCCATTTCTATAGAAGAGGTAAAGTTTGCTTTCTCTCTCGCATCTCCCTACCACTTCTCACCATTATCTTTGTTACTCCTTTGCACATTTCAAAAATTATCTATATTTCAAACAACTCAGTTGTGTTTCCTCTTTTATCATAGTTTAATTATACTTATATACCTATTAAGACTGGCTCATTTGCAGTCAAAAGTGTGATTAATGCTGTAAGATATCTTTGAAGGTGTGGTTCTTTTGCCTCAACTGGTGGTTCCATTTTAGGAGCAGCTCAATAGTATATGAGACATGGAAGAAGGAGTGTCTCTTAATCAGACAGCTGGAATGAAAAACTTATCAAGGAGCAATACATAAACCAAATCCAAAATATAACCAGGTAGCCCAAATTAATGATATAAAGGGCATCTGAATAGCAACAAGATAAGGAAATCTAGATGACTGTACCACTGAACCGCATAAATCTCCTACCACAAAAGGGTACTTACAAAGGCAGGGAGTCATAGCAGATTAATCTGAGAAACAAAAAGTAATAACCAAAAATTGGAAGAAAATGAAACAGTCCATCACCAAAAAGAAAGGACAAATCACCAGAAAGACTGCTAAATGAAATAGAAACAAGCAAACAATCAAACATAGAATTCAAAGAAATGTTTAGAGGAAAGCTCAGTGAGCACAATGAGCTCACAGATAACTACAAAGAACTCCAGGGCAACTACAAGGAACTTACTGAAAATTATACCAGCATTAAAAAGAACATAGAAACCACCAGTAAGAACCAGGAAGAAATGAAGAATACAATCTCAGAGTTGAAGAACACAATGGAAAAAAATCAAGGCAGGTTAGATGAAGCAGAGGACCAGATCAGCGAATTGGAGGACAACAAGGAAAAAAATAACCAGATACTGCAACAAAATAAAAAAAGGCTAAGAAGAATGAAGAGGCTTTAAGAGAGAGATAGGACAACATGAAATACAATAATATCTGTACCATAGGGATACCAGAAGGAGAAGAGAAGCAAGGGATAGAAAATCTGTTTGAAAAAGTAATGACAGAAAACTTCACTAACTTGATGAGGAAAAATGTCACTCAAGTTCAGGAAGCACAGAGGTCCCAATGGAGATGAACCCAAACAGGCCCACTCTAAGAAATCATAATTAAAATGGCAGATTTCAAAGACAAGGAGAGAATCCTAAAAGCAGCAAGAGAGAAACAGCTAATAATGTATAAAGGGGATCTGATAAGATTATCAAATGATTTTTCAACAGAAACATTCCAAGCCAGAGGAAATGGCAAATAATACTCCAAGTAATGATAAACAGTCCTACAACCAAGACTACTCTACCCATCAAGGCTCTCCTTCAAAGTAGAAGATGAAATAAGGAGTTTCCCAGACAAAAGAAGGCTAAAAGAATACACCTCCACCAAACCAGCATCACAAGAGATGCTAAAAGGCCTACTTTAAAAACATGAAGAAACATGGTGGGAATGCAGGCTGGTGCAGCCACTATGGAAGACAGTATGGAATTTCCTTACAAAACTAAGAATAGAACTGTTTTATGACCCAGTGATTCCATCACTAGGATTATACCCAAAGAATCCTGAAACACCAATTCAGAAGAAGCTGTGCATCTCTATGTTCATAGCAGTGCTATTTACAACAGCCAAGTGATGGAAACAACCTAAGTGCCCTTCAGCAGATGAATGGATCAAAAAACTGTGGCGCACAGTGGAGTTCTATGCAGCAGAAAGAACTTATATCATTTGTGATAGCATCAATGGAACTGGAGAGTATCATGCTTAATGAAATAAGCCAGGCAGCAAAAGATAAATATCATATATCCTCACTTAATATAGGAGACTAATGAACAAAACAAGCAGAGAAGCAGAAAGGAACAGAGACACAGAAAAAAAAAGAGTAGAATAACAGTGACTGGGGGGAGGGAGAGAAGGGGGAAAGCAGGGGAAGGGCTCAGTTGAGGAGCTAGTGTGGAGGACCCACGGACGTGGACGACAAGCCAGAGATTGACTGCAGGTGGGGTGGCAGGGGAGAGCAATGAGGTAAGATGAAACAATTATAATACAACAATAATAAAAATAATTTAAAAAGGAAAATTATTAGATGCTAAATAAAGAAATTGAAGAAGATATAAATTAATGGAAACATATATTGTGTTCATTGATAGGAGCTGTTAACATCTTTAAAATGTCTATATTGCCCAAAGCTATCTATAAATTCAAGGTAATTCCTATCTAGACACTAATGGTGCATTTCAAAGACCTGGAACAAATATTCCAAAAATGTATATGGATCCACAAAAGATTCCAACAGCAACAGAAATCTTGAGAAAGGTGAAAAAGTTTAGAAGAATCATTCTACCTGATATCAAACTACACTACAAGGCTACGGTAAGCAAAACAGCATGGTGCAGGTATTAAAATTGACCGTTAGATCAATTGAGTCCAGAAATAAACCCACACCTATATGGACAATATTTGACAAAGGAGGCAAGAACCTACAATGGGATAAAGACTACCTGTTCATAAATGGTGTTGGGAAATTTGGACAGATAGATGCAAGAAATGAAACTTGACCACTTTCTTACAACATACACAAAAATAAATTCAAAATTAATTAAAGGATTAAATGTAAGACTTGAAACCATAAAAATTCTAGAAGAAAACATAGGCAGAAAAATCTTGGACATTTACCAAAGCAATATATTTTTTTGTTATATTTCCTTAGGCTAGAGAAACAAACAAAAACAAATAAATGGGACTAAATCAAACTAAACGTTTTTGCACAGCAAAGGAAATTATCAAAAAAGAAGACAACCCACTGAATGGGAGAATATATTCACCAATGATACATCTGATAAGGCATTTATATCCCAAATTTACAAAGAACTTATACAACTCAACGCACAAAAAAAAAACAAAATAAAAAAGCCTCATAAACAAACAAACAAACAAACAAAAAACAAAGAAACTGAATAGGCCTTTTTCAATAGAAGACTTACAGATAGCCAATAGATATATGAAAAGATGCTCAACACCACTTTTCATCAGAGAAATGCAAAGGGAACCCTCATGCACTGTTGGTGGAAAAGCAGACTGGTGCAGCCACTGTGCAAAGCAATGTGGAAATACCACAAAAAAGTAAAAATGGAACTGCCTTATGACCCAGTGATTTTACTTTCGAGAATATATGTCCAAAGAAACCTGGAACACTGATTTGAAAAAATATATGCACCCCTATAATCATAGCAGTGTTATTTCCACTAGCCAAGATTTTGAAGCAGCCCAAGTGCCTATCAGTAGATGAGTGGATAAAAAAAGCTAGGGTATATTTATACAATAGAATACTAATCAGCTCTCAGAGAAAGGCAAATGCTATATGATTTCACTTACATGTGGAATTTAATGAACAAATAAAAAAGAAACAGATTCATATATACAGATAACAGACTGACAGTTGTCAGACATAAGTTGGGGTTGGAGGTCTGGGTGAAAAACCTGAAAGGACTGAGCAAAAAAAACAACAAAACAAAACGAAAAAGAACTCAAAGTTGTAGACAACATTGTGGTGATTACCAGAAAGAATGGGGGCTGGTGGTTGATAGAAGGGGACAAAAAGGGGATAAGTGGTAAAGGGAGAAGACTTGACTTTGAGTGTTAAAACCACAACAGAAAAATACAGATGATATATCGATGTTATAGAATTGTCCATTTGAAACCTATATTGTTTTATAAGCCAAAGTCACCCCAATGACTTCAATAAAACATTTTTTAAAAGAGTGGAATTTTAGGGGTGTAGGGTTTGAAACATGGCAGACAACATGGACCAGCAACAAACTACCATCACCATAGAAGAGGCCCTAGATCTTATCAGGCTCATGCTGGCTGAGCAAATTTATATGAAAAGGAGAAATGACAGAGAGCTTCAAGGTAGATTACATGCCAATGATCAACATTGTGGGAAATGTGGGAGAAATTGCAACTACTATAGAAATATATAGACATTGATGAAGAAACATATGAAGCGATACATAAATCAACAAAATGGGATACTCCCCTGATTTTCATCCAGAAGATGGTGTTGTGCTACTTGCCCCTCTATTGAGAGTTGGTTGAAACAAAGAATTTATCCCATACGAATGTTAGAAGAAACCTAAAAGAGAAACCTGCATAAATTTAATACTAAGAAATAACCAAGGATTCTTTCACTTCTGGTATGAGTTAATTTGCACATAACTCACAAATTCTTAAGCTAAATGACATTTTTATTTTCTTTCAATCCTTCCAATACATGTGATCACCAAGATGCAGCCTTAATTTTTAGGAGTTGATTTGCTTCATTGATTTTCTTCAGCCAATTTCTGATTTATTAATTTAAATTTTTTCTTTTATGATTTTTTAAAAAGAGTGAAATTTTAGCAGAAAAGAAATTATGATATAACAAACCTATATTTTTTTAAGCTCCCAGGTTTTGTGTTAATCTATTACTTTGCAATAGATAACTAATATACTTTGTTTTCCTTGTGTGCACACTATTCATCAACTTTATGACTGGCCTTATATTTTCTGTGAATAATTTGAATTTCACTGTTTTTACTTATTGCAACTTTGAATATATTTTATTTTATGCCTTTCTTTACTAGTAAAATTAATAATTTCTAACTGGAAAGGTATAAATTTGCATTTGTATTAGAAAAGCTCAATTAGTTATTAGCATAATCACTGTGCTCTGCCTAAATTCTGGTGGTTTCATGATACTATTGGAAGAAAATTTATAATAATGAATTAAAGACCATGAGAAAATGGATCTCAAGCCACCAGGAAACAATTCTTGAATACAAATCATAACATTTACTGTCTGCACTTTGTTCTTGGCTATTTTAGAAAATCATGATACTTATACATTCATTTATTGTAGCACTTTAAAATTAATTTCCTATGTTTACACATTCTCTGTTAATTACTTAACTTAATAATTTTTGTCTTGAATGGTAATATTTACATTAAAATTTCCAACAATATTTTTACTTTCAAGCCCTTGGGTCACTATGTAAAATAGGATGTAATGCAACATAGCAATAACACAAATTTGCTATTTGACATAAGACAAAAAATACATATCTGTCTGCCAAAAGCTATTGAAAACAGCAATAAAATTAAAACTCTGTAGTCAGGCATCAAGAAAAGGAAACACAAATTACCCATATCATCAAAGATAAAGGAAATGTCACTACAAACCTACCATTATTAAAAGGGTGAAAAGGGAAAATTGTGGACCTTAGGCAATAAATTAAATTACATGAGGATATGAAAAAGTTTTTTGAAAGACAAGAACTAGCAAAGTATACTTAAGAAGTCATAATAGCCTGAGATTAGTAGCTTTGTGTCTAGTAATAAAATTAAATTTGTAGGTAAAACTATCCCACAAAATCTCTAGGTTCAGATGATTTCAGTAATAAATTATACCAAATGTCTGATAAAAAATAATATCAATTTTACACAAATTTTTCCAGAAAATAGAAAAGGAGTAATAACTTTCTAACTGTGATGCCATAAATATTCTGATACCAAAATTAAAGACAATACAAGAGAATAAAACTGGAGACCAATATTCCTTCACAACTCAGATGCAAAATTCTTAAAGTTTTAACAAATCCTCAATAAAATTTTAGCAAATCAAATTAAGCAACATATAAAAAGAATAATATATCATGAGTAGGTGGGCTTAATTCCCAAAATGCAATTTTGAATTTAACAATTAAAAAACAATCAATGTAACTCATCATGTTAATAATTAAAAAACAACAATATAGATCCCAAAATGCATTTAACAAAATTCAAAACTTAGTGTGATAAAAACTAGGAATATAAGGCAGTTTTATCAATAAATAAAAGGAATCTACAAAAGTATAAGGTAACATTATACTGAATGGTGAAGTAATAAAATGCCATTCCCGTAAACAGGAAGAAGGCAAGGATAACTGCTTTCACCACTTGCTATTCCACATTTTATGGAAGATTCCAGGATAGTTCAGTAAGGCAGAAGGAAAAAACAAAAGACACACAATTTGGAAAAGAAGGAAAACTGTTGATTCAAAGACCACATAAATATCTATCTGAGAAACTTTAAGGATTGTATAATCAAGTTATGAGAACTAATAAGTACATTTTGTAACATATTTTACACATAAGGTCAATATAAAAAATTCAATTACATTTCTATACACTAAAAATGAACACTGGAAATGGGAATTAATAAAATAATTTATAATATTTTAAGAATTAAATAGTAATCAATGTAACAAAATATGTGCAAGATTTGTATATTGAAAACTATAAAACATTGCTTAAAGAATTTAAAGGAGACCTATATAAATAGAGATACTGTTATTTTAAAAAGCAAGCCACAGATTGGAAGAAAATATATTTAACATATGTATATGGTAATAAAAATGTATCCAAACTACATAAAGAACACTAAATACTCACAAAAAGAAACAACCAATTAAAAGAAACAGCAAAGTATTTTAACAGAACTTCACTAAAAAAAGACATTCAAATGACAAACATGAAATGATGTTGAATTTCTTCAGTCATTAGGTAATGCAAAATAATGCAAATACAAACCACAATGAGGTACCTCTATACACCAGCCATTATGGCTAAAATTAAAATGGCAGACACTACCACATGGCAAGTATACAAACAACTGGAACTCTGATTGCTTGTAGGAATGTAAAATAATACAGCCATTTTGCATAACATTTTCTTTTAAATAAACATATACCTATACAGCCCAATATTAACACTCCCAGAGATGTATCAAAGAAATAAACCCCTCCTGGCTGGTGGCACAGTGGATAAGGTACAGCCTGGGAACCCAAAAGCTGCTGGTTCGATTCCCAGCCAGGGAACATAACCAGGTTGCACGCCAGGTTTCCATCCACATCCACGGCTGGAGGCAGGTAAAAGGCAACCACACATTGATGCTTCTCTCCCTCTCTGCCTCCCTCCCTTCTCCTCTCTCTAAAAATAATAAATATTTTTTAAAAAGAGAGAAATAAAACATATGTCCACATAAATACCTGCCCATGAGTGATGTTCATGGCAAGTTTATTATTAATAGCCTCAAACTTAAAACAATCTTAATGTCCATAAACTGGTAAAAAAAAATAAACATATTATGGTGCATCCATACAATGGAATACTAGTCAGTGATAAAAAATAACTAATTATTGATACATAGAACTATTGATGAATCACAAAATAATTATGTTAGGTGAAAGAAGCCCAGGTTAAAATACGGTATGACTCAATTTACATGAAATTCTAGAAAAGACAAAGACATAGTTATAGAGTCTATTAGTAGTTGTTACAGTCTGGAGAGTGAGGAGAAAATTGACTGCAAAGGAGTCTGAGGGAATTATTTTGGTTGATGCCAATGTTCTATATCTTAATAGTGCTGGTGGTTACATAACTATACACATTTGTCAGATTGAACTTGACATTTAAAACTAGCCAATTTTATTTTATGTAAATTATATTTTAATAAAGCTTATTAAAAATTGGACAGAAAATATTATTCTGGCCAAGATGAATACCACCTGGTGAGAATGAAATGCAATCTAAAACCACAATATGAGTCTATTAAACCATTATGATTAACATTATAGTTCAAGTTTGTGAACTATAATGTGGATGAAAAAGATGTGGATAAAATTGATTATTTTCTTTCTGAGCCTAACAAACCATTTGTAGGCTACTTGATAGATGACCAAAGTTTGTGACACAATAAGGTAGAACAGCAATTTTCAACCTGATTTTTTAAAAATCAGGTGCCTATACTTGTATATGAGGATTTCTGGTACCAAGAATTAGCTAATCAGATGCAACATTATTATATGATGTGATCAATAAGATGCAATTCTGTTACATGACCTACATGGTTCAAGACAGGGTGTTCACACCAGATGGCTATTGTTGTGTTGGCTCTCATCATATTTTCATTTGACAATCTATGAGAAAATAGGCCAGTGTCCATGACTAAATAATCAGGTATTGCATGTTTTAAAAACTGTTGTGGAACAGTGGTTGAAAATTGCTGATTTACCCAGATTTCCTTGTGTTTCATCTAATGTGTTTTTCTAGTTTAGGATCCCATCCAGATTACCACATCACATTTATTTGTCATATCTCTTCAGGCCCTTTTTTGACTGTAACACATTCTCAGATTTTCCTCATTTTTTGTTAACTCTATAGTTTTGAGGAGAACTGGTCAAGTATTTTGTAGGTTATCCCTCTACTGATATTTGTCTGACATTTGTCTCATGACTAGGCTGGAGCTACGGGTTTTGGAGAAGGAGATAAGAGAACTAAAGTGCCATTTTCATTACATCATAACAAGGGTATGTATTATCAACCTGATTTGTCACTGTTGATACTGACCATAACTACATGGTTGAGATAATGCATTGTATAACAGGTTTCTCCTCTATAAAGTTCTTTCTTCCCTTTTCCCATCTATACTCTTTGGAAGAGTAGGTGCTACTCACACTTGAATGTGGACTTAACGCTCCTTTTTTTTTTTTTTGAGGATGGACTATCTACATAAATTATGTTGAAAATCTGCTGCATGGGATATTTTCTCTTCTTTCTCATATATTTATGCAGTTATCTATTTATATTAGTATGGACTAAGGTTGGTTGGTTTATTAATTTAATTTATTTATTTACATTGCTCAGATGTTCCAGCTTTCGTCATTAGGAGCTGTTTTAGTCGGACTGAGTTGTCCTGTGCCCCTTTGACAAAGCTCTATCAATGTAGGGTTTTGTGGGTTTTTTTCCCCACTTCCTTACCCTCTATCAGTATAAGATTTTCCAGGCTCATCTTACATATTTCCCACTCTAGTCCCAGAACAAGCCATTTCTCTAAGAATTCCTGATTCCTATTATTGGAGAATGGTATTAAAAACAAAGATGTGGGTTCTAGATGTATTTTCTGCTAGTATATTGTTGCTTCTATGTTTTCTCAAATAACAGAGCAAGGACTATATGTGTGTATAATAAGCTACGTATAAACACATATCTAAGTATTTTCATATGTAATCATTTGTATCTATAGTAAGTTAAACATGAGTACAAAATAATTTCTCCAACTCTAATCCATTACTACATGAACACAGTAGGCTTCTCCCTTGCTTAACTGTCAATTCCTACTCTAAGAGTGACAAATGGCTCCCACCATCTGCCATACTTTTACTTAATTTTTAAATTCCAGTACATATGTGTAGAAGTATCACAACTGTTAGCCATTTCCCCATGGGAAACAACTTTATCAACTACAATGTGGTGTTTCAATTCAGTTCCATGTCCTTTAGTCTTGGAGACTCTATTCATTTCCAAAGTTACTTAGGTCAGTAACTTCCACTTTCTTCAGAGAGGTTATTGCATATATGTATTTGTTAGATTATCTTGCCACAGTCTGCATTCAGGTTTACCACTCTGAAATTCCCCTGTTCTTCACCTACTCAATCCTCCCCTCTTTCTCTACAAACCATTTGCTGTCTTTATTGTTTCATCACTTACACAATGCCATAGAATTGAAATCATAGAATACATAGCCTTTTAAGATGGGCTTCTTTCAATTAGCAATATGCATTTTAGGTTTATTCTGCTGGGTTTTTTTTAATGGTTTGATAGATTATTTGTTTTTATTGCTGAACACTATTTCATTGAATGGATGTACCATTAAAGGACATCTTGTTGCTTCCATATTTTGGCAGTTACTCCCATAAGCAATCTGTGAAAGTCTGATTTTCCACATTCTCAACATCACAAATTTTATGCTGAATATAGTAAAGTAACTGAACATATTATACATATTAGATACTGAGATCATCTTCCCTACCTGGGTTCCAGAATTCTTGTACCGAGCTTTTATCCTCCAGGCAGGATACTGTAAGTGCTTTCTCTGGAGAATCTAAAAAGGATCCAAGAAGAATAATGTAAACATCAAGGATTCTCCAATACAGTAGCCCAGTCAGATCACTTTTGACAAAACTCACAGTCCACAAACTCCACCTGAGCATCTGCAATCATGGTGAGTTTTTAGTTTCTCATTCTCATGTAAGGAGACAAAGATCACAGAAATTCAGAGGAAAGCCTCAGACATGAAAGGTAAACACCAACCAACCAAATACAAAAGGCAACTTGAAATAAACACACTCTGAAATGAAAACTAAATATCATTTTCCTTAATAACCTCAGGGATAGAAAATACTATCACCACAAAAAGAGAACAGAATGCTGTAGGAAAAAAGGAGAAATATTCAGAGGACAAAGCTAGTTTTTAACAAGCAATAAAAAATTATAGCATACCTTAAAAAATCAATTAAAAGCCTGAAATAATAAAAATTTTAAAAAAACATAGTAGAGAAAGTATAAAAATATTAGAGGACCAGAACAGGAGGTTTAGAAAGTTCCAACACCAGAAGAGAGAATAGAAAATACAGAAGAAAGGGTATCACCAAAGATTCTATTTGAGCAAAATTTCCAGAATTAGAGCATCAACTTTCAGATTAAAGGTGCTCACAGACAATTTAACATAATGAATAAAAATAGACTCATACTAAAGTAATGGTGAAATTTAAAAACACCAGTGACAAAGAACAGGTATGAAAATATTCCATGTAAGAAAACAAAGTAGGTTTCACATAAATAATTAGCAATCAGGCCCTGGCTGGTGGCACAGTGGATAAAGCACTGGCCTTTGAACCCAAAGATCACTGGTTCAATTCCCAGCCAGGGGACATAACCTGGTTGCAAGCCAGGTCTCCAGCCAGGTCTGTAGCTGGAGGCAGGTGAAAGGCAACCATACATTGATGTCTCTCTCCCTCTCTCTTTCCCTTTCCCTCTCTCTAAAAAATGATAAAATCTTTAAAAAATTAGCAATCAATAGGGCTTTTAATTTCTCAAGAATAGCAAAGTACAATAGAATAGAAAATGTCTTTAAAATTCTAAAAACAATTTTTTTCCAACCCAGAATTCTATACCCAGTTGAACATCAATCAATTATTAGGATAGAACAAAAATATTTTCAGATATGTACGGTCTTAATTTATGTCCCATGTATGATTTCTCAAGAATTTTCTACAAGATGGCCTTTACCAGAATAACAGAATAAATCAAGTAGTGAAAAGCATGGGGTATAGGAAACAGAAAAGGTCACACAGAAAAAAGTTGGAGAGTACTCTAATGATGGTCAAGTAGTTAATAGGCAGCTAGTCCAGCTAGAACATGTCAGAGGACTCTAGAAGAGAATTTTCCAAGAAGGTAAAATTTATAGAATGACTCGTGTAAATGGCTTGGCAGCACATTTAGACATTTGGCAGAAAGTTTGAGATTGAAATGGTGATAAATATACTCAAAACTATACAAATGAAAAAAAAATTATTAACTTCAGGCACAGGAAAAAGAGCCTATCATAGTTCCTCAGCTGTGAGCAGCATTTGTATAGTCACAATAAACTCAATGTTGACTCAAAAATTGTGATATAATTTTCTCTATTCACAGGATAGGGGCAGAGGAAGAGGATAAGTGTGACAGAGCTAAAGTTAAAATGAAAACTATGTTTTCATATTCCTAAGTTAGAAAGAAAGAAAATTATCTTTTAAAAACCAATAACTGTTTAAATAAACCTTTTAAAATTTATTTTTTATTTTTTATTTTTAGATATATGGAGGTAAGCTCTGAATGAAAGAAATCAGCAAAACAAATTGAAATTTTGAAGTGTGCTTTTAGGGAAGGCCCATTTGAGAGATGAAAACTGCTAATTTGATGAAAACTTTGAAGAATGGAATTTTATACTGTACTAAAACAAAGTTTTGATGAACATAGAAAATAAAAATTTATTCAAATGCTACATACCGAGAGTCAGACTTTGGCTGATTCAGGATGGAATCACAAATGTTCCTCCTCCTTACCCAACATATAATTCTTTGTATGAATTGGTAGCATGCAAAATTTTGCTTTGACTAAAGGAGAAGTAAAGAAAGTGGTTTGTTCTTGTAAGAGATGAAAGAAAGAATGATGACAGAATAAAGTAAATATGCATGTAGCAGCATCATGTAAGAAGTCCTTCTCTGCCTGTCCTCTTTGTCTGGGCTGCTTTCCGTATCTAGAGAGAAATTACATCAAATGATGAAGGAGCTTCTTTTATCAAAGACATTTTAACATTTTTGTCCATGTTGTTCTGCTTTAGAGCCCAGGTGACAAAGTATAGCTCTGAATTAGGAAGTGGGCCATTTTCTTCAAGTGCTCCACAGAACTAAGCTCTGCTAGTTTGAAGTACTTCAGGGAAGTACCCTTAACACATCATCAACCTCATGTAGAATACTATTTGCAGGGGCAATGATGAGATTACTTCAAGAACGTTCCTAAGTAGCATAATTTGAAAGTTGGAGCAGAACTAAAGAAAGAGAAAGAGTATGACTGATGTTACTCTGTATTTGCAGCAAAGAGGCAACATCTTTAACATCTGTGTCATTGCCTGAGTTCCCCTTAGAAAAGGCTAAAGCCAAGGGCTTATATGAAGTTAGTTTATTTTGGAAAATAATCCCAGGGAACAGGAGTTGGGGACTGAAAGGACTAAGGAGGGAGGAAAAACCCATACAAAAATATATTATTGAGCATCATAAATTGTGTCTCAATTGGGCAATGAGTCTTTATCCTACTGGGACTTTCTGAAAAGCCATGTAGAATTCTGCTCAGAATAATGTATTTGAGGAACCAGGGAAGATGGGAACAACTGTGAATGACTTTCATCCCCTATTGGCCCAGGTTTTACATGTATGAGGGTATCTTCCCTTGGGTATTCTATTGAGAATCAGAGAAGTACACAACAGGAAATAGGCATTCCGATGCAACTGAGGCTACATACTCCCAGGCTTCACCTCTAAAGGTGGTTTCTACAGTAATGACTGGAGTAAAATGTCCAGAGAATATGAGGTAGAGCATAAGATGTATTTGCATATCTAATCACTTTTAGGTTTATATTCATCTTGTTATGAGAACTCAATCCCAAAAGGACACTGGGAGAAGCAGAGTTTGGAGATGAATAATTCTCTCACTGATAGACCTATACCAGAGGTGAACTCATCTTGAAAGTATCACCTTACACCCCTATAAAACTCATCCAGATGACAAAAACTTCCACTTCATTTCTGGACTTGCAAATACAAACCATGAGTGAGTTTTGAATAGAAAATGGAAGTGAATTGAACAGGCTGAGCAGAGCTTCCAAAGAGTCTTAACTCATGGCAAACTACCTGGCATTTATTGTAGAATGTTGATTTATCTCACCTAATATTCCTGGTTAGTAAAGTTATCTCACCTAACATATTAATTGAATGGGAGACTGCAAGAGGAGCTAGAAGCAGCCAAACATGGCCCCGGTAAGGCTGATCAAGCAGTCAATGAGACAACTTCTCATACTATCCTCACACTGCTGTAGAACCTTAACATATGTCTCCAGGATCACAGGGAACCTTACATAAGTCCTTTCCATTCTAACAGAGCTAGCTGTCATATGAGTCATTTCTGAGCTCATCAAAATAAATGTTACAGTATACAATGCTTTCTAATAGGCACTTCTTACAAATGAGTCAGAAAAATGTTTTGAGACATTATCATCTATAATATCTCTCTATTTTATACTCATCCAACTCTATGTTCAAATAAGTATCATATCTGGCTCTGTGAACATTACCTCAAGAGAAGGCTGTGTGTGCATGTGTGTATTTGTGTACGCATGTGTGTGGGCTCTCATGAATAGAGGTATTCCTAACAGGAAATAGAAATAGTCTAAAAGAATCTTGGTAGATGTAATTAGTTAACATTAGATCATACTGAATTTACATGGTCTGTAATTCAAAGATTGGCATCCATATTAAAAGAGAATTTAGAGTCACAGAGACATATACTATAGAGAGGAAATCAAAGGTAGAAATCAGAGTAATACAGCTGCAAGCCAAGGAGCATCAAAAGTTGCCAGCATCCACCACAGGCTGGAAAAGGCAAGGGTGTATCAAGAAAAGAGGCAAGTGAGAGAGACATCTGTGAATTTAAAGAATAGAGAATTATTTATACTCTTGTATTGTTAGGGTTTTCCAGAAAAACAGAATCAATAGGATGGATGGATGGATGGATGGATGGATGGATGGATGGATGGATGGAGATAGACAGATAGACAGATCATAAAGAATTGGCCCATGCAATTATGGAGGCTGATAAGCCTCAAAATCTCCACCAAAAGCTAGACACCCAGGAGAGCTAGCTAATGGCATTGTTCCAGTCCAAATGGCAGATGTTTCAGTTCAAGTTCAAAAGCAGGGAAAAACCCATTGCTCCAGCTTGAAGGCAGTCAGGCAGGAGGAGTTCCCCTTGCTACAAGGTAGGTCAGCCTTGTTTGTGCTGTTCAGGCCTTCAACTGATTAGATGGGGTCACCAACACTGGGGAGGGCAATCTGCTTTACTCAGTCCACCAATTCAAATGTTAATTTCATCCAGAAACAATCTTACACACCCAGAATAATGTCTGAACAAACATCTGAGCACAGTCAAATTAACACTTAAGAATAACCATCACAACCTTGCTCCTGACTGAACTAGCAGGGAGACACCAAGTCCCTGGGGAGCAAAGCCCAGCAATGCATGAAGTAGATGGGATATATCCAAGAGATCTAGGTGCAAGCATTACTAGGAAGTTACAGAGAGTTGTCATCCTGAAGGGCTGTGCAAATCTGTTTGGTATGGATCAAAGGCACAAGCCAAAGACAGATAAACAAGAATATCCCACTTCTCTTCTGCAAAGTTTTGGCAATACATGCACCTTCAAAATCTTGGCATGATACTAACTGAAGTTAAGTTTTTCATAAGTCCAGCACATGAGGGCTGAAATAGATCAGTTAGTTCCTAGAACATAAAGGAGATGACACGGTTCTCACATGCTTGTGTTACCTGGGATTTACACTCTATACAGAGCAACCTCACGCAAAATGAAATGGAACAGGATGATCCAAAACATTCCTGGGATCAGTGAAAATCCCAGCCAAATATAAGTGGTTTTAGTGCACATTAGACTACAAATGGACATCAGGCCATCCATTTTTCAAGAAACGGAAATTTTTCTCCAGAACCCGCAATTCTGACCATACACAGAGCTACTAGCAAGCATCTCTAGCTCTGCTACTTGATTGTAACAGAAGGATTTTCTGTGCTCTATGAAAAATTCTGCTGCCATGTCAAAACTGCCCAAGAAGTAAGTCCATCAGACAACAAAGAGGAAAACCCCTGGGATATGTACATCCAATGCTAAAACCCCCAAGCACTAAGTGCACCAAACTCACTATATTGTGATGAAGCTTCTTTATAATGATTTCCCAGCAAATCAATTTATCCAGAATGGAAAAGGTAGAAAAATGTTCAATTAGGGCCATGTAATGTGATTACTATAAATGCATGCACATAAAGACTAGGAGGGCAAGGGTTTAGGACCTAAGACTCTGTTACCGCTACACTGATTTGGTCATGAAGAGTCACAAAGACCACAAAGCATGAAAATGTAGTGCTTTTGGAAACCCTGTAGGCAGGCAGGAAGGAAGCTTTAAGTGAGTATCTGCTTTCCTGGATAAATTTTGTCCCCAGAAAATGCTGTAAGGGCCCTGGAAAAATATAGGCTTTGGCATCAGCAAGCCTGGGGTTCGAATTCCAACCCCGTCACTTATTGGGACTATGGGCAAATTATGTAACCTTTTTGTTCTTAAAAACAATCATTTTTTGAATCCACATGTTCCTCTTGATTCAGAACTCATATGTATAATTAAGAAATTTATACCCTGAAAAGAGAAAGCCACTTTTGGGGAATTTTCCAAAATAGACACAGCTCTCCAGCCAATCAGCAATTACTAATCTGACTGCTGTTAGACACCAGCTTGCTTTTTAAAAAGGATGTTAATTTAGCAGTTACTTAATATGTTAATGAATGAATAAATAAAAGAGAGAAGGGTATGGATGAATGGATAAGGAAGCATTTACTGGCTCATCTCAAGTGAGATTCTTAAGTGCAGAATATCAATTGCCTGTGGCTTCTGAGGCCATAAACTGAGGTCATTTCTAAGATGACACTAATGAACAAAATAATCTGAAACAGTCTTGAAAGGCCATTGCAGTAGCTGAGGTGACCTGGGGAAGTCACACTTCTGTAGTGCATGGGAAGGGAAATAGTGAAACAGATAAGGGACTAAAGAATTTAGCCAATCAGCTGGGCCTGCAAAAGATTTGGCTTTTCAGAAGGAGCCTTTCTGGCTCTTAGTGACCACTTGATAAGGTCACCTTCAGGCCATAAAGCCCAGTTTCAAACTGCCTTGTGTTAGAAGAATATTCTGATAGTCCTCATTGTAAGGGAGGGAAGGTCCCTATGAGATCACCAATGTTATGTTATCGCTCACCTCTAGACATTTATTTTCTGATTTAGAAAATATCAGACTCAGAAGGCATTTCAGAGAGTATCTGATCTCTTCATGTTACAGAGGAGGAACTGGAAGTCTGAATAAAGGAGGTGATTTCTTAAGGTGGTAAGATGACTTTGTTTTACTTTCTTACTCTGTTGTAGACAAGCTAGATTCAGCTTCTGTCTTGTCACTATACATAACTCTTACTACTCAGTTGGCCATGAAGAGGTGACATTGTGGACAATTAGGATGTGAATGCCCAAGTTAGGTGCAGTCCAATGTGCCTCCTGGCTTATTTATTCCTCTTTCTGTGAGGAAAGATATCCATTGAGGTTCTTCAATACCTTATTTCTCATCCCCTGAATTCAGATCAAGAGAAAAATAATGAAGATTTTTGCTGTTTGATATTTATAAAGAGCTTTTACATATATCATGGGTTTGGAACTTCATAAGGACACTGAGTGATAGGTTGGACATGTAGGTTTCCATCCTACAGATATATTTCCAGGGAGGCTATAGTGACATATTTTCAGTAATAGATAATAGATGAGTCATCTGTTGGCATCCCTAGCTTTCTTATCCAAGGAAATCTAGTGAGTCACTCAGAAGCATGATCTTCTGAAGGTACGAGCGTCTTCTTCTCTTTTTATTTTTTCCCTTAAACTAGCCAGTTCCCTGCTTCCTTTCTATAACCAGAGAACAAGTAGCATCTCCCAAAACACAAGCTATGTCTTAAGTTTATATTGTTTGTATAGCACACAATTTGACTGGCATTGGCTACCATAAATCCTTTTTAGGTAATATTGACAAAAGTTAAAAAAAAAAAAAAAAAGATAACTTCAATGAAAAAACAAATTTGCCTTCTGTTTTTGTTCCTGTCACATTCACAAAGTCTTTCATAAAAATATCTGTAATTAAATGGTGCTAGCAAAAATATAATAAAGCATTGGATTACAATTTCCTATCACCACTACTACTACTTCTTACTCATATTTATATTGCACTTTAAATTAATACTTTGCCCTGGCTGGTATGGCTTAGTGGATTGAGTGCCAGTATGCAAACTGAAAGGTTACTGGTTCAAGTCCCAGTCAGGGCACATGCCTGGGATGTGGGCTAGGCCCTCAGTTGGGGCTGTGTGAGAGGCAACCACACATTGATGTCTCTCTCCTCTTTCTCCCATCCTTCCCCTCTCTCTAAAAATAACTAAATAAAAGTTTTAAACAACATTAAAGGATAACTTTTTTTCTATTACTCCCATTTTATAGATGAAGAAATTGAGCTTCAATGAATTTAGGTGAAATGAACATCCTGTGCATTTCTATCAGCACTTTGCACAGGTGTTCCACAAGTATTTACTAAGTGAAGAGTGTTCACTTCTATATCTCTTTTGCACTTGCTATTTGAATTAATGGTCAAAGCAGTTTTTATTTTCTCAGAGAAGTGCACACCATGGAAATGAGCCTCTGGGAATGCAAATAGCCCACTCAATGTATTAGGCAACCATAAACAAATGGAGACTTGCACAGATGTAATTAAGAATAGAAAATACAAACCTATGTGCAGAAAAATGATTTACAGTCAAATTCACCTGCCTTGAAAGCTCATATTAGATTGCTTCTCGTTTGATTACAAAGCTGGTGTTTCAATGCAAAGCATATGCTTGCAGGCCCCCAGGTTTGCTGGGCTTATGAATTAGCTAATAACTTTGAAACAAATCTTTTAAGGGAGGATTGGTTTATGCCTCAGCAAACATGTGCATGTGAAAATATATGCATCTCCACTGGTTATTTTTGTAGGGAGGACAAATGTGTAAAAATATGTTTACCAGGAAAAAAATTCTGGTTTTGACTGTTTGCCAAACATTCCACAAATAATTAGCAATGTTGTTAAGTGCTCAGTAGCTATTTCAAGACTTCTGTTTTTAGCATCAAATATGTTCATTCCCCAATGTATAGGCACATATGATATTTTTAAGTATTCATAGAACATAGCTGTTGCTGTTTTATCTCTTTCATATGAGAACCTGAAAAGAGATGGATGAGTCTTTTTTGTCAAAACTCTTAACAACTTTTGTGAATTGTAAGTTACATATCCTAAAGCAGTTGTTCATCTCATCCACACCCTCATTTGTACTTTTATATCCTCTTCTTTCTAGGATATTTAGACTCTAAAATTTCTAATACAAAACTAAAGCATGAATTAAAGGACTAAAACATCAGAACTCGGTTTTACAACTCCACCCACCCACATGCACATGTTCTTAAAAAAGCTGCAATTATCTAAAATAAAGTTTCTTCAACTCTATTTTTGAGTGGATGCTTTCCCTATGAATATACCATTCTCCCAACAGTAAATACAGGGTTTTACCACCATGTAAATTCAGAAAATTTATCAATATAATTTGCTGCCTTGATCAAAATGCAGCAGCTGGGCCATATCAGTGAAGTAAAATAAAATCCCCCACTAAGCGCAGACCTACAAGTGGTAACATAGGTGGTACATTAGTTGGTCTGTCCAGCTGGAGCTCCACACCAAGGTCTTTTCACTAGAGGGGACCCTGTCTGTAAGAGGGCCTAGGAGAAGGCACTTCAATAAATGTGTTGTGTTGGAGCCAAGTAGAATTGTTTCTGGTATCTTATACCCCGAAAGAAAAATTATGTCAAGAGAGAAAGAATCCTGCTTAAGGCAAAATGCTAACATCGAGGCTGAGTGGTAACTCAAAAGTGAACATAGTTGTGAAGTTTTGGAGAAGGTAAAAACTCAAAATGATGGGAAAAATAGGTCCGAGGAGCAGGGGACAAGGATAAGGAACCACCCAAATGGGAGAGAGCCTGGATACGTCCCACAGCAGAGTACTATTCCAGAGCAAGAAGAGGTGGAGTAGACAAGACACCTTCTGAAGAGTAGTGAGATAGGTCCCCATTCCACATATTTGAATTCACACACAGAGGTCAACTCTACTGCACAAGCACAAAGTCCACCCCATTGACTAGAAAGAGCAAGTTGGTTGGATATTACACTCTCACTGTACAGACTCCAAAGTCATTATTCTCAATGGGAGACATTTTATGGAGTCCCCTCAACACTGCTCACCTCTAAGAAAATTGAGAAAATAAGAGACTGAATCACCCAGGAAAAGGGGAAAAGAGAAAAAGCAAAGGGGTTTGATAACATGTAAGATGAGACATCTACTATTAAAAAATAAATGTTGTTTATATTTATAGAGATCAAAACCATGCATGATCCAAGAGAAAACTCTTCACCTCCAAATTTGAAAAAAGAAAGAAAAATATAGCCCTGCAAATAAGAGCCCATTATTTCCCCCTCTGCCCAGAATATCTGGCTTTGAGTTTTAACATGGGAGGAAAAGCCAGATGGCAGCAGACAGGCTTATTATAGAAGGTCCACTTGCATTGAAGTTTTCTCAGCACTCTCCTTCATTGCTGAGTGAGGTTTGGTTTGGTTTCCTTCTGAAGTGTAGGGCAGGCAAGTACCAAAATTTGTATAAAGTCTGAAACCTTTTCATGAAAATATTCTATTCAATACCTCCGATATGTGATACATGATGCCACCACAGGAAAACTAGTGTTGCTACAGACGTTAATCATAATTATGAAAATTTTAATTTAAATGTAGGTCTGAACACACAAAATACAGTGCATGGCCATCTGTTAGTTCTCCATCTGGGCTCATTTGCAAAATACATTCTGTTTCGCTTCCCCCTCCCCCCTCTATTTATAATCTTCCCTGGAAAACAAATATGCCTAATCTGTGGCATGCCAGAGCTGAAGTTAGTAATTTATAAGTGGCTTTTAATAGACATGGCTACACAACTGAAAGCAGTAAAAGAAACTTCTTCAACTTCTGGTGTTCAGGGGCTGAGTAGGACACCTTATACTTTTATCTGTACACATTTCCTTTGAGTTTTCCTCATCTGCAATATAAAATGATTTTGTAGCTTATCAGTAAAGGAAAATGAAAAATGAAACATTGTTCTACTTCTCTCTTAGTATGATGATAAGAATAAATGTCTAAAATTCCAGAGTTATCACAGCATCATAAGTGACCAAAAAGTGGAAATACTAATGTCCATCAGCAGATGAACAAATAAACAATATAGAATATTCTTTAGCAATAAAATGAAGTACTGATTGCTACAGTGTGGCTAAACCTTGAAAACTGTATGTCAAGTGAAAAAGCCAAATATTATTTGATCTTATTTTATATGAAATGCCCTGAAAAGGCAAATCTACAAAGACAGAAAGTCGTTAGTGTTTAGGCTGGTGGATGGAGTTGGAGGAAACACAGAGTGACTGCTTAAGAGTTTCTTTTAGGGGTGATAAAAATATTCTAAAATTAGATGATGATAGCTGCACAATTTGATAAATATATTAAAATGTTGAATTGTACACCTTAAACAGGTAAATTTTATGAAGCATGCAAATTATATCTCAATAAAGTTATTTAAAAAAACTATAGAGATGGACAAAGAGCTAGAAATTACACAGTTCATTTTTCACATTTTAAAGATGGGAGTTAAAACAATTATTATCCAGTTGGTTAGTGTTAAGGTTTCTGGACTTCCATTCAAGAGCTCTTCCTAGTATACTACTGAATTATGACTAATAAAAGTCACCTAGCAGCATGAAAGAGTGGAATGAAGAAGAGTTTTGAGTGGAAAGACTAATTAGAATGGTACACAGCACTGGTACCAAATAAAGGTGAGGAGGGACTTTAAATATGCCCATGATAATTTATAGAATAAAGTTGTTGATACAGATGCAGTAGATCTTTTGGAGGTAACTTCTTTTTGACTTTGTGTCTGATTGATCATGAGGTGAAGCATAGGAGAAAGAGTCATAAATGAATAAGACGGTTGAGATCAAGTATCCTAGAGAAAGTATAAAGTAAACAAAAAAAGACAAATTCAACTCTTAACATGAGTTTAAGTCATCCATAGAACACAAAGTGCAGACACTAAACATGAAGAAGAGAGTCATCAGGTGAGGATGGGTGGTAAAAAACTGATGGGTACAGCTGCTGCCAAGACATGCAGAGAGAAGAGACTGAGGATGCAACACAGGGGCTCCTACATACGAGAAGAAAGAGGAAAGGGAAAGGGGAAACAAAACCAAAACCAAAACCAAAACCAAAAGAATGATTCCAAAGTCAGGGTGGGAAACTCGGACAGGTGAGCAACACAAGGGGGTAGACCTAATTTAAACCAGCCTAACATTGTAGAATGGGTTTAAGGATTTATCATTTGAGGCCTCATCCTTTGTTGGAACTTTAGTTAGGCAGCAAGTGGGAAATAAATTCAAAAAACTTAGATCAAACAAAAGCTCTGACTGTGGAGAAAGGCAAGATGAGAAAAAATCTACAAGAATTAAACTGATGAGATGAGAAAAAGAAATGAATAGCATTAAAATATAGACGAAAGCAGCTGGAAATTTGGACAACGAGCTATCATGACAAAACATGCTGTAAAAAGAAAACACAGTTTTCAGAAGATCTACTATCACATTGAGGGTGAAAATATACACGCAGGTTTTTTCTGCATTTCTGATGGCTGAGTGGGGGAGATGAAAGTACTAAACTGGGCCACAGTAGACTAGCAGATTTCTCCCATGTTTAAGAGGTTAACCAAATTCTGTACTTGCCAGTCTCAAGGAGTTTAGGATGAGAATCAGGGTAAATAGAGGCTTCTGAAAATAAAATCCAGTTGTCCAAATTCTCAGTTGGGAACTAGAAAACCAGGAGCCCCAGGGTGCCACCTCTAGAACACTGTTATTCTCAAAAAGCATGTGTTGAGCATTTGTTTTTCTATCAGACTCATTTAGATTTTAGAAATTCAGGGAAAAGAGTGAAGGAGTCCCAGCTTGCCCTTATGGAGTTCACAAGTCACAAATAGGGTGACCAGCTGTTTCCAAATCATGTGATGATTGCTATGACAGAGGTATGACCATGAAGAGAAAGGCACAGTCAAGCCTGCAAGGGACTGGCAAAGTGGGGTGGAGGAGGGTTTTCACAGAGGAGGTCAAGCCTGGATTGAATTTTCATGTATAAATAGTACTTCTACAGGCAGAATGGAGGTAGGGTGGGCATGGAGCCTATTTCTCCCAATGAGCAGAATATAAGCAAAGGGTCCATGGTACTAGCAAGTGTGAACGTTTGGAGAACTACAAGCAGGTGGTTACAGCTTAAGTACTGATGATACTGAGAAACAGAAGCTTTTCCTGGCAATGTCTGCAGATCAGATCGTGGAGTATTATTTTTTATTCTATCTGACTTTGTTTCAGTTTCCCCCCAAAACAGACTCTGAGACCAAGACTTGGGTTCAGGTGATTTATAAAGCACAAAGGAGATAAGGGAGAGAAGTCCATAAGGCTGAGTTAATGGATGGGTTATGGCTGTGGGCACCTGGGGCTCAGTCCCACAGGAATCTCCTAGGGATGCAAAGAGGAACATACTTTGAAATCACCGCACTATAGGGTGGGGTTGGGGGCGGAGATGGGAGACACTGGGTATTTATTCCCCAACTCCCATCTCCCATGGGTTGAGGTTTACTCTGGGTGTGATAAGCCTACACACAGCTACATGCACACCACATACACCTCTACATTTTTAGATCAAATTTGCCACCTGTTTGCCATCTGACACCCTCCTCTTAGGCAGAGAAACAGAGAGACCAGAAACTTGAAGTAGGAAGTTGTGTGTAAGAAACTCTCATGGGTGTGAATGAATTCAGGAGGTCCAAGGGCATACAGGTATCTGCTAAGCAAGCCAAAGTAGGCTGCTTGTCTTCCGCTTCCAACCATATCTTGTTCATATCCACCTCCACAGCTTTGCTCAAAACATTCAATCTTTGTTCCTAAACATTTAACACCCTTCACTTCTCTTTCAACTCTGAGCTTTGTCTATCACTCTTTCTATTACAGTACCTCACTCTGTGTTCAGAGTATCCAGAACATATTAACAACTGATCACTAAGGCAAAGGAACCTCTAGTCTCTGAGTCCTTGGGAAACGAAGCCCTTCCAGTAATTTAGTCAATCCAATGCTACTTCAAAAGCATGCTCTTAGTACTGAGACCATAAACCAAGCCATCACTGAGATGAAAAAAAATGTGTTGATTTATACTGAAAACCAAATTATCCTAATACAGAGTTTTGACTTCTTTTTTCCATAAGATTTTTTAAAAAAATTTATTCTTAATAGAGAGAGGAGAAGGGATAGAGATAGAGAGAGAGAGAAACATCAGTGTATGATTGCCTTTCACCTGCCTCCAGCTACAGACCTGGCTGGAGACCTGGCTTGCAACCTGTAGAATTTTGACATCTTGATAGCCTTTTTTCCAAATAAATACATTGGTAGGAGTCAGAATACTGAAGGTTCAAAGCAGAGACAAAACAAAAGATAGCACATTGCACTTAAATGCATGTAACATAAAACACTAAAAAAACTTTCCTAACATTTAGTTTTTTGTTTTTTTTTTTTGGTTTTTTTTGCATTTTATATCACCTTAATTTGGGACACTTACGGGTTTTATGAAGAATTATATTTATTTTGGTATGTATTTCCTTACAGGTCAACTAACATAGAAATCCTAGGCCTTGGGATTTCTCTTTTTATATTTACCAAATGAACATGCTGTTTCTCACTAAAGTCACTTGAACTGTCTGGACCAGTTTCCCTTGTCAGCTTCTCATAAGCTTTGAACTGGGTAATCTAGCCCTTTGATATTTGGGACAACTCGGAAAGATGCCCTGTGTTATTGATTTGTACGGGGCTTTCTTCAGACATCAGTCTGTAATATAATGAGAATTCTTGTTGGATTAAGATCTCTAGTGGTTATAAATGAAAAGCTCTTCTCTCTTTTGGGGGAAAGGGGTGCTGAGGTAGTATGAGTATATAATTTTTGATTATTTACTTTGTGGGACTTTGGCATTTGAAAAAAAAAAAGACATGTCTTTTCATTAATGTTACAAAAGGTAATGTACAAGGACATGTTGATTTAGAAGTTAACACATCACACAGGTCCCCCTCCTCTTCCATGGAGTTGAAGAAGCTGAAAGTGTCCCTCTCCTGGGCTTTTTATACTGCTACTTACTGTTTATCAAGCTCTCACAACATGCAGGACAAGGTCCTAGCACTCTACAGCTGTACATTCATTATCCCATGGTATCCTCACTAGACCTCCAGAATCTCTGCATCCATCAATAGGTTTTAGAGATGAGCAACCTGAGGCACAGTGAGGTGAGGTAATCTGGATGAGGTTTAGGGCATGCAGAGAGTGGGGCTGTGATAAGGATTAAGATCTGTTTATCTCCAAAGGCCAGTACTAAATAACTAGCCTACACTGGCCTCTTTCATTCAAAAACCTTCACTAGGGAGACTGGGTGGTTAACCTGAGGGTATTTATAGACTTCACCTCCTTGTTGGTGTAAAGGAGGTATGTCAGCTAAATTCTTTTCAGAAGGAATTAAACTATTTTGACTTTTAAATCTAGTATCTTTTCAAAGGACTCAATTCTAAAAATTTACTCCTGGGTCTAGGTCTATATAAGGTGATCTTGGAAATTGCTGGGCTGAGTTTTTATCTCCTTACTCCCAGTTAGGCACATATCACAATTCGGATTGTTGGATGTTTTAGAATTGCAAGTTATTTTTACATACTTACATTTTGGTATATAATTATTTTCTATTATAAAAATTAACTCTAAAACTATTTAAACCTTGACATCTGTCCATAGTAATATATGACCCTAACATTTTGAAACAATGGTGCTTTCCTTTAGAAAATAGTCAGGCCATGTCACTCCCCTACCTATAGTCTGTTCAGTACATCTTACTGTTTCAATTCCCATTTCCTAGGTTCCTTGTGAGATTGAGTATATTATGTTTTTTAGTCATGTGCATTTCTTTCAGAGTCAGTTAGGATCTCAGTCTAATTACAGAGCCCTCACACGTACTTCCAATAATTTTATAGAATGTTGGATAACAATGTCACACAGGGATTAGGAAAGAGGAAACTAAGGTAAGGTCGTCTCCCAGGTCTGACTTCCATGCCTTCCCATAAAACACACCTTCTTTTGCTATGGATTGAGTTATGTCCATCTAAAAGATATGGAAGTCCTAACTCCCAGCATCTATGAATATGACCTTAGTTGGAAATAAGGACTTCACAGATGATCCAGTTACATGAAGTTATTCAGTTGCATCATCAATACGATGGTATTCTTATAGACACAAATATTCTGACCCAGAGCCAGAGACACTGGGAGAACACCATATGAAGACGGGAGTTTTCTTGCCCCAAGCCAATGAATTTCAAAGATTTCCAACAAACCACCAGAATTGAAAAGCATGGAGGAGGTTCTCCCTCCCATCTTTGGGAGGAACCAAACCTTCCAACACCTTGATTTTGGATGTCTGGCCTCCAGAATTGTGAGACAACAAATCTCTGTTGTTTAATCCACCTATTTGTGGTACTTTGTTACAGCAGCCTTAGGAAAGTAATACATATTTTATCCCTGAACTAGACTTGCCCCTCTTTTCCCTCCTCCCTTCCACCACATGATAAATACATTTTCATACCGTCCCTTTCAGTTTATTTTAACCAGGACTTTCCCCTTAGACAGCCTACCTGGAGAAACTTAAGCCCAAAGCATTGAGGGACTTCAGGCAAGTACTGAGGCCTCTGTCCAAAGTGATACCACGTGTGAAGGGCAAACAATAGGATCATTATCTCTCACTTCTAAATGAATACTTGTGTTGTGGTTATCCAAACCAAATACTAGAAGAATGGTGATGTCATTTTTGCCCCAGTATTATAATCAATAGTCCCTATTGATTCCAAAATGTCCTCTATTCTGTCATTGTTTCTTTTATTTAATCATGTCATTTTTAGGAATTTTAGACTTTTAGGAAAGAAGGAGCTACCTTATGGGGCCCACTGCATGTTGAAACATTCAATATTTATTTTTTTATAATTTATAAATTTATTTATTTTTCAATATTATTTTTCAGAGAGAGAGAGAGACATCAATGTATGGTTGCCTTTCACTTTCCTCTAGCTATGGAGCTGGCTGGAGACCTGGCTTGCAGCCTGGTTTGCAACCTGGTTGTTACCCTGGCTGGGAATTGAACCAGCAACCTTTGGGTTCGCAGGCTGGTGCCTTATCCACTGTGCCAACAGCCAGGGCCCACATTCAATATTTAAGTACAAGAAATATGAAAACATAATGAGGCTCCTTCCAAAGGCTACACAAATATGCTGCTTATTGCACCTATTTGGATTGGGGTGCAGAGATGAGTGTGCAGCTTGAGATCTCCAAGTCCCTTCAGGAAGGAGATCCTTGCTTTGTGGACATAGAGTCCTTTTGTCCTCCCCTTGACTTTCAAGGATAAGGAATTCATGTTAATTATTCAGAAAAGATGTTCTGTTACCATTTGTTTTAGTGTTACTGCAACTCCAAACTCCACCTTCTTAATTATCTATAATAATAATAATTTGACTCTCCTAGTTTTTCTTTATCATTTGGAAATGTCTAAATGAAAAGATTCTGGGGAGAGTCATGGTTAGTGGAAGTGGGAAGGAGTCTTTAGTTTACTGAGAAAAAAAGAAGCTTTACTTTTGTCCTGTCTTGGCCTCTAATAATTGGTTCAGAATCTTGGACGTTTTAATAGGACATATGTCAGACCTGGCAGCAGGTCATTCTTGATATCCAGGACACCTTATCCATACCACTTTTGGTTGTCCTCTGTTTCCTACAGGGGCTGGATCTCAGGTCATCAGAACTCTGACAGTGAAAGGTTCACATCCCAAACTGCAAAGGGCCAAGGAGAAACAGTCGCCAACCTGCAGAATGAGCTAGAAATGAACAGCTGGGCAGGCACTATTTCTTTTCAGTGACTTGGGTGGAAAAGAGCTGCTTCCTAACATTTTAGGCAGAACACTTGATATTAGCAATTAAATCCCTCTTCCTACCATAAGGGTGAGGATTCCAGTTGTCCCAAAGTTTAATCTTTCCCATGATGCTCTGTGATGTCTTCATTTACCTTCATTTATTCAATAAATATTTATTGAGGACTTTCTATGTGCCAAGTGCTGTGCTAGACTATGCGGGTATTTTAGAGAGTAAAACAGAGCCCCTACCTGCAGTGAAAATGACCAACATGATCTATATTTATATCTAAATTCTAAGGAAAATACAAAAGAAGTTGAAAAGGCATAAAGAGAGCCAGAGTGGAAGATGGGGTTGGTTTTTCAGACATGGCAGCCAAGGTACATTAGAGCAGAGACAAATGGGCAACGGGAGAAGATATGGCAATATCTGGGTACAAACATGTGAAGTAGAAGGAAAGTAAAATAGGAAAGAAGCTTGGCATGCTTTAGGGGTAGCAAAAAGAGTAGCCTATTGCAAATAACTGACTGGTGGGGGAGCATGAAGGTCCAGCTTCCTCGCATAGTAGGGGACAGACTCAAGTAAAATTTATATTCCACATGTCCCTTGAGGGATTAAGCTGAGGATGGGACACTGTCTGCAATCATACTTTCTGCATGGCTTTCTCCACTTCTACGTCCTGCTCTATCAGCTCCTTCTATGGTTGCCATTCAAAATACTTTTTAAAAAGCCATCTAGGATCCTCATCTCAAGGTCTGCTTCAAAGACACTAGCCGTTGGTGAGTTCCATGCAAATGAGCGCTATAATCTAATTTACTAACTTAATGTTTACCAGAGTCACACTGGGTACATATGGAGAACCAAGGAGAGAATGTAATGGTGGGACCTGGGGGACAAATTAGGAAGCTCTTGAAATAGGCCAAGAAATGATGGTGACTGGGACCAGAATAGCACATAAGAAGTAAATGAAGTTTGAAATACTTTAAAGGTAGAGTTGACAGGATTTGATGACATTTTGGAGGTGAGGATGTGAGAAAAAGACAAAAAATCAAGGACCGTTCTAAACCTTTCAACCTAAGAAACTGGAAGGACCGAATTGCACACATCCAGATGTGAAGGCAGCAGGGGGTCCAAGTTTCAGGAGAGAAGAGTTTGGTTTCAGATGTGCTAAGCTTGAGATACCAATCAGACATCCAAATGGAGATGCCAACAAGACACTGGATATATCAGTCTGGAGTTCAGAAGAAAGGCACAGGTTAGTGTGTTAGGAGTATTCAGCAGTCATGACAATAGAATGCTATCACCAGAAGAGTAATTACAGATACAAAAGAGGCCTCAGGAGTGGGTATTCCAAAGCTGGAGACTGGGAAAACGAGAAACCAGCAAGGAAGTCTGAGGAGTGGCCAGTGAGAAAAGAGGAGAACAAATGAGAATGGTGCCTTGGCAATCAACAGAGATTCTTCTGTGAAGAATTCTTCTGTGAAGTTTTGTTTGAAAGGCAAATGGAAAAATGACAGATGCTTGAGGGTGAAAGGGAGGGGCTCGAGGAGATGCAGCTATTACAGAATGTTTTGTAGTTAATCAAATCACCTCATAGTGAAGCTGAAATTAAGATACAGAAGAGAAGAGGCAATTGCTGGAGCCATTTCCTTGAGTTGATGAGAGGAAATGGGACCCAGTGCACCAGTGGAGGGGCAGATCTCAGGTAGGTATGTGCATAGTTCACTCATACTCACGGCTAGCAGGTAATACAGATGCAGACACAGGTAGGTGGTAGGGGAGGTGATTAGAGCATGTGAACAGTCTTTACTGAGTGCTTATATTTTCTTAGATAGCTAGGACTCATGGTTACAAGCTGTGTTTCAGATACCTTATCGGCATTACATACACATTTTCACACTCCTAGTGATTTAGACATTGATTCCTTTAGCCATTAAAATGTAATTGATATCTATAAAGAGCTAGATCTGAAGTCAGGTTAATGCCCTTTACTAAATTTCTGAAGCCCAGGTTGAGGTTTATACCTCAGGGTTATTAATAAATCAAGCAGTTAATTAATCAACTCAAGGCATATGATTTTTAAAAAGACTAAGTTCAGCCTGAAGAGCTGATAATTTTTAGCAGCAACTTTTCACTAGAAAAACACAATTTTTAGCTTTCAATTTCCTGATTTCTGCCTACACAAATTAAGGATGGCACACCAACCTACCCTTTCTAGTCTCCTGTTTTTTGCCACTCTGTCCAAACCTTTATATTATTTAAATATTTTTCTCTTTTTATTAAACAATGTCAGCTTGCAGATTAATGCAAACTTGTCTTTTTGTGTGTAATTTATCCTTCAAGGCTGAAGGAAAACCTTTACAGGGAATATAAAAGCAATCAGGCACCCATTTAGCAAAAAAGCTGTAATTACTTTATGTATGTAGTTTTATATCATTTCACTTTTTCAATATGTCTATTTCACAAAATTTATTACTTGACACTTTTATTTTCAATCATTTTGGTTGCTTAGAAATAAACATGCATTAATGTCAAGAGAATTAGCATTCTATTATCAACTTTACACAAGATGAAAACCTGGCTTCAGTGAAGCTGCCTCCTTTTTTGGGACATGCAGATACATTCAATGATGCCTGTCTAGAGAATTAAACACTGGCACATTTTTTATCTTTGTTAAATAGAAGCAGTTCTTAATGGAGATAGTTATTTCCAGAGCAATATTATGCAGGTATTATGCATTTTAATGTTGTTCTGTGTGAAAGTTATTCTTACGATAATTCAAGTGGTAGCTTAAGTAGTATTTCTTTGCATCTCCCCAGAAAGAATACTCATCCATAGTATGATTGTGTGTTTATATATATTTGAATATGAATGGTTACATGAGTTCTATTTTAATTAACACTTAAAATACATTACCGAAATGTTTAAAAATAAAATATTTCTTCACTAATCTTGAAAGCATATGAAGTTTGAGCTCCTCTATGTAAATATAGGAAAAGACTAAATTTTTCCACTGTTTTGTGATGAAGACTATTGAATTAGGGTCTGAACTGTAAGTGGGGCATTAAAGAAGTCACTACAAAACTTTTAGAGGTATTTTTCAAAAAGTGTAGTGTATACCATTTTAATAAAAATTACAGAATAAACGTAAACTACAAACAAAATAAATAACCAAGCAAAATAAATCTATCTAAACAGTCAGAAGAAAAGTGTCTCTTTTCTTTGCTTTAGATTATACACTTATTATATAATTAAAATATTAATAGAGGCTGCAGTGGCAAAACTTAACAGTGCTTGGTATTAAGTGGATTTAGAGCATTTAAATATTTAATTATTTTCAAAGCACCACAGGCAAACTCAGTTTTGCACAAGAGGCCACATGATAAATTGTGTACAATGAATGAAACTGCTCTCTTTCCATGAATGCCTTTGTGATTATTGGTCTTACTATTTATTGATATCACTTAAAATATTAAGGGAAGTTAGCCTTTCCTTGCCTAAAGACCTCTGAGGGACCTCACCTGAAATAGCTGTCTTGCAAGAAAATATCAATTATTAAGACCCACTTCTATCCCGCTTTTGTTGCTTCCAGATTCATAATCTGAGACAAATCCCTACAGATTCCACAGAATGGTTATAAATCCTGACTCTAGAAAAGATAGTATATCCATTGAGAGAAGATTTTTGCCTATTCTATTTGTAGAACCTAGAAATGTATAAAGAAATGGATTTTAAAAGTATAATACAAGAGAAAAAGAAATGTGAAATGTATCAGTATGGGTGCACTTAGTACAGATTTTGCATTCCTTTTGCTATTTTAATAAGCTAGTATTTAATATATTATTTGACAGTTTAAATGGCAACAGGACTCAACATTAGCCCACTTCCTGTGATATTTGAATTGTTAGAAATTTCTTAATATAGGAAGGAATTCAAAGATTTATAAAGATAAGAATAAAAAAGTTGATTTGTTACATCAATTCCTGCACACAGCCCCAGCCCCATCATGCTCCCAGGAGGGCTAAGAGGGCATACATTTTCTCTAAGGTATTGGGAAATGACTCAATAAGGGTAGCACTGGTACCCTTGAAAGAATTTGAGTGGCTTTCCTAGAAAGCTGGGAATGATGGTGAGAGATGCAGCCACTGGAAAAGATCTTTGATTCCATAGGAGGAAGATGGCATCCAGGGGTGGGAGATAACTAAGTGGCAGAGATTAAATGTCTATGATAAAATTAATGCTGTTATTGTAATGGGTATCAGGTCTACTACCAAAATAAGAATAGTTTCATTTAGCATGTACAAATATTTGGTGGTAGTCATTATGTCCTTATAACTGAAATAGATGAAAAGCCTTATAAGAAAATACTTAATCCATATAAGTGGGGAAAAGACACTTGGGAATAGAGATCTGATTTTAGATACCAAAGGTGAAATTATGACTTGATTCAACTTTCAAACCATAAAGAAACAGAGTTCCTTGAGTGAAAGGTAAGCAGGGCTACTTGAAGAAGGACCCTACAGGACTGTCGCAAGTATGATCTATATATTTTCCTCTAAGTATTTCACCAAAGTAGTTATTTATCAGAGTAACTGTATATTTGGTAAATAGAAATACTCGTATTTTTCAGAAATCACAGTATACTATTTAAAAACTAATGCAAACACAATCTTTGTGGGCCTTATATATCAGTCTGAGTAGGGGCTAAGAAGTTCAGTTGATAAATAATGTTTAAACCTGAGTCCATGTATAATAAGACACTCTGTAGTCATTTTTCTAGTTCTTCGATATATGGAAGGGGCAGAAACACTAAGTAACTGGCACAATGCACACATTGGATACTTTGGCTCATCCTTTATCCATGTAGTAAGGGCTATTAGGATAGGAAAGGGCAAGAGGAACTACCTGGAATACATTTTCTATCAAACTAGTAAATTTAAATTATTAATGCTTTCATGGGGGACATGGAGAGATTAGTTCTACCATTAAAGGATTTGAAAGATGCAAAGACCTGATTTCTATTCATTCTTTTATCTCTAATTCATGCAGAGTATAGATTACTCTTGAAAAATGAAAGTATATTATCACAAACTTAATCAGGTGGTGATCCCAACTACATTTACTATTTCAACTGTGGTCTCTTCATTAGGAGCACACCCAACATAAATATTGCAAACTGATACACAGATATTAATTTGACATCATTGTTCTCTATATCAATCGACAGGCTCACCAGAAGCAGTTTAACCTCATTTGGAAGAAACAGCATTATACCATCAGCAGCTTTCCTAAGAAATACGTCAACTTCCTGGCTCTCCAACAGAACCCAGTCTCTTTCCACTCAAAGTGTGATTGCCATCACCTGTGAGATCATTAGAACTGCAGGTCCCACTTCAGACCTACTGAATCAAAATCTACATTTTAACAAAATCCCCAAATCGATTTGGAGCACAGTAAGAGCTTGAAAAGAACTGGTCTTATCTAAAGACACCTTGATCATGTCATCCTCTCATAGGGCACAGGTGGCAAACACAAGGCCCGAGGGCAGAAGCTGGCCCTCCACCTTGTTTTAATCCAGCTTTCTTGACTATTAAGGAGTAGTTACATGTATACAGTCCTAAAATTACATTCGGCCCTTTTAAGGCAACCTTGAGGCTGATGTGGCCCCTGCTGAAAATGGGTTTGACATCCCCGTATAGGGCATCACACTGCCCCATGACATTGGTGGGAATGCTAGTTGGACCTGGAGGTAGAAAATAATCAAGGTAAATTTGTACAGTATATGCATATTAGAGTGGGAAACAAACCAGATGGAAATTTGGGGGCTTACTACCTCAGTGAGATTTCTAGAACTCCAGTGATCTGGATAATATTGAGACATACTACTTAAAGAGGAAGACACATCGATATATCTTGTACCTTCTATTATAACAAAGTTACAGTAACTGGTGATGTTCACATTTTGGAAGCTGGGTAGACAACATGAATCTGTTATTTCACCTACTTACTGAGTATTGATGTAGGTTACCAGTGGTACCAGTTGTGACTGGAGTCCTGGGCAAGAAGAGATTTTGCAGCAGGTCTAGGCTACAGTGCAAACTCATTTCCCATTTTAACCATATGATTTACTAGATGCAGTTGTAGTCCAATTATCTATAATTCATATGGCTTTGACATGGTACCTTTGTCAATCATAAAAAGAGAATCAGCCCTGGCTGATGTGGCTCAGTGGATTAAGCACCAGCCTGCAAACCCAAGGGTCACTGGTTTGATTCCCAGTCAGGGCACATAACCAGGTTGCAAGCCAGGTCTCCAGCCAGGTCCCCAGCTGGAGGCAGGTGAAAGGCAACTATACATTGATGTTTCTCTCCCTTTCTTCCTCCCTCCTTCCCCCACCCCTCTAAAAATAATGATTAAAAAAAATTTTTTTTTTTTTTAAAGAGAATCTCAGAATTGAACTCTAGAATTTGGATAGAAAGGCATGCCCTGTTTTTCAGAGAAATATTTCATTTTGCAAACATAATGTCTGTCTTGTTAGTGGGCTCTAGAGGAGACTGAACACCAAGGGGCCATGCCACTTGAGTTACAGCTCATGAACAAAGTGTTGTGTGCTCCAAGACATAAATTTGATCATGTGGGATAGTACTTCATCATATCATAGAATGGAAGTGCCATAGTATATGAGATTGTTAAGGACCAACTAACTTCATGTGCAGCTGTTCTTGACCTCCTAAAGGTCATGCCACTAATTAGAAGAATGAATTTAGCTTATTTTCTACATGGAATGCTGCCATAACTCCAAATTGGACAAGTACAGCTTTATAGGGATACTCTGAAATGACCCTGAAAGACATCTAGGAAGGGAATATTACCAGCAGAAGTTACCTGCAAGAATACCTATGCAGAGGTAAAATTTATGTCGATTATAGGCAACAGCTAATGGTTTGGCCAGATAGTAAAAAAATTGTATTTGAGGTGCAAATGATAAGGAAGATTGAGGAATAAACATAAAGGCTAGAATTATCTCAGAATGGGCACAGGGTATGAGAATATTTGTATTCATATGAATGCTCACAAAAGGTTTCCCCGTAGAAAAGTATCTTATTAATAAGGTGGACAAGATGATTTGCTCAATGGACGTCCATCAGCTTCTTTCTCTAGTGATGGTTTTATGAACAAAGTGGCCTTTGCAGGAAGGATTTAAGTTAAAAATTAAATATGAATTTAACAACATGGGTAACAGCCACTGTTGACTGACCACCATACCAGTAGTAGAAGCAACACTGAGTGCTTAATATGGCATATTCCATGTGGGAAGACTGGTCAACCCTCAGTAGCAAGTAATCATACTGGAACACTACATCATAAAATCTTGACTTTTTACTCAATTGGCATTGACACCTGCTCTATTATTTGCCTACCCTCCCTGTAACCTACAATGATTCTAAACACATTATCTGTGTATTTACTAAATGTCTTTTTCACTATCAAGGCATCACACTCACCATTGCTTGTAACTAACTTTACAACAAAAGAATAGATGCACAGTATTCACTGGTCCTATCTATCTTATAATCCCAAAGTAACTGGCCTGATAGAAGACTGGAATAGCCTACTTAAGACCCAGTTATGGCATGAGCAGTTATGGCTCTGGGGAAAAGCAAAATGGCTCTCTATATTTTGTAAAACAGAAACTAGCCACTGGGGCTGTTCTTCCTATAGCTAGCCTATACAATTTTGGGAATGAAGAGACAAAATTGGCTTCTTTATTATCCCTTAATAACCTACTCCAAAACTTTGTTTCCAGCTTTTGAAACTGTGAAGTCTCTGGCTTCAAGATATTAATTCCCAAGGGAGAAGTGCTTCCACTAGGGGCATCCTGATGACTGCAAGTAACTGGAAGTTGTACTACCTGGCGCTTTGGCCTTTGCCACTAGCCATTTTGACATAATGCCCAATGCTTCAAAGCAAAGAAATATCATGACATTGGATGGAGGTGTGTGGCTTGCTTGATTGTCAGGGAGAATGGGAACAGTTTCATAATGTTATTCAGTGGGGCATGAAGGAGTATGTCTGAAGGCAGGATATTCTCTTGTGAGACTCTTAGAACTTACAAGTACAGAATAAAAGTTACCGGGACACTATGGCAATGCAACACTAGAGGGAATCATGAATGGTTCTAGAAATAAAGGTTTGAGTTAAAATAACTGTGATCCTAACTGAAATAAATGGAATATAGAATAAACCACAGAAGAAGAAAAATAACCTTGCATGGCCTTATGACCAGTTTCAGAAATGAGAATGTAGTAGATACACATTATTTTGTTCATAGCTCTGTTATACATATTATATATTAACCAATAATTTCTTTTTTAAGTTACAGAATATCAAAAGAGGACTCATGGAGAAAAGGAATGAGAATTACTCAGAAAAAAATATAGAGTAACACAATTTTTGTTTTCCATCTTTCAGACAAAGTGAGCACATTTTTTTGTTATACAAATTGTACTAGTATATTAGTCATAAGCATGATGCTGTCATTTGAAAACTTAAATATGGAAGAATAATTACTAAATTGGTAAAGGAGTGAGCTGTGCCAAACTCTGTACTCTGATGTCAACAAGGCATCACTCTCTATACCTATTATATTTTCCTTTGCGTTGCAGGGAAGAAGTATGGATCTGCATTTTCCAGAATCCTTTCTGTTACATGGGTCTGAGACACTATTTGGGTTAAAAGCACTGTAAAAGATTAAGAGTGGAAGAGAAGTCACTATTCCAGCAGCAGCTCTAGGCAGACAGCTGAGATGATCTGCCACAGCTTCCTTTGGTTTTTGGGGAGTCGCCTGAAATCAGGCATTTGGCGGGAGGGCGGTGGGGCGGTGGGGATTCCCTGGATTCCAGTGTGTTTTCTGAGACTTACCCTTGAAGTCATGGAGACAACTGAAATGCACTAAAACTAGCTTCTGTTGGACCCTTAAGTCATCAGAATCACACATCAGTGCTGCAGGCACTTGGGATCATTGTATGCAGCTTCCTTGTGATTCTTTGACACCCTGATTTCCCCCAAAGAGATCTTCTTGATTTGCAACCCCCACCCCACCCCTTGCCTTTCCTACCACAATTCCTATCATTGTGTAAGCTTCTAATTCTCTATACTAAATCTCTACTTGCAATCCTCAGATTAATATAGTCACTTGTCAGGATATATCAAGCAAGGAAAGACCCCTAACCAACTTAAATAAATAGACTAAAACCCAGATACATTTTATATATAGGAAGACTAACTGTAGAATCTATTTACTTTTTTTTTGCAGAACAGCAAATTGGAAAAACAGAATGGTCTATGTGAATTTGGGATTCTGGTGACAATAAATAAAAAGTATTAACACAGTAGTTTTGCTGATTCCTATATACAATAGTAAAGATAAGACCTTTCAAAGTTCAGGAGCTCTGGCTGGTGGCTCAGTGCATAGGTGCCAGCCTGCAAACCCAAAGGTGGCTGGTTCGATTCCTAGTCAGGGCACATAACCAGGTTGCAAGTAAACTCTTCAGCCAGGTCCCCAGCTAGAGGCAGGTGGAGGCAACCATACATTGATGTTTCTCTCCATTTCTCCCTCCCTCCCTGCCTTTCTCTCTAAAAATAATGAATAACATCTTTTTTTAAAAGCTTAGAAGTCTGGGATCATTTAGTATAGGACCCACCATTTTATATAACAAAAGACCTAAAAGGCATTGAGATATCATACCTTAGTATAAAAATCAATAATCATAATGACAACCTATAAAATCAAGAAAAATACATGCCATATTGAAGTTATTTTTAAAAACTGTAGAGATGTGCAATCCATGTAAGAGAGTATTATCCCCATTAAACATACTTAAAGTTGAATAATTATACAATTTTTCTATCCTGTCTTTTTGTCATTGGTATTATCCAGGGTCCTGCCTGGCCTCATCTTTCTTTCCTCTCAGTACTCTGTCCCAGGGATTTCTTATCAATTATCTGGAGTAGACACTTCATCTAAGCTAGATAGGTTTATAAACCATCTCTCCCTGACATTAGGAAATGGGGCCCTGATTACTGAGTATTGGTAGCTAATGCTTACAAAGTGTTCAGTATGTACGTATGCCTTGCATATATTAAATGAATTAAACAAATTTCCATAACAAAACTGTGAGACCTTATGGTAATACAAGGTCTGCCTGGAAAAAGTCCAATCATTGTTAACATAAGGAGAACCTTTTGTGTGACTGGTAGCCAAGGGGAGTGGATGGACTGCACATGCGTGAACAATGACACCTTCACTGTACTAGTCAGTGGGGGTGGTAGGTGCTGTTGAGTGAGCACATGTACTCTGTGGCCATGATATTCAAAATGACTAAGCAAGGAGAGTAATGAATCTGCAGCCAATTTTATGTTAAACTTGAATATTTCTTCATGAAAACTATTTAGATGATTCAGAAGGCAGTAGCTATGGGCAACTAGTGATTGGCAACTTCATCGCAACAATGTGCCCATCTATGTATCACATCTCCTGCAGAGTTTTTTGGCAAAACATGAAATCACCTAGGTGACTCGAAGATCTGCCCTCCTGCTACTGCTGGCTTTTCCCAAAATTAAAGTCACCTTTAAAATGGCCTTTCCCTCAGGCAGCTGCTATCTTATTCCTCTTCACACTTAGATCCAGTGACTCTCATATCTTGACACTAACTCCTAGAGAAAGCCACCATTGGACAATTGGGACATATT
Source organism: Noctilio leporinus (assembly GCA_004026585.1). Classification (NCBI taxonomy): domain Eukaryota; kingdom Metazoa; phylum Chordata; class Mammalia; order Chiroptera; family Noctilionidae; genus Noctilio; species Noctilio leporinus. The sequence continues at coordinate 683,016 of PVIW01000066.1, forward strand.
TAGTAAATATGCTATGTCCCAACTCTCTCCAATTTCTATACTCTTGTCTCTTGGCCACTCTGTAAACACATTCAGCAGGAAATCTCTGAGACCCCTTTGATGATTTCCTCTGTCACTATACTTCCTGGCTTATTTCCCAACCCTGTGTGTAACCACCTAGATCTCTGATTCCTGATAGCTCTGCTGTTTCTAATTTATCTAAATACTCAAATACCAACACAGAACATCACATCTATTCTGCTCTCTCTGTTTGCTGAACAGTCTTGGAATCCGAGTCACTTACATGCAGACCTCTTTCTAATTTCTACACTCTACCTCCCAGACCCCTGGCATATGGCATTACAAATTGCCAGCTGGCACGAAAAGTTAAACACATAAGTAGTTCACTTCATCAATACCAGAGGACCAGAAGTGCAGGAGCTAGCAGATGAACCTCAGCCTGAAGAGGTTATTGAACAGGAAAGCAGGTGTTTTCCTGTGAGTCAAGTTGGTGATGAGGATAGAAAAAAGAAATAAATGAAGAAGGAAAGCTGGAAGAAAAGGTGCCAGATTTATGGTGTAAATTCCTGAGTTAAATTTAGGTAACTAACTTTTGGTCCATTTTGAGGCTTCTAAAGCTGAAATAGCCTGTCTCCAATATGTCCCCAGTAATATTCAAGTCATGGTACTAGACTTTTATGTAGTCCATTACTACATTATATCAGAGCAGGTCTGTATGAACAACAAAATTAGGCAGAGGTAATGATTATGGTCTGAAACGGAGCCATAAAGGACACTGTAGCTTCTGTCTTGCTCTCTATCTTAGCTCACTTCTTGGGAGAAATAAGCTGCATATTGTGAGAATTCTTAGATGGCCAATAGAGAGATCCATATGGAAAGAAATGGACTCCAGCACAAAGCCAGGTATGTGAGTAAATCCCAGTCATGCCTCGATGTGACTGCAGCCCAAATCAATGGCTTAATTGCAGTCTGTGAGAGACCCTGATCCAAAACAATCCAGCTAAGCCACCTCTGGATTTCTGACTTTCAGAAACTGCATTATATAAAAGTTTGTTATTTTAAGCTGCTAAATTTGGGAGTCATTTTTTTCATAACAATAATTAATATAAAAGCCTTAATTATAGGTTCCAAATTATGAGTTGGGGACCATACCTGGTCTGCTTTTGTATTGTGGAAGAGGGACAGACAATGGCTTAAAAAATTCAATTAATTGTCAACAATTACATTTGGGAGATTTTCTTTAAAAAAATGTTGTTTGCTATTTTGTTTAAAAACTTTTAAAAAATCACAACCCTGTCCTCATGACTCTATTGCTTTAGCCTTAGTTTATTCCTTCATTTAAATATTAGTAGGTAAGCCCTGGCTGGTGGCTCAGTGGAAAGGTGCCGGCCTGCGAACCCAAAGGTCGCTGGTTCGATTCCCAGCCAGGGCACATAATGAGGTTGCAAGCCAGGTCTCCAGCCAGTTCTGTAGCTGGAGGCAGGTGAAAGGCAACCATACATTGATGTTCTCTCTCCCTCTCTGCCTTCCTCCCTTCCCCTCTCTCTAAAAATAACAAATAAAATCTTTAAAAAAATAATAAAATCTTTAAAAAATATTATAAATTCATAAAGAATTTATAAGTTCTTTATGAATTTTGAATATTACGCCATTATCAGATGTATTGGCAAATATGTTCTCCTATTTTATGGTTGTCTTTTCATTTTGTTGATGGTCTCCTTTTCTGTTCAAAAACCTTTTAGTTTGAATATAGTCCCATTTGTTTATTTTTCTTTGGTTTCCCTTGCCAGAAAAAATATATCAGATAAAATATTGGTATGATCAATATCTGAGATTTTATTGCTTATGTTTTTCCTCCCCAGGATTTGTATGGTTTTGGGTCTAACATTCAAGTCTTTCATCCATTTTGAATTTATTCTTGAGTGTGGCATAAGAAAGCAGTCTAGGTTCATTTTTCAACATGTACTTATCCAATTTTCCCAACATTGTTTATTGAATAAACCATTTAGCCCATTGTACATACTTGTATCCTCTGTCAAATATTTTTTTTTTAATTTATTTTTTTTTCTTTTAATTTTATTGTTGTTGTATTACATCCATCCCTTTTTTTCTCCCCTCTGTCCCCCTCTCTGTCAAATATTAATTGACTATAAAGGCATGGGTTTATTTCTGGTCTCTCTATTCTGTTTCATTGACCTATGTATCTATTTTTATGCCAGTACCATGCTGTTTTACTACCATGGCCTTATAGTATAGTTTGATATTAGGTAGCATGATTCTTTCAACTTTGTTCTTCTTTCTCAAGATTGCTGCATCTATTCAGGGTATTTTGTGGTTCCATGTAAATTTTTGAAATATTGGTTCTAATTCTGTGAAATATGTCACTAGAATCTTGATAGGAATTGCATCGAATTTATAGATTGTTTTCAGTAGTATGGGCATTTTAATGATGCTAATTCTTCCTGTCTGTGAACACAGCAGTGCTTCCACTTATTTGTTTCTTATTCAATTTCTTTCTTCAGTGTCTTATAATTTTCCAACTACTTTTTACATCCTTGGTTAGATTTATTCCTAGGTATTTCATTGGCACATAAAAATGCAACTGATTTCTGGATATTAATTTTGTATCCTTCTACTTTACTAAATTCATGTTATCAGTTCTAGTAGTTTCTTCGTGCAATCTTAGGGTTCTCTATGTACAGTATCATGTCATCTGCAAATAATGACAGTTTTACTTTCTCCTTTTCAATTTGGATGCCTTTGATTTCTTCTTCTTGTCAGATTGTTGAGGCTAGGACTGCCAGTACTGTATTGAATAAGAGAGGTAAAAAAGGGCATTCCTGTCTTGCTCACAATCTTAAGAGGAGCACTTGAAATTTTTGCCCATTGAATATGATGCTGGCAGTGGGTTTGCCATCTATGGCCTTTATTACGTTTAGGTATGCTTCATCTCTTTCCACTTTGCTGAGGTTTTTATTATAAATGGGTGCTGGATTTTATCAAATGCTTTTTCTGCATCTATTGATATAATCATGTGGTTTTTATCCTTCACTTTGCTTATGTGGTGAATACCATGAATTTATTTGCAAATATTGTACTAACCTTGCATCTTGGAAATAAATCTCAATTGATTAGGGTATATGATTTTTTATGTATTGTTGAATTTGGTTTCCTCATATTTTGTTTGGGGTGAGGGATAGAGTAGAACATTAAACTGGGAAGTCCAAATAACATTGCCAAGTTAAGGATGGCAGCAGTGGAATCAAAAACATGAAATACAGCCAAGAAGACAAAGGACTGAAAGCAAGAGGTCAAGATAAAGCAGGAGGGGTCTAAGAGGATTACCACAAAAAGCCTTGGTGTTTTCAGTTCTTCTTTCTTAATCCATGGATATACGAAACATGAAAATGATGTGGCAATGAATCTTTAGGAACTCTGCCAAATAAAGGACTGCTTTGAAAATTTATCATAAAGATTATCCACATGATATGGCTGGTTTCTGGCAATCCAGCCTTTCTAAGGATAGAGAATCCCATTGATTATTTCCAATTATTTTTTTCCCTTTTTTGAAATATCCTAGTACTTCAATGCATTAGGGCAGTGGTGAGCAGGCTTACTTGTGATAAATGGAAAAATGTTGAGGACAGGTTACATGATAGTTTCTTCTGAATCAACCTGCTAGATTTAAGTGAAAGACTACACTTTAACATTTGTGCACATTGAATTGAAAGGAATTATATTCACATGCAGATCATATACTTGGCTCACTTCATAAACACATGTTTTATGCCATGCATTCGAGAAATGTGAAATCAAGCCAAGTTTTATATAGCCCACATCATTTTACACATTGGTGAAGGTTAATAGTAAAGATTCTAGGCAACTGATTTCAGGGCTTTTTAAAACTTGGAGATTCTACAGCTGATTATAGATTTTAGAGGAAGTTGGAAAGGCTGAACAAATTTCTTCATCTCTTTAGTTACCAGAGAGTGGTAGAAAAAAAAATTGCTAAGCAGGAAAGAACAGTTTTGCTAGTTTCCACAATTCCTTTTCACCGCCATCTTCCTTCAGGCAAAAGTTAGCCTGTATTTTTAAGTGTCTGGGGACAAACATGCCTGCATTAAAACATTTCCCTTGTTTATAATTTTATGATTTATCTATATATCTTTATTTTTGGCTACTGTGGCTTTTTACAGCTTTCTAATTTATATAGCCATTTGTTTAGGCTGTCAAAACATTTTTAATTTTAATTACTGTGTATCATGCCTAAGGGTGTAAAACTGTCAGATAAATCTGAGACTCTGCATAAACATGTGGAGAACTGCATGTGTTACCACTCAACAACTGCCAGTGGGCCGTTAGCAAATGCCTTTTTAGGGGATTGGTGGCCAGCTTCTTTTTCCCCTTCATGGAGACACAAGATGATGTTGTCAGGCTGGGTGCAGGACACCTCCTTATATACCACATGCCAATGATCTTGGCACAAAAAAGGCAAGGGTCTGTGATGGACCAGTCACAGGCTGAGCTTGTGTATGGCTGATGGAAGCACACTTAATGTTTAAGCCTGTCAGAGTGGACAATCGGATAATCAACCTGGCACTTAGTTTTTAAAAGGAAAAATAATCAGGGAAGAGGAGTCAGATTTTTTAAAAAGTAGGACAGTCTATCTGATTTGTAAAATGTGATCAGGGATCTGGCTCCTTTATTTTTCTTAATCAAGTTTCCACAGTATATATGTATGTTTGTGTGTGTCCATCCATTCATCTATCAAGCTATGTATCTAAAAGTCTTACATTTGGGAGTCTGGGGGATGTCACTTGGATATCTTCTTTAACCTTGAATAAACTCTTTAATTGCAGATTTACATTATAGTGAGCTGAAAGTCTTTACAGGTAATCTACTACTTCATCCAAAATAATGCCCAGATCTACAATGAGCTAGGGATCTGGACTATGTCTGTATTTATCCTGTGGTGATGCAATATAACTACAGTTTAGTTATGATTCTTTTTATGCCCATGTTAGGAAAGATTCAATGCCTGGGGAAGGTTGCCTCCACCTTCTGTCCACTTCTGTTAAAACAACCTCATTTCTTGTTCAAGAACCAGAGAGGGTAGGGAGCAAGGAAAATGATGGTAGAGATTTCCTTCTGCAATTTGCTTCTGCTGACCTTTTCTACTTTTCACCCTTGACACACCCAAGGTATATTAATAAGGCAATGTGCCTCAGAATACATTTCAACTAATTAAACTGTTAATGTTTGTTGCCTTGAGTTTTCCAAAGGAGTCTTGTTTCTATTCTATGATCCTAACCAAGTAGTGGAATTTGTAATATGGGGCTAAATTGATTATTGGTGAGGAATCTTTCAGACAAAAGCCATATGAATAAATGAATAAACTTGTACTTTTAAATATGAGCTCCTGGTAACTTATAGAATATGTATTGACTGCATAAATCACATGAATTCAAAAATCCCTCATGTACATTTAGCCCTTTGATGGAAAAATGCTTAACTCAAGAAAAAAATTTAAAAAGCATTTTATCAAGTTTGACCTAGGTAAGCATGCTGAATTATCCCTGCAGGGCTTTGCTTTTCCTTAAAAATTCATGCTTTCTGCCTCCTAGTTTCTCAATATAAAACATTTCTCTTTTCCACCCAGAGGTTTAGTAGTTCCCTGTTGGATAGATTTGCTTCCTTATGAAAATCTTATTCACTCAGGGATTATTAACAGTATTTGCTACGTACCTACTATGTGCTAAAGACTGTGCAAGAGGCAGGGTCTTAAGGGGGAGTAAAGAGACATAATAAATGACAAGTAGAAGTAGGCTGTATTTCTGATAGAATGAATGGTTGACAATTATTCATCTCTGTTAACAATGTAGGCTGGAGAATCTGGAGAATAAATTACATCTCATTTAAAGAAAGTCTGATTTTTTTTTTACCTCTTCAATGAAAAGCACACAGTAGGAACTAAATATGACTCTGAGTTAACATATAAATTCAGAATGAATGTTTTTCTCTTTTTAATTTTTTAAACTTTGTTCATTTCACCTTGGAATCTATATTTAAAAAAATAACTTAACTATAACACTCATAATGCTATTTTTATACAATTATAATTTGCCTTGACTATGAGACAAAAATGAAAAGGAAGAAAATATACATACATACATATATATATATATATATATATACATACACACACACACACACACATATATATATATATGTGTGTGTGTGTGTGTGTATGTATATATATATATATATGCCTGTTATCTAATTACTTGCACCAGCACAGGAGATAAAGGAAGACACCCATGTTTATAGCCACAGTATTCACAATAGCCAAAAGGTGGGAGTAACATAAATGTCCAAAGAATGATGAATGGATAAACAAAATATGACTTATACATATAAGGTAATATTATTCAGATTTACAAAAGGAAGAGAATCCTGTCACATGCTATGCTATGGATCAACCTTGAGGACACTATCCTAAGTGAAATAATAAGCCAATTACAAAAAGACAAGTATGGTATGATTCCACTTACATGAAGTATCTATAGTAGTCAAATTCATTGAAATAGAATGTAGAATGGTGGTTGCCAGGGGCTGAGGGATGGGGAAAAAAGAAGTTGTTTAATGGCGTAAAGTTTCAGATATGCTAGATGAAAATGTTCTGGAAATTTGTTTCACAACAATGAGAATATCCTTAACACTACTGAACTGTATAGTTTAAAATGATTAAGATGGTAAATTTATGTTATGTTTTTTTTTTCCACAGTGAAAAAATAAAATAAGGTAACTAATTTTGACAAGTGCTGTGTTCCAGGGTCTTGACATAGATTATGTTACTTAATCCTCTTAATATCATTGGGCAGGTAAAGAAACAAAGGTAAGTTATATAATTTTCTGGCTATAGGATTTAGAAGGTGAAATCCAAGAATATGAATACAAATATTTTTCTATTTTCCTCAGTAATCTTCAATGAAATCTGATATAAATGCCAAAGATACCAAGTAGAGATTACTAATATTTAAAATAATAAAAAATAATAATGCTTAGCCCTGGCTGGTGGCATAGTAGATAAGGCACCAACCTGTGAACCCAAAAGTCACTGGTTTGATTCCCAGACAGGGCACATAACCAGGTTGCAAGCCAGGTCTCCAACCAGGTCCGTAGCTGGAGGCAGGTGAAAGGCAACCATACATTAATGTTTTTCACCCTCTCTGTCTCTCTACCTTCCCTTCTCTCTAAAAATAATAAAATCTTTAATAATAATAATGCATAAACATTGTGTGCTGTTACATGTATTTTTTCTGATGGCTTTACATGCAACCTGTTTAATTCTCAAGAAATGTAAGTATTATTATTAACCCTATTTTACAGATGAGAAAGTTGAGTTAAATAACCCACTCAAGGTCAAGCAGTTAGTAAGAGGCCAAGACTTGAAACCAGGCAGTCTGACCTTGCTGCCCATGCTCTTATATTACACGACTAAAGAATGACTGTCTAGTTGTAGAATGTTTTTTAGCATTTCAAGTCTCTTTTCTCATTTGTTATATACTGTAAAATATCAAGTTGAATTGTGAAGTTGACAAGCAGCCAGCATTAGCCCTATTTTATGGAAGATAACATAGAAGATCTCACAGGGAAGTTAGGAATCTTGTTCAGGGACACACATTGACTAAATGACAAAAAGATTTAAATTCAGGTCTCCTAACTTCCAGCCCCATGCCCATCCTCCCCACCATTGAGGTGAGGTCTCTCCCAGACTACCTTGGAGATGGAAGTAACCAGAGTGTGTCACAGACACTCTTTGACTTTTACACTCATTTCTCCAAGCTCTGTGTGATTGCCAGTGGCCATAGGCCAGGTGGGATTTGTGGTGGAGGGCATCTGATGGCTCAGCCTTGGGGGCAGGCCATGAGGACAGTCTTGCTTGGAGGGCTCCCTTGGACTGGTGAGGGGGGTGTGGGAAAGACTCTGCCCTGCTTTTTCCTGATATGCCCCCAAGAGAACAGGATTTGTATTGGATACTTAATGACAGGTGCAAATTGTGAGTAAAAGAGACCTTGGTTTAATATCTTACAAGATGAACAACACATATACAGCTAGTAACTCACCACTGATTTACTGCCCCATAAGACTGGTATTTTCTGAAAGAAGGGGAGGAGGCAAGATGAGAAACTGCTCTTTGTCCCAAGACTTCTTTTACTGCAGATGTTTGCAGCTGGCACTCTGCTTTTTTTCCTCTGTGAATGCATAAGAATAGCCTTCATAATTATAGTTTTGTCTTAATTACCTTTCTATTACTTAATTAAAAGACCTGATGCTAATGCCAGAAAAAGCTGTCAGATTTGTTAAAATCTGAACAGAGGGAGAGGTAGGCTGTACTTGAAGTAGTCAAGGCCTCCGTACCTTGAAGTCTCAAATGAATGAAGTCATAAATCTGGGGCAACTTATTTTCTGCTTTCTCCAAATAATTTTAATATGTTGGACAATATCTGGTTCATAGTTCTGAAGCTGCCTCTGGGGTCTCTCTGTATTACTTCTCTATCATTGCATAACAAAACACCCTCAAACTTAACTTCCAGAAAGAGCAATCATTTATATTTTCACAAAATCTAGGGATAGAGTGGGTGATTCTGTGGATCTGGGCAGAGCTGGTTCATACATCTCCTTGGGTTGACTTGTTGGGTTGTTTGGGGACTGGCAGATCTAGGACAGGGAGGGCCTAGGTTTCCCACACCAGAACCAGGGAGACTATGTTCTGCCCCACATAGTCTGTCATACTTCTGCAGGCTGCCTGGACTTTTATTCACTATGATTATGGGGTTCTAAGAGAGGAAGCAAAAATGTGCAGCTGCTTTTTTAAGCCTCTACTTTTGTCAAGTTTGTTATTGGCCAAGGCAAGTCACATGGTTGGGTCAAATATTAGGCAAATGTGGTCTCTTACTCCAGAGAAATAACAGAGCCGCAGGGCATGGATATAGAAAGGGCATTCTCAGGGCTAACATTTCAATCTTCTACACTCACCAAAACACAATGATAGTCTGTAACTTAAGAGCGGTAGTGTTCTCCCCAAATGGAGACACTGTTCCCTTTCCTCCTATGCTAGTGCTTGCTTAGGATGGTGCCTTGGACATAGAACATGCAAAATGTCCTTGAAATGAACATTTGGAAGTGAGGGCATCACTACCAAGTGCCATGTTCTCTAAGCCGAGAACCCAGCTGAGCCACGTTGTCCTCCCGACCTGCAGAAACACGGAGATGGTAAACAGGTGTTGCTTTCAGTGGCTAAATTTGTGATAATTTGTTAAGAAACAATAGAAAACTAGTACACAGGGTGATTACTATTTCCATGTTATCTCTTTAAATGTTAATACCCTTTTAGAGATGGCAATAAATAGAATTATCACTCATAGTTTGGTCTGTATTGTTGGCTTGAAGGAGTTCATGATATAAGGGAGCAAAAATGTTCTGCAGGAAAAGAAATATTCTAATTCAACAAGGGAATGATGTGAGAAAAAGAGAGAGGTTAAGTTTTGACCTGACGGTAGGTAGTTGGCTTTTGTGGGATGCAATCTTGCATGCTAGGCCTTTTGAGGAGAGGGCATGCAAGTATCAAGGCACTGGAAACTTGAGAGTGGGGTGTGTGTGTGTTGGGTAGTTAAACAGATGACAGAGACAAAGATCTAGAAGTGAAAAAGAAATAGAGAGGAAAGGGATTAGTAAAAGGATAATGAAGATAAAAGACAAAGCCATCAATTGCCCCCTCCTTCTGCATGTTCCACCTCCTTTTCAATTATATTAACATCATTGGCACTCAAGCTTCCTCTAATCTCCAAGAAAATTCCCTCTCTTGAACTAGCATGTTCCTCCAGCTACTACCTTTTTTTCCTTCTCCCAAATTGTCTATATATGATTTACTCAAATCTATCTCCCGTTCATCCTTCAGCCCATGACTAGATGGGTTCCTCCCCAGTCTCTTCAGTGAAACTGTTCCTCTCAAATTATCAATGCTCTTCATTTTGCTGTCCAATGGACTCTGCCCTGACTCCTTCCTAATAGATCTTTCCTAACAACTGAGTCCAACTGGGCAAACTTACTTTGGAACATTTTCTTCTCTCAGTTCCTATGACAACACCCTCTTCTGGTTTTCCTCCTGCTTTTCAGGCCACTCTATCTCAGAATAAACTTCAGGCTTCTTTTCCTAGAGCTGATTGCTAAATGCCAGCATTTGTCAAGACATCATTTTGGACTCCTCCTTTGCTTACACAGCTAAACTCTTTCTGTAGGTGACCTCATTTCCTCCAATTATTATAAATACCATGGCTTTATAGAAGGGATTACTTGAGAACTTCTTGTCAAAGAAAAATACTGAGTTTAGAATAAGAAGACCAGTATTCAAATATCAACTTCCTATGAAAATATTGTCACTGACTTGGGGTGTGTTCTAGCTTGTTTCCTCACTTGTAAAATGGAGGCCTCCTTGCCTATCTAATAGGATTGTCATAGGAAAAAAGATGAATATGTGCAAAAGGAGGAGGCTGCTGCTATTATAGTTACAGTCAGAACACTGAAATAATAATTGTTTGTGCTTTCCAAGGGTAAGAGTGGGTGAGAGCAGTGCCGGAAGGAAGGATGGCGAAAGGGAGAGTATATATTTAAAATATTATTATATATTATTATATTATTATTATATATAGCTAAGCCTAAACCTAACCCTAATGTTAGCCTTTTCCCTAACCCTAATGCTCATCCTAACCCTTACCCAAACCCTAACCCTTAATTCTAACATTAACTCTAACCTCAATCCTAAATCTAACCCTAACTCAAGATCTAAACCAAGCCTTAACACTAAAACTAACTGCAATCCTAACACTAGTCCTACCCCTAACCCTAACCCTAACCCTAACCCTAACCCAAATGTTTGCCCTAACTTTAACACTAAACCTAAGCATAACCCTAAACTTGAAGCAAGTCCTATTCCTATTCTTAATCCTAGTGTTAGGATTAGGTTTAAGGTTAAGGTTAAGTTTAGAGTATGTTTTGGCCTAGTGTTCAGATGAATGTTAGGGTTAAAGTTACTATTAGGGTTAGGATTAGGGATAGAGTCAGGGGTATGGTTAGGGTTAGGGTTCAGCTAACTATTGCAATTAGGGCTAACATGTAGACTAGGATTAGTGTCAGATTAGGATAAGGCTTAGAGTTATGATTAAGGTTAGTTTAGTGTTAGCATTAGGTTTGGAGTAAGGGATAGGGTTAGTGTTCGGTCTAGCATTAGTGCTTGAATGGGGGTTAGGGTTAGTGCTGGCATTAAATTTAAAGTTATGGTTAAGTTTAGTATTAGGTATAGCATTATAGTTAAATTGAATGGTAGGATGACAGTTAGGATTAGGATTAGGATTAAAGTTAGGGTTAGGGTTATTATTAAAGTTAAGCAAAACATTAAGAGTAGGGTTAAGTTTTGTGTTAGTGTTAGGGTTAGATTTACCATTAAATTAAGGGGTAGTGTTAGGGGTAGGTTTAAGTTTATGGTTAGGGCTAGCATTAAAGTATATATATTATATAATATATATATATATATATATATATGCTGCATGTATATATATATATACATATATATATATATGTATAGTTTATAGATAGATATATACAGAAAATAGAAATGAAAATGAAAAACAAGGAACTAACTGAAGCAAGGTGGATTGGGATTTGATGCCTTTCCACAAGTATCTCAATTCTTCAGTAAATTTACCAACTTGTGATGCAGCATACCTTTACAGATGCAAGAGGGCAAGTGAGACTTAACCTTTTTTTATCTCTCTGAACTTCCGGTGGATATTTTGAGTTACACAGACTAAGAAAACATTTCTACTCCTTCAGTAAGCATCCCTTGAGTATCTATTACTCATAGGGGCTCAGAGTGGTCTTATAGGTAATACAAACTTCCATGATGATGATGTGATGATAATGATAATGATGATAAATTTGCTAATAAAGAAACATCTTTTTTCTCATCTGAGCCTCATAGCCAGCCATGATGGTAAACAGGATAACATTTTAACCCTTTTTACAAGAAAGTAAACAGAGCTCTGGTGGTTAGCCCAGAAGGTGACAAGTGACAGAGCTAGCACTGGACTTCATCTCTAAACCTGTGCCTTCTGTCCCTCCCACTAAACCAGTGTTTCCTTAGTATGGTACTATTTCTTCTGGTGGTGGGCTCCCTATTTTAGCAAGTATATAGGGGGGGGAAACACATATATTTATTTTAGAATGTCCTAGAAAAATAAGTATCAGCACTCTAGAGCATTATTTCCGTCATATTATCTCTTAGAATGAGACCAAATCAACTAAAATTTAAATATTAAAACAATAGTACAGATGGTGAATGTGAGATATTAAAAATTAACATTTATTAGTAACATATTATATATGCTGTAGATGTTTACAAGCAGTGAAGTGGTAAAGATGTCTCACTTACCAGTTAAGACAGTGTAACTGTGATGCTTGATGCACTCTTTGAACAACATCATGGAGTTCGACCAGGACATCTCCTTTCAACCCCACTTCTGCCTATCCTGGACAGTGTGTCTGACTTTGGGCAAATCACTCTAGGCATTATGTTTCCTTATCTTGAAGCCAGAAAACTGAACTTGTGCTATTGTCTGGGGCAAAAGTTGATGTTTAAATGTATGTGTCAAAGGAGAGCTAAAAACCACAGCATAGTGGTTCTAGGCTGGAAGTCTGGCTTTCCTATTAATCAGCAGTGTAACACTGCACAAGTTACCTAAACTTTTTGTTCTCCCATCTTCTCATTCACAAAGTAAAGATCATAATACTATTCTCATAGGATTGTTATGAGGATTAAATGAGTGAGCTAGAAAATAATAAATGCTACAGAGTATTTGCTGTTATTATTACCTCAGGGCTTCAGCCATCACATTCATAGGAAGGACCAGAAGAAGTCTCGTGGAAAAGTGGCATCTAAGATGGACTAAATGCATCATTAGTTTATCTACATTAGCTCCCCAACCATGTCAGAGAAGGAGAGAGAGGTGTGGCAGAAAGGTCAAGGGGCAAGCAGGCCAGGGAAATGGAGGAAGATGCCTTGAGCAGCTGAGTCTTTCTAATTCCTTACAGACCAAGGAGAAACCACCACAGCAGTAGGAGTCCTGGGTCTTCTTTAGCCTAGGTGAGGCTCTCAATCTGGGGCATCCTCTGTGTCTGAGAGCCACCAGGCAAGTCTGGCTGATCTGTTGGAGGGTGACATTCCTATGAGGCAGTGCCACGAAACAACGTGTAGCTACCTCTCCATGATGCCATGTCAGCAAGGGCAGCAGATCTGGGAAAGATCACATCAAGGTCCTCAGAAGAAACCTGCCAGTGTAACTAAGGCCCAGTGTCCCATTTTAGACTCTATTTTCATGTTCTGAGACCAGCTCACTATGCTCTGTTTCATGAGGGGTATCTTTTCAACAGATCATATTCTACTCTGCTAAACAAAACCAAACACAGTTACTCTCTCCACATGCTATTAAACACAGCAACATTAAAAGCATGTGTTGGTTGAGACAAATACGTACCACAAGGTAGCTAGAAGTTAAAGTCACTGTGACAGGCTGAATGACAGCATTAACCCTATTAAAACCTGTTTCCATGGGTCAAAGGCTTTTCAGTAAAAGAAAATAGGTGTAAAATAAAACATTTGGCTTTTAATACCTTGAAACATTTACTAAAAAATAAATCAGTAATTTGAAAAAGCCTGCAAACAATTTGACCTAGTTCAAGGAAAAGATGAAACGAGATCTTAAGTATTTTTTATCTTTGATTTAAAATTTTTAGCTTATGAAAGGATACTTTTTCTTTCATTCTAGTGAAATATTTTATGATGATGGTAGCATGTTTTAACAGAAAACCACTATAAATTAAAGAAATTCCAGTTTGAAAAAAATGTGATTTCATAGTCAAACTATCAAATTTGTAAGTCTTAACAAAATGATAAAAATTTTGTGTTGATGAAGTTGTGAGGAAATACAAAAGTTATATTCCTAGATGGCTACTTCATAGTTAAAGACTGACCCAATGTATAATGTACAGTTCCCCTATCCCAGCTATTTACTTCTAGGGAAGTAAAACCACCTATTGCCTAAGACAATAAGATGACTTAAAGATAAATTAAGCTACAGGACGTAAGGTTCTTGAAAGCAGGAATCCTTTTGAAACTGTTTTATCTTCTTTTATCCAGCATCTTCTACAAGTGCTAGCATGGAATGAACAGTCAATCAATATTCACATGTATATTAATAAATAGGGATTCTAGTGTTTTTATATCAGAAGACATCTAAATGCTTAGCAGAACAAATAAAATGAATAAAACATGGTATAACAATATAAATGGATGCAACACAGCTATTAAAAACAATGCTATAGAAGAAAATTTACATAAAAGATTTTTATAACATGAAAAATAACTGCTTTTATTTATTTTTTTTTTCTAAAGATTTTATTATTTTCAGAGAGAGGGGTAGGGAGACAGGCAGAGAGAGGGAGAGACATCAATGTATGGTTGCCTTTCACCTGCCTCCAGCGAAGGACCTGGCTGGAGACCTGGCTTGCAACCTGGTCATGTGCCCTGGCTGGGGAATCGAACCAGAGACCTTTGGGTTCCCAGGCCAGCGCCTTATCCACTGAGCCACCAGCCAGGGCCTATAACTGCTTTTAAATGATATACAATAATATTAATTTTTCTACAAAGCATATGTACATGAAGATATAAAAACTGGAAGATACAAGTATTGTATACTAAAATTTTAACAAACTAGCTATGTCTGGTTGTAGTTGACTGATGATATTTTTCTCTTTATTTTCTAAAATAAGAACAAAAATTTTCACAACGAGAGTGAACTGCCAGTGAGGGAAAACAAACTTCCTAAATGCCTCTAGAGGGAAGACCCAAGACCAATGGGAGAATGGTACTGAAAGGCTGGCTTTGATTGGACATAAGCAATCAGAAAACTAGAAGGTGCCGTAACTTGAAGTAGTGAATCCCTTGTCCCTGTAGGTAAAAATTCAAGCAGAAGCTAAATGATTATCCAAGAAGGATTAATTTTTCAGAATAATTTTTGAACTAAATTAACTGTAAATTTTATGAATTCAAGGCTCAAAGATTCCATGGGTTGAATGTCAACCCCTCTATCAGCTCCATTTGATAAGATATAGAATTCTTTCTTTAGGGCAAAGAGTAAAGGGTAGGTTTCAATTCATCCCTCTGTGTCCTTTCCCTTATTCACACTTGTTTTGTTTGCCAGGTCTCTCTGTGTTACCCTCCTTCATTTGTTATATGCTGCCTACATAATTAGAGTTTCATTCTTTTCTCTCTTCATGACTTCCAACTCCTCAAGAATACTCTATAAAGTGACAGGTAACATTAACAGTGATCATGAATCTTTTTAAATTGGATTGATTTTCAATATCAGGGTACGTTTTTCCTATTTATGTAGGGTAGGTTCTAAAAAAGGCTGAGGCCAGAAGGAAGGCAAAGAGCTTTGGAATAAAGAGGAGAGGGGGTTTGATGGTTTTGATGAGGGTTGTTCCCAGCCAACTAAAGTGCCAATAAAAAAGGCATTGGCTTTCTTGAACTACATTGGCCAATATCTATTTATAGATTTACACTTTTGTTTGACAGGAAGTTACAGAACAATTTTGATTCTGAGTTAGAAACTAATTTTAAATAATTCAAAGAAGCACTGATTAGATTCATCATATGAATAAACTGCACAAAACCAATTACAGAATGTTCTAGTCAGTGTATGCCACTCATGGTTTTTTAGTTGTTGAATCTCAAGGGTAGTGCAGGGAGTAAGGATCTATTTTTTTACAAGAAGAACATCGTATCTTTGGTTGGCAGTACTTGACATTGCATAATATTTGACTCAACTCTCGTCTGGGTTTGGTCTACCATGGCAGGATAAAGTAGGAAACTTTACTGGTATAAATCCAAGTGCTACATAAGGTCTAACTTAAAGTGCAGATCTCAAAGCCTGTTATGGAATGAGTCTGGACCCAGCTGCTTTTGTAAGAACTTATTTGGTCAAGATTGCAGAGCACGGAAAGTGTTGAGGACATGTATTCATTTTATGATAAAACTCTAAAACTTCTTAAGATGTACTTGCTCACTTTATAACAGAACACAAGTGCTATACAAATGTCCGGTTCAACCTCCCTATCATTCATGTGATCAGTTTCTTGAAATACTTTGGAATGACCACGTGGACTCTCTGGCAAAGGGTGAAAAAGAGGATGATAAAGATTACAAAACCATCCCAAATTATACGAGCAACGGTAACTGAAGCAGTGTATTTAGGGGAAGACTGCTGAAACATCACACTTCTCCCATTGCCAAGAACTCTTGGAAAATCACAAGGTAAGCAAATTAGAGAAAAGGCATTTGGAATGCTTCATCAAGTCTGCTGGGCTCCTTCAAGCAATATCCCATTCCATTAGCTATTCAATGGAATGGGAAGAAGAGTGAAGATGCGATGCTGACCAACAAACAGAAGGTCATTCTAAGATTACCTCTCCTGCTGCCTACTGCAAAGTGCCACTATTAACACATTTCCAGCTAAAAAAGGCCCATTTCCAGTACAGGGAACTAGAACATACTTTCCCCAGTTGCCCTCTAAAATGTGTGGTCTCAGAAGAGTATGGTGGCTAATATGGTGCCTTGAGTCCTTCACACTTCCCTTAGATTCACTAAGTCAATCTGTGTGCTTCCCGCCATGGCTGAGCCTCTCAGCTATTGTAAAGATGTAGACAATAAGGGGCAGATAAAGGGGAGTATATGCAGAATATGCAGAATACAGTAGAATAATAAGACCGTGCTTTGTTAAGAAAGCAAGCAAGCTGTAGGCTTTTGAGAAGAAAAGAAGCTCAGAGAGATGGTCTTATAGCACCATCTCCACAGATACCCAGCAACAGGATGATAAAAAAAGTAATGAGCGTGATGAAGGCTAAAAAGCCACAGGGTTATCAGATGTGGCACAGATATCTATATAAAGATTTTTAGTTAATAATATTTAATGTCAAGTTCTTTTCATTGCTTTGGCTGAAATTCAGAAGTGAATGTTAACACATGTTTGGCATGTGGGCCATCTTTGGTGTACTAATTTCCTTTTGCTTAGTCATGTAGCCATCAGCACAATTGCAATAAACTAAGTTGGCTGGTACTAATTGTTAGTTTCCAATTACTAGTTGCTCAAGGTTTATCAAGTATTGTGACTTTAATTAGGGCCCTAAGATGTAAACTGCAATGTCTTTAACAGACAAATTCCGATGGGGATAATTTGATGAGCCAGTTGCTGTTGTATAGTAATTGAGAACCAAAGAGAGATTCACATATGAACAGTAAATTAAGATGTGCAATAGTAGCTGAGATTTATACCTGGACCGTTAGAGGCCTTAATGACACCATAAAAGGGAATAAGGTCATTTGTTATTTAAAGGATCATAAGATATTGCATTTCATAAGGATATTGAGCATGCACAAGGTTAAAGCACTCATGGGTGAGCCAGGTTCCCCCTTCATTCCATTTATAAGAAGAATCAGAAGAGTTAGCACTTCTTTGTAATAAAGCTTTAAATTCCAGAGTGACTTGCTGTTCTACCTCCCAAATCCCAAGAGGCAGCTGCTGCTGGGCTGGGCTGGGCTGGGCTGCGCTTTGTAACATGTTAGTTTCATCTTCAAACCCAGCACAGGCACTGAATCCTCCATTTTAGGACCAATTAAAGTAAACGGTTTTACAATTTTCTGGGACTGATTGTCACAAATGGCTGAATGAGGGGTCCCAGAGGTCTAGAAACGTGACAGGGAAAATGTCTAATTTCTGGGTATTCCTTGGGTACAACAGGTTCCATTTTAGGTTGTATAAAAAATCAAAAGGACTTAGCTATCTATAAATGAGGGAGTTAAATAGTAGAAATAGGAAACTCTCAATTGCCCATAGAAATAAAGGGATAATCCCTAATAGTAGATTATCCAATATAACGTGTTGGCATTTGGAACATATGGTCGGCATATTTGAATCCTTCATTATGTTTTTCTTGGGCTGCTATTAGAATTAACCTATGTATGCCTTACATACAATTTAATAGCAGGAGGGAAAGCTAAGAAATACATTTGAGAATTCCACCCCAAGGTTAAAATTGGGTTGTGGATGAACCCCTCCATAGGTAATGAAGAAATGATGGCAATATCCTTCTACCTATTACACACTGTAGTTCATTCCTTATGCAGCAATAGGCACATCTGTGGACACATGCACAAACCTTCATGGAGAGCCATGCATTCATCTCTGCTATCATTACCATGCAGTCTACAGGTGTTTTCTTTAGCCAGGGTCTCGCTGGGTAGCAAAGACCTGTGGCAGGATAGGTTAAAAATGAGAAAACAATTTCTCCAGGTAAGTGATTTAAACAACAGGAGGAAGTCAGATGGCTGAATGTTGCTGTTTAAATGGAAATTCAGCCAGGTCAACAATATGTTGCAAATTTTATCTATACAGTATTAAAAGAACTCAAGGTGGTGAGGTATGTAGCTATGGGTTGTTACATTGATTTGATGGGATTCCAGGAAATATGTCTGGTGTAGAAAGATGACCATATAATCATGTTTTAAATGTTACTAAAATGATCAATTATGAACTATTTCAAACATGCAGAAAGATATAGAAATAACAGGTATGCATATATCTACCACTTAGATTTTTAAAATCTTGAGAATTTTTTTCCTTCTGATTATAAAATAAAGCTATATATGTGGCTGCAGTCGATTACAAAAGTATGCAAGGATAAACATACCACTCCTCCCTGTAGACATGCACCCACCAATGTGACTTTCTTTGCATTTCCCCCATCCCTTGAATCTGGCTGGACTTGTAACTTGACGTAGTCAACAGAATGTGACTTTGTGGCTTGATTTGGTCAATTGTACCAATTCTGAGTGTAGGCTTAACAGAATCCCTGTCGGATATTTTGTGAACAGCATTTGACTGCCCAGCCTCCAGCTGATCTGCTAGCTGGCCACAAATCCAGAGTGAACCTAGCTAAGACCAGAAGTCACCAGCCAGTTCCAGCCCAAATTGTTAACCCACAAAATCATAAATAATAAATGGTTATTGTTTTAAAGCCATTAAAAATTTTAAAGATTTTAGTTATTATTTTTAGAGAGAGAGGAAGAAAGGGAGGCAGGGAGGGAGAGAAGCATTAATGTATGGTTGCCTTTCACCTGCCTCCAGCTACGGACCTGAATGGAGACCTGGCTTGCAATCTGGTTATGTGCCCTGGCTGGGAATTGACAAGCCACTAAATTTTGAAGTGATTTGTTACACAACACTAAACAACTGATACAATGGTTAAAGCTATAATCTCCTCAAATCCTACTCCCTCTCTACCTCCTTCCCTCCCCAGAAGTTCCTGGTTACTCTGAAATTGAGTTATATCCTTCCAATATATAAGTATACCCTTGTTATATCTGTGTATATACAAACTCAGTATTCAATATCATTCATAAAATGTTGTATAAGGTGTTATTTAAGGCAAACATAAATCATGTCATACTTTACATATCCTTTGTCCCTTGCCTTTTCCACTCGACTGTTTTTATATAAATATCCATGTGACATAAGTAGAAGTCATTCATTTTAACTGCTATATATTTCCACTCTCATACTGATGGAGTAATAAGGAGTTGGACTAAAAGAAATACCAGCCTAACCATTCTATGATTCAAATAAATGTGGAAAGGTTAAAGCATTTTGTAAATGGTCAATTAAGATTAGAAAGTGATACACAATTATAGAAATAAAACTGTATGGTGTTTGATATATTATTCTTTATAACTGTATATGTACTTTTTTGCAGAATGTATGTGTAATAATAAACTTGATTATAAAATCAAGTAGAAATAGAATAGAGAACATATGAACTCTTAATCACTGACAGTGGCTGTTGAGACCAATGGGGAAACAATGTCTATTCAATAAACAGTGCTGGGAGAACTAGCTATTCCTATGAAAAAATACAATAAAATTGCATCCCTGTCTTATAGCATAAACAATAATAAGTACCACCTGAATAAAAGTCCTGAGTGTAAAAAGCAGTGGTTTAAAATATTTATAAAAGAATACTTTATTCATCCTAGCCATAACTTTATCTTTCTTTCTTTTTTTTTTTTTTTTCAATGTATGGTTGCCTTTCACCTGTCTCCAACCATGGACCTGGCTGGAGACCTGGCTTGCAACCTGGTTATGTGCCCTGGCTGGGGAATCAAACCAGCAACCTTTGGGTTTGCAGGCTGGCACCTTATCCACTGTGCCACCAGCCAGGGCTACTTTATCTTTCTTTTAACCTTCATTTATCTTTTTGAATTGTCTTTAGGTATTAACAGTAGTCTTTGTCACTTGGTCCCAAGTCCAGTTGAGTTCTACATACATTGTGGAGAAGACAAAGACTTGGGCTACTTTCTGAGGAGTTGTCTTTATTGCAAAACCTGTTCACCTAAAGTTACCAGCCAGTTATCCAGAGTTCATTGAAACAGATTATAATTTAAAATAATAGAATAAGTGCAGAGTCTAGTTGTGCTTTATAAATTAGCCTTACCTAGAAATCCTTAGTTCTGTGTGAGTTTATCCTACCACTAGATTCTAGGCTCTTGCTGGCTCAGCTGCCTCTTCACCCAGTGTCCTTATAACTTCCATTATTCTCTTGTTCAATACTACTTCTTTCACCATAACTCTCACAGAATCCCTTGTGGGATTCTGCAGGGTCCTCTGACAGCCTCTCTCTATTGCTCCTCATCATCTACCTCATCATAACCCTGTTTCATTTCACCCCCTTTCACTGATGTGGATCCCCAGTAAATTCTTAGATAAATATCCAAGTTTCTTTTTTAGAATTTGCTTTCTAGGGAATCCAATCCATAAGAATTGGTATGAGAAGAGGGCTTTTGGAACTGGATCAATTTGTACCATCAAAAGAAATCAATGATGTATGAAACTGAGGGAAATTGTTCCAATGAAAAGCCATGATACAATGCCCAGTTTCCAAACTTGAGTCAGTTTTCTCACTTGGTAACCCCTCAGATGAAGGGTGTGGGATCAAGAGCAAGTGTGAATGATGACAATTCCTCTAATCTTTCTCCAAAGAGGTTGATAGTCATGTACTTGAAAAAATAGGATACATATACATCCAAGGACTGTTAGATGCAGAATCCAAACTGACATTAATATCCAGAAATCCAAAGCATTATCATGACATCATTATTAGATTAGTGGCATATGAAGACCAGGTTACACATGCTGTCCTGGCCATGCTTCATATCACGGTAGGTCTTTTAAGTCTATGAAACCACCTAGTGGTCATTTCTTTGGTCTGTGTTCATAAAACCTAAACCAGGGGTATGAAACTCATTTTCACAGGGGGCCACTTCCACCTCTCAGTTGCCTTCAAAGGGCCGAGTAATTTTAGGACAGCATAAGTGTAACTACTCCTTAACAGTTAAGCCCAGTAGAAACCAGGTGCCAGGCTGGATAAAACAAGGTAGAGGCCCGGATTCAGCCCATGGGCCTTGTGTTTGCCACCTGTGACCTAAACAGATCTAAGTTGTACTTGACACAACCTTTACATTGAGTCCTTGGCCTATGGAATGTTATCATGGGGTGGAGGGAGGCCAACATTAAAGAACATAGAAGAGGTTGGACATTGATACCAAAACTTCCAATACCCCAAATCTAGCACAATGTTCCAGTAAGAGATCAAAATATATTCTCCTCTATTCTGTCTTTCATCACAAAACCCAGAAAAATGGAATTAAAAGAAATGCATATAGGCTGAGTAGGTCAACATGGCTGAGGAGATTTGCTTTGAGAAATGACTGATGTGCTCTTCCAGACATTGACTCATTGCTTAGAAACAACTGTTTCCCCTTTAGCAGAGCTACTTTTCATTAAAGTAAATCATCCCAGTCAGCTTATTGGCCTCTTTGTTTTAATAGCTGTTCTTAAGGTAATCAATAACTTTTAACAGCCAGACTCAGTTATCAATATATAAGAGGAAGTATATTGATTTGATAAATACTTTTGGTCACTGGGCACCAATTATTGCAATCTGAGTTGTGCCACATTAAGCTAGAGACACCATAAAAAATCATGCTATTTTCTTAATGCATTCTGGTGATTGGCTTCAAGGCGCTTTGTAATCAACACTGTTGATTTGTGAGTTAACAATACTTTAAATTCCACTGAAAGCTAGGAAATGTAGTTTGCTTATAAAAGGTTAATAGAATAAGATATCCAATCTACACCATTTTTGTGAGGAAATGAGTGGAAACTGTACATGGGTATGTAAATCTTAACATACATTTGGTGTTCTAGTGAAAACTTGTGTACTTTTAAAATAGAAAATTCACCCAATTCTGATAACCATGGCTCTATTTAAAATGCAGACTGATTCGTAATGATTTCTAAAATTAGGAACCATTAAAAATACTAAAAATACGTCTCCAATTCTGATTAAAAAGTGAAGAAAAATCAAGACTCAGAATGTCATTAATATTATTAATCCAGAAACTAACCTAGATGCTTAATTAAAGCAAATAAATAAATAAAGCAGTAAGGGATCCAGTCAGCCAGAGCAGCCTCTGGCTGGGCAGGGGTTACGTGATATCTGCATAATGGCATGTTCTTATGTTCCAGAATTGAGCCCTGGAGACATGTGGCATGGCTTTGTTCTGCTGTTTGAACAACAGAATTCACTATGATTAGTACAATGAAAACCCACACTCTGTTCTAGTCTGAATCTTTTTGCTCCTTTCACTCTTTCTGTCTATCACTTATTTAATAAATAATTACTGTGTTTCTACAATGTGCTAGACCACAAACCAATCAGGCCTGACTGATACAGTGGTGAATAACATAATGATGGAAATGAAAATATGTCCTCCTTATACTCAGTTCTATCATTTGCAGTTCTTTTCAAATGAGAATAACTTGATTGTTGCTTCAGGGAAATAAATATGCATTCCAAGTGGTCCTTGAATATCAATAATAATAATGGACATCTGGGGCCAAATTCTCAGCTTACACTGAGTCTATTTTTTGTATCTTACTTGTCCCAATTCTGAAATATTAAAATTTTACATTTGAATGAATAATTAAATACCACTATAAAGTTCAGGATGCCCAGACAGAACCAAATTTAATTAATATACATTTTGTCAGGAGAAAACTATGCTTAGTCTTCACTAAAATTGTCAGGTGGCATGTTGTCAGCCCATAAATCCATATGCAATAACACCTGGATGGGTTAATGAGCTTGGGACTCTATGGGAACAATAAGAGTATTTATTGCAAGTGATTGGTGCTACACTATGGAATGAGGACTCTATATGTTTTACTATACATAATCAATTTAGATATAAATCTATATAAACACCCTAAATATAGCAGGATTCTGATAAAAGACCAAGTGTTTTATATTGTTTTTAAATAAGAAAACAATGAAAGCATTTTTGCTGATACATTTTGTGGAATAATTTCGGTCTTGGTCCAGTCTGGTTTCTTATTCCAGGTTCTATGAATGAAATATAAGTTCAAATTTCATCACATAATATTTCTACTGGGATAGGTCATCTCTTTTGAGTACAGATATTATGTATTTCTATTTGCACAAGGTTCTTAATCTTTGCTTCTTCAAATGTTCAAAGTACACTGTAAATATCCTATCTTTGTTCATGAATTTCTAAGGTGAACTGCAAAAGGCTAGCTGTCCACTCAACCTGTTAACCCCAGAAAGAGCTCTGTGGATCTGGGGCCACTAAAGTTGTTTTTCTACTCTGAATACTTAATCCTGAATCTCTCTTCTTTGTTCCAATCATAATCTGTGTTTTATGGTAGTACACCTAGAGTATTTATCACTTCTTTTTCCTACTGACTAGCTTTATGGAATACACATGAAACACCAGGTTCCTCACTTTTTTCCTTTTCTTTTCTTTGTGTGTATATGTGTGTGGACTACCATCTGCTACATTTGCACAATCCATGGTTCATTCCATTGTTGCAATACAAAATCGCCAATTCAGATTTTTTAAGTTTCTGTCAGTGTCAGCTCCCTTTCTGTCTCTAATGATATGCTGGTCTAGTCTAGAGGGTGTGCATGATCAACTGGCAATAACTTTGCATCTCCTTTTTTCACATGCTTCTTACTAATTTTGAAAAACTATGTTTCTAAGGTTATGATTTAATATCATTGTTTCAGATACAAAGTATTAAATTCTGAAAAGCAACCATCATGTTGAAGGAATATGATTTTACAGCAACCATAATTTCTGGACTGCATGCAGGGCAAACTGCTAAGCAGATTGTGGACTTCAATAACATCTTTTTACATACACTTTACAACGTGAAGAAAGTGTATGATGCTGATCCTGATGTCACCACACCAAGAAGGAAAATGCATAAGGTATGCAAGGATCTCTCAAGTACAGATATTGTAACACAGAATCCAGGGGATCATCAATGACGAGCCAGGAAAGTCAATACAATTCATAGCAAGAGAACTACAGATGTTGGATACAACAGTTCACAAGATTATTGCTGAAGATATCAGATACAGATCATATATTCTTAGAAGAGGCCAGTTAATAACATAGTAGACAAAGAAAAGGTGCTTTGAAAAAGCAACAAAATGGAAAAATCCCAAAGAAAAAACCCTCTGATTTTCTTCTCCGATGTAAAGAAGTTTCAGCAGGACCAGTCAACAGAAGAAACAACAGGTTGCTCTGTGACAATCTTCATGAAGTCTCAATTGTCATGAAAACAAAATTTCCTGCTACAGTGATGGTGTTAGTGTTGTCAGCAATGAAGAGGATACCATGACCCCACATTTGCCTCCACAAGGCTTGAAGGTGACTGCTGATGTTTACCTTGATGTTTTGAGAGAAGTATTTGTACCATGGATGAAGCAAGTTGCAAGCGGATGTCATTTTATCCTCCACCAAGATGGTGTACCAGCACATAACACCAAAAAGGTGCAAGAATTTCTCAGTGTCAATGTTCTTGCATTCTTGTCAAAGGAAATCTGGTTCACAAGATGCAAATTCTTTAGAATGTTATATATGGAGCATTTGTGAAAGAGAAGTTAACAAGCAACCTCATTCCAAGAAAGAGGCTGTTAAAGCTAAGACTGAAAACATGATGATGTCCATGGATAAAGAAAAGTTAACTAAAGCGTGCTCAAGATCCCAAAGTCAAATCAAGTCTATTATTGCAGCAAATGGAGACTTTTTTGCACAACTTAAAAAATAGTGACTATGTTTATGTATTTACATGTAAGAATATATTTATTTCAAAATATAACACCTTTGTGGCATGTTGGTTATTTTACTAAAATTTTGCTACTTTATTGCGTGCCCTGTAGGAGGACACTGGTGATCTTGTAAATCTCATGGAGATCCCCAGAGCAGTCTTCTCTACCTTCCCTTTCCCCATGACAGCTGTGGTCACATCCTTTACCAAGGTCATTCCTACTCTGGCTGACCCTGCACTATTTTCTCCCTTACCACTAACTGCTCCTGTCTTTGTTCTGCCAAAAGTTATCTTCTTCTTCTGAAGATCTCTAGGGCTTATCCTCTTCATCTACCCTGTATTTTTCTACTCTCCTCTCAGAGGTTTGTTATCTCCAATAACATGCTGCTTGTCACATGCTATAGTAACTCTTGGAGCCAGCAACTGACTGGGCTTTTCCATTTACAGTGTATGTAGAGCTACAGTGTAATGCATATTCCACTCCTGGTAGTGGGAAGAGTCTTTCCCTGGTTAGACTCTCAGTTGAGAAACAACTCCCCCTTTGGATAAATATATTAAAACCTATGAAAAAAATTAGTTACTATTCTATTACACGTTGTACCTCATCTACAGGTGGCATATCTACTTAACCATTCAAGGGCAATGGTGTGCAGGCATCATGACCTTACTGAACTTTAGGGAGCTTCATGGTGAAGACACAGGATGAAGCTTCAGGCCATATAAACCAATAGCTTAAGATTTTGTTTCCTTCATGTATGGTATAGTTTTGAGATAAACACCTTTACAAGTATCTGTAATGGTCTTCTGAAAGACCCATTTTTTGACTTTTCTTATTGAATTAAATTTCAACACATCTTTGCTTGAGTATATATTTTCCAGAGATAATTAGTTTTATTATGTTCAGTCTACAAGATATATCACAAGCAACAAGCACATTTCATACTGCTTTAGGATTATGCTTCAACTTTGCAAGAATTTCTGATTTTTTATAGTCATTTAGTATATAAAAAAAAAAAAAAGAACAAACTCCAGCATGGGGCAGAGGAGAGGTTAATAAATGCTCAGAAATGCTCCAGCGACATTCTATAAAAGCATTCTTCTTAAATAATTACAGCTGATCTAAATGGTTGGTAGTGAAATCAGAGTATATGTGACTTAATAACAGTTGCTACTATTAATTGAACATTCATAGTTCAAGCTCTGCGGTCTATACTTTACATGTTTTATTTTATTCAATCATTACAAAATCTTGTCTATATCAGCCCCATTGCACAGATGCAAAAATATTAGTTCAGAGGCACAAAATGGCTTTCCCAAAAAGGTCAAGCTTGGATTCAGTTCAGGATGTCTTATTGCAAATGCCGGACGCTTCATCACTTTACCATGTCCAGGAACTCCTCATGTCTCTGGTGGTATTCTATTCTTCTCAAGTTGCATTTTGCAGTTGCATATCCATTAATGAGTAGTTTAACTTTCTAATTGCTTGTCTATTGTCTTCTTTCTCTCTGTACCTGTTTTTCTAATTATTCATAGTAGGTGGATGGGGAACAGTAGAATCAACATTATAATTCATTTTTTAATTTAAAGAAATTAAAAGTAACTTCGAAAAATTTGGAGCATTTCATAAAGCAACACAGACCCTAATATTATTTTGGATTTTTGCTGAGAAAATTTCTTGTGGTGTGTGAAGTTCCAGAAAGATGAGAGCAGTCCTTGGCAGAAGTTAATGGTTACTGATTAAGGGGTACTTAGATAATGTCTATTGAAAACAACTCAGGATAGAGTTTGATTGAATTTTAATAAGGCTTTGAGTGGTCCATCAGTAGGGTGATGGCGCTCTCTCATTTGCTCAGAATTAACCCAAATTACGCCTGTTGTCTCTGCTTAATTACTAATAGTGTCTCTGTCTCTCAAAAATATTTCCATTTGAATGACAACTCTACAAGCATCCTTCCCATGAATAACACCTCCCTGGATAAACAAAGATCATTATTCTTTGCAGTCTGGCATCAGAATGTGGCATGTGAGCTTTGCATTTCATTGGAAATCAAAGACTGGTGCAGACAACAGGAAGAATCTGCAGAGTTGTCAGCTGCTTGCACCTCTGATTGAGTTGGGAAAAACAGATCAGTTCAAAATCACTAGACTCTCAATGAAAACTGCAGGATGATCAATTCCAAATAACACATATCTCAGTGAGCAGACGTTATCTACACATTTGTTTCTTCACATAGTCTTCTCCACATGTTCCCATCTCCGCACTCAAATAGCTATTAACAATAACTCCAAGAAGCTGTGGGAACTAATGACAAGCTTCATCCCCTCAGTTTAATAATGCAGTCCTAATTCTCATGTATTCATTATCCCCCGGCATCAAACCATTTCCATTTGCACACCAAAGCAATCCTCCATATCTTTAGTGTTGATGTCAGCTTGATCTGCACTGATCACCTTCATTAAGAATACACATTTACTGAGTAATGTGATCCAAAAACAGATGCTTCCCAAATAAAACACTCATCGTATTGATGAAAAGGCACCAGTATGAAGGTCAAAGCCATTGAGTATTTCATTTACCAAAGGGAAAAATAAAGAATGACTAGCTCATTAATTTTGTTATTCATTCAACAAACATACCAGCTCTGTTTTAGGCACTGTGATCATTGGTAGGACACAAAGATGAATAACAAAACATGAAACAGACTCCTAAGGAGGTGACTGCCTGATGGGGAGATTGTCAGAATCCCATGCTCAGAAAGGAGGCAAGCAGGACATTATGCCCTAATTGAGGTCCCAGGAGGCCTGGTCTGTGCTATGAAAGGGTCACTGTTGGCCCACTGATTGCAAAGCACATAAGAAACATATCTCATGTTTCTCATGAATGAGAAACAAAGACGGCACAGCTAAGAAGTGAACAGTACAACTGAAGCAATAACTGTAAAGAGTTTGTATTCGCTTGCTAGGATTGCTATAACAAAGTACCACACACTGAGTGGTTTAACTGGCAGAAGTCTATTGTCTCACAATTCTGGAGGCTAGAAGTCCAAACTCAAGGCACTGGCAGGGTTGGTTTCTTTCTTTTCCTTAAATTTAATTTTATCATATATTGTATTACATTCATCCCATTTCCTGCCCCCTGCTCTCCCCTTCCCCACCCTCTCATTCCCTCCGCCAAAGTCAATCCCACTGTTGTCCATGACCATGGGTCATCCATGCTAGTAGTACCTTGACTTAACTGCTCCCCTTCTTTGCCTCCTTCTCCCCGCTCCAGGGTTGGTTTCTTTTGAGAACTGTGAGGTTTGCCAGCAATTGTTGGCACGGAAGCATCATTCTAATCTCTGCCTTCATCTTCATGTAATATTCTCCTGTGTGCATGTCTCTGTGCCTAAATTTCCATAAGGACACCAGTCAAGTTGGATTAGGACCTACTCTAATGACCTCATCATAATTAACTAACTACATCTGCAATGATCTTATTTTCAAATAAGGTCACAATCTGATGTACTACAGGGGTGGGGCACTTACAACTTCAATGTATGAACATTTGAGGGATATAATTTAATTCTGCCCTTTACAGAGCTGGACAAAGAGGCAAAAGAAAAGTAGCTAACAGGGTAGAAATTGGAAATACTAAGATGGAGCAGGAGATTGACAGAACCTGGGCATAATCTCTGAGGCACCAGCATACAAAGTTTTTGTTTGTTTGTAGCTGGGCTCCTGAAGCTCATGTGCAAGAAGAGAGGTGCTGAGGAGTCCATCCTGGTATAGATAAAGACTCAAATGGGATGCTATGGAAGAAGGGCTAACATGTGGATGAGTGGCCAATTTTCTGAGAACCTTGAAAGGAATTCCACTGGGTCACACCCAAGGGGAATGTTCACTCCATTCCCCTTTTAATCTGATACCCCAATGAAAAAGAAGTTGCCTTCTCTCATTTAATTGTAGCCATTCAGAGATCCTAATCTTAAAGTAGCTGCTTTGGGTTCTATAATACACAATTTTTTTTCTAACACTCTGAGAAATCATTCACTCCTTTCCCCCCTCCCTCCCTCTCATCAATTAACATTCTCAGGTGAAAATTAAAAATTAAATTAAAATTAAAAAACAAAACCCAAGACTTTATGGTGGGTGCCATGGTAATGAAGGTATTATTTGATCAGGGTCTAAAAGGAAAAGAATTCTCAAAATAGAATTGTGTAAAGAAAGCCCTCACAGAGGAATAACAGGTGCAAAGGCATTGAGCTATTAAGAAAACAAAGATGATAAGTTCAGAGCCGTTTGGTCCTGGGGAAGAAAAGCTACAAGTGAGGCTGAAAAGTTAGAGTAGATCATATATATAGTAAATGACCCTGTAAGCAAGTGACACTCAGAGATGCTTAGATTTCACTCTGTAGAAAATGGGAAGTTCCTATTGTTTTCCATGGTGGCTACACCATTTTTGCATTTCCACCAACAGTGCACAAAGATTCCAATTTCTCCACATATTTGCCAATATCCCTTGTTTTTTTTTTTAATAATAGCCTTCTTAACAGATGTGAAATAATATGTCATTGTGATTCTGATTTCCCTGATGATTTAGTGGCATTACATATGTTTTTATGGAAGAAATCAGAGATTTTTCATCTAGACAGAGGGTGGACCATATATGAGTTTAGGGTTCCTCTGATGGTAATATGCGGGATGGACTAGAAAGAGGACCAGCATGAAGCCCATTCAGGAGGCCATAATTTCTGAACCTTCTCTGCTTCTTTCCCTTCTTACCTATGTGGAAGGCACTTGGGCAAGTCTTCATCATATTAGACAAGATGATGGTCAACACTGTCTTTTTTTTTTTTTTTTAATTTTATTGTTGTTGTATTACATCCATCCCCTTTTTGCTCCCCTCTGTCCCCCCACCCACCCACCCATTAACACTGTCTTTCTGTTTCCTTCAGTAACTCTGAGTGTAGTTTAAAGTTTTGTCAGTTTTGAAACTGTGTGGGTTCTGTGTATAGCAACATTACCTTGAGACTGTGTATTTTCTGTTATTCAAAGAATCTCCTTTGGGTCCCTTTCCATATGCCATCTCTAGGCATCCAAACTTATAGCAGCCCCATTGAATTTACCACTCCTGCTTTGGAAGTCTCTAGTCAGCCTGCCTATCCATGCCTTTTTTCTGGTACTTGTGAAACCCCAATTTTTTATGACTGGAAGGGGTATTAATAAGCATCTAATTTGTTCTATAAAAATTAGTACTTAAATGAATTAATGATTTGCCTAATGGTACACACCGAGTTAGCATCAGGTATGGTATTTGATTCTTATCACCACTAATTATTTGTTTCCTAAATGGCATCTTTGTAGACACATGCAACCATGGGGTGAATAATAGTAATAGTAATCCTATAGCAGTATGCATGGTGAGTTATACCTTACAAAGAGATTATTATAGCAATTATATTATTTATAGTACACTGCATGAGATAAGTATTCTAATTATTCCCATTTTCTTGACCAATACACTGAATTTGGAAAGAGTGAATGACTTGTTAAGATCCCCATAGCCTTTGCTGGCTGAGAATGCCCAAACTAAGGTACTCTGATTCCTATCTATCTATCATACTCTGTGGCCTTGAATACAACTACGCTATAAATGAGCCCTCATATCTTCCTGACACAACCTTTACCTATCTTGGGTTTGTAGACCTTAACACTGTTGATGGGACAATGATTTAAAACTATCCATCCATTGGTTTACTCAGCACATTGACTTAAGTTAGGTAGAGGAAAAACATCTTGATTAAAAAGAACTTGAAATTAGAGACTAATGAACCCATGAAATAAGCAGAAGAGAAATAAGGAGGGAATAAGAATGAGAAAAATACAATTAAGCTAGAATTTTAAAATATTGGATAATAAGAAGTTTCACCAATGCAGTGAAAATTCCAGGGAATATCTCAGAGCCCCCAGTGCAACAAGAAAACAGCCAACAAGGAAATCAAAGTTTGAGGGTATGAGGACAGACCCAAGAGAGATATGTACATCATTACCATCTGCCAAAATGTCAACACTGCCTTATATTTGAAACTACATTACATTTCTGTAAAGTTTACCGATTCACTGCACAAAAGACCATTTTTCTAATGATAATTAATAATATACCTGTTTTTTAGTGAATGCTTACTGTGCATGTGCAGAAACTACAATATGTACTTTATGTGTATTATCTCAATTGTACCCACAGCCATTTTTTTTTTTTTTAGTAATTTTTTTAAAGATTTTATTTCATTATTTTTAGAAAGAGGGGAAGGGAGAGAGGCAGAGAGGGAGAGAGACATCAATGTATGGTTGCTTTTCACCTGCCTCCAGCCACAGACCTGACTGAAGACCTGGTTTGCAACCTTGTTATGTGCCCTGGCTGGGGAATCGAACCTGTGACCTTTGGGTTCCCAGGCTGGCACCTTATCAACTGTGCCACCAGCCAGGGCCACAGCCATTTTTTTTATGTTTCCATTTGTTAAGTAAAGAAATTGAAGCTTAGAGAGGTTAAGTAACTTGCTTGAGGCCATATAGTTAATGATAATAAAGCCAGGATTTGAATTTAGGACTGCTTGACTCAAACATCTATACTTATAGGCACTAAAATTTGGGGGGCATGGGGAAAAGTTTTGCATAAGGACCAGTCTGCTTATTACTTGTAAATCAACCCTCATGCACAGTCATACTATTTGAAATGGCAGCAGCTAAAAGATAGTCTGCTTCCTTCTTGTATTCAAACAACAGATATGTGGTGAACTAGAAGCCAAATTCCTTAAAATACAGATGCTATTTTCTAACTTATTTTTAAATATTATTACTTATATTTGCTTACATTGAACTATTGACTATTTTTGTGTGTATATTCCCGTGGAGCAAAATTATTATCGAAGTGTTGTATTCTATACCAAATCTCAATATAAACAATTTATGCAAAATCTAAACAT
The DNA here is from genome assembly GCA_004026585.1 of Noctilio leporinus. Taxonomy (NCBI): domain Eukaryota; kingdom Metazoa; phylum Chordata; class Mammalia; order Chiroptera; family Noctilionidae; genus Noctilio; species Noctilio leporinus. Next base: position 715,345 of record PVIW01000066.1, read on the forward strand.
ATCTGTAAAAGTATACAAAAGTAAATATATTTGTGTTTCATACATGTCTTATAATAGTACTAGTATTTTGGGTACATATTCAGTTTGACCTGTTCATGTTTTCTGGCATACATTTCATATTATCAGGAATTCTTGCTTTGTGAAATGAATGAGTGTCACAAGGATAAATGAGAATGATGATATGGGTTATTGATTCCTAGAAGTATCTAAGATGATTTGCCATAAATCACGAATTATATTTTATTCTTCCATTTTAATATTTTAATCATAACTCTCTAGTCCTAAGAATTCCATAATCTTAATTCATTAGTGTGCCCTTGAAGATAGCAGTCAGATAAAATAGTAATTCCTCTCTTAAGAATTGAACCAACTAAAGTACTCGTGAATTGGCTAAGGAAATGGAGCTCAAGTTCCCAGAAATCAGCTTCATCTCATTAGTAATTCACACCACCAAGCTCGCTCCTGCAGCCTCGTGAGCTAGTTCAGCAGTCCGCAAACTGACACCTGGGCCAAGTGGCCCATCACCTGATTTTGTATGTCCTATGAGCCAAGAAAGATATTTACATTAAATGGTTTTTAAAAAATCAAAATAAGATAGTATCACTGGATATTAAAAACTACTCTATGAAATTCAAATTTCAGTGTCCACAAAGAAAATATTGCCCTGGCTGGTGTGGCTCAATGGACTGAGCACCACCTTGTGAAGCAAAAAGTCACTGGTTCCATTCCCAGTCATGGCACATACCTGGGTTATGAAGCCCACAAGTTGGGGGAACACAAGAGGCAACCACACACTGATGTTTTTTTCCCTCTCTTTCTCCCTCCCTTCTGCTATCTCTAAAAATAAAAAAAATTAAATCTTTTAAAAAGAGACAATATTGGAATAAGCCACTCCCGTTTGTTTATGTATCAAATGTGGCTGTGTTTATGCTTATAGCGGCAATTACCTCAGAGACTATGTGGCTTATGAAGCTGAAAATGTTCAGAGTATTTGACTTGGTGCATTACAGAAAGTTTGTTGACCCCTGATCAGGAGCATGATCTCACTTCTTCAAAGCCATGCTCAACACAGCAAGGTACATATGCCGAGATAGTGCTCTTCTTCTCAAAATGGAAAACCACAACCACTCATTCTCAGACATTTACTGAGCATGCCCTATGCAGCAGCCTCTGGGGAAGGAACGGGAAATGCAGACACAGGAAGACATGGCCATTGCTCTTGTGGAGCTTGCTGTCTAAAAGGAGGTAAAACACACCCTGAAAATACCAAAGCCATAGCCCAGGACAAAGGTATCAGAGGAGACAGGTGCACCTGATGGGAACTGATTAAGAGTCTTAATTAGTTAATTTTTTATGTGAAAATTCTGCAAAAAGAATAAAAGTTAGAAGTCAGGTTAATGGTCACTTCTCTGGAGCCTGGGATTTATTTACTGAGGAGGTAGCCACTTGAGTGTTCTTCATTCTGTGAATAACAAAGTTCAAGAATTTTGAGGCTTCCTACACACAAATTTTAAAATGCACTTCTTCATCAAGGAAAAAAAAAACAGTGTGCCTAAGGTACATACATTTTGAGAGTTGAGGGGACTGTGAGAGATGAGGTCATGGTGGCCAGCTGATTGCATTTTTTGGAATCCTTTGTAATGATCTCATTGTCATAAATTCTGTTAGTGGTTTATCGTAATGACATATATCTTGATGAACTCATCTTATATGAATGGATATCTTAAAGCCTTTTCTCAGGACTGCCTGGCATTTTTCATCATTGCTACTTTATTTCCAGAAGCAGCAATCCAAAGAGGAGCCCTTCTGGAAAAAGGACTAATAACCCTGTTGATGCCACTCAGGTTGCCCTCACATACACACCATATTAACCTGCCTCCTTCCAAGTTTATCACTGGATCTTTTATTTCCTATCCTTTTCAGTTTCCACTTGCTCTATGACTATTTGCCTAACAGCACTGAGATATATTAGATTACTGCTGGTATCCTTCTTTTAAGGATGGTATCCATCTTAAAGGATTCTTTAAGATGATGAAAAGATGGTAAAATAGGACAAGTATTAAACAGAATCAGCCAACAGAAACCCTTGAGTTCAGGCTCTAAGTATCAGCTGAAATGCCAGCAAACACTTTCCTTTTTCATCATATCCCAAGCTCCTCATAAGTATTTGATGACCACATAGAATCATCATTCCCTCCCTTTTTATCAGAAAGTTATTGGTCTTTGTCTTACTTTTCTTTACACAGATGCCTTTCTAAGACTCAGTATTTCCATGCCCCGGGACAAATATTAACCAATGACCACAGAGAAGTATCATGCTGCCCCTAGCCTTGGTGAAGTTAAAGAACCACTGAAGAGATTATTTGAAAAAAAAAAATCTTAATGAATTTCATCAACTAATCAATTAATTTTTAAATTCTCTCTAGGCATATCCTCTGATAACTGTACCAAAGGATGACATTGGATTCTAAGGAGAAGATCCTTCCTTGCAGTTATGGATGGTCCTTCAGAAACACCAAGTCCTGCTGTATACTTCTTCAAAGAGCCTAGGAGAATACAGGAAACAAAGGAAAGAAGATGGATTGAAAAGACATGAGTTTTAGTCCCATATCTGTCATTAATTCATTCTGAACAAATCAGATCAGCTCAATGAGTCTCAGTTTCCTCACTTGGAAAATGGAGCGTGAACCAGAAATAATGCTATGGGTTCCTCCTGCATACTCAGGAACATCAGTTCCCAACCCTACTTTCAGCTACATGACACTGAGTTCTAGCCATTGCAATGTGGGATACTTCCAGCCCCAGTCATAAAATGCCCCATGTGTGATCCTTCCCCTTTTCCAAAAGACTCTGAAGGTTTCTGACTTGGCAAGGCTCCATTGGAAAGAGACTGGATCCCTTTGTGAATGAGAATATATTTTTATTCTGTTTAGGCACTAAGATCTTAAAATTGTTATGCAATTAGTCTATCCTAATGAAAATAGATATGTTAGTCTGGAGTTATCTTTAAGACTTGGGGGATGGAGGCCAAGTAGATGGAAGCCAAGTCCACTTACTCCTGCACCTAATGCAGACACTTGGCTGATCTTCTGAAAAATAAACAGAACATTCAACGAAATCTTAGCTGATACAAAGTTCAGAAGCCAAGGAGAGAAGACGTTTCACAGTAGGCAGTAAGGAGATTTTATAGGCAGACAGGGAAAATACAGCAGTGCCTGCATCCTTGGAGAGCCTTGTCTGAGATTACAGCTTTGCAGCTCCTTCCCCTCCCAAGGCAGGAAACTCCATGTCCTGGCTGAGAGTGACTTGGATACACAAAGTCTGGGAGATCCAGGTTACTTACACACACACAGTGAGCAGCAGCACACCCATAACTGCAGCAAATACCAACTGGGACAGAGCCAGAGAGGGAGAAGGATACTATCTGCATGAGGGTCTGGTAGAGGATGCTGGCTGTGGCCAGTGACTGGGAAAGCTTTGACTTTTTGGAGAGGTGGCCTGTACAGAAAGCCTCAGTGCTGCAGTGGGTGAACCAGAGAGACTTTCAGAAAGGGGAATTGAGGCATACTGGGCAGGGACCCCATGCACAGTTGCCCTGCCAGCAAGGAAAAGGATTGAGGCTCAATCTGCTCCCACTTGGTGCAGCTGGACAGATCAGTCAGAAAGGTACAAAGCAAGCGGATTTCTCAGCCAAAGGCCAGCATCGCTTGCAGGGTGAAGGCTGTCCAGAGTGAGACTGCAGGATTCTGTATACTGCAAGGATAGTGGGCTGGGAACTACAGTATGTGCCTGAGATTAATTAAAGCCAGGCAGAGCTCCTTTCCCTGGAGGAACCTCTGGAAAGGGAAGGTTGTACCTAACCCCCCACCTCCTGCAGGAACTGGGAAGGTCTGCAGGACAGGCTGGGCAGGCTCAAGAACCCTGCAGGGCATGTTTCCCCAAGAGGAATGCCTAAAGGACAAAATGAAAGACAAAAATGATATGATTATGTCAATAGATGCTGAAAAAGCATTTGATAAAGTACTGTAACCATTTATGATAAAAATCAGCAAAATGGGAGTATAGGGAGCATACCTCAACATAATAAAGGCCACATATGAGAAACCTGAAGCCAACATCATACTTTTGGGACAAAAACTGAAAGCTTTCCCCCTAAGATCAGGAATGAGACAAGGCTGCTCACTTTTTCCACTTTTTCCACTATTCAACATTGTCTTGGAAGTTCTAGCTATAGCAATCAGAGAAGAAAAAGGAATCAAAGGTATCCAAATTGGAAAGGAGGAAGTCAAACTGTCATTATTTGCAGATAATATGATAGTGTACTTACAAAACCCGATGGGCTCCACCAAAAACTTACTTGACCTAATAAGCAAATTTAGCAAAATAGCTGGGTATAAAGTCAATATCTAGAAATCAAAAGCATTTTTATATACCAATAATGAAACATCAGAGATAGAAGCAAGAAAACAAATCCCATTTACCATAGCAATAAGAAAGCTAAAGTATTTAGGAATAAACTTAACCAAGGAGGTAAAAGACCTGTACGCAGAAAACTACAGAACATTGAAGAAAGAAATAAAGGAAAATACAAATAAATGGAAGCATATACCATGTTCATGGATGGTAAGAATTAACATCATTAAAATGTCAATACTACCCAAAGCAATCTATAGAGTCAGTGTAATCCTAATTAAAATACCAATGATGTATTTCACAGATATAGAAAAAATACTTCAAAAATTTATATGGAGCCCAAAACACCCATGAATAGCCACAGCAATCTTGATAAAGAAGAACAAGGTAGGAAGAATTACAATACTGGATGTCAAACTATATTACCGGGCTACTGTCATCAAAAAAGTCTGATACTGGCATACAAATAGACATATAGATCAGAACAGAATAGAGAGCCCAGAAACAAACCCGGGACTCTATGGTTAATTAATATTTGACAAAGGGGGAAGGAACATAAAAGGGAGAAAAAACAGTCTCTTCAATAAGTGATGTTGGGAGAATGGGACAGCAACATGCAAAAAAATAAAACTAGACCACCAACTTACACCATACACCAGAATAAACTCAAAATGGATAAAGGACATACACATAAGCAGTGCCATCATAAAGGTCCTGAGGGAAAATATAGGCAGTAAAATTTTAGATATCCTATGCAGAAATATGTTTACTGTTACTTCTCCAAGGGCAAAGGAAATAAAAGAGCAAATAAACAAATGTGACTACATCACACTGAAAAGTTTATGTTCAGCTAAAGAAAACACCAGCAAAATTCAAAGGGAACCAACTGTATGGGATAACATATTTGCCAATGATACCTCAGACAAGGTTTGATCTTCAAAATATATAAAGAAACTATGTGACTCAACACCAGGGAGACAGACAGTCCAACTGAAAAATGGGCAAAGGACCTGAACAGACAATTCTCTGAGGAGGGCATACAAAGGACCCAAAGGCCTATGAAAGAATGCTCAACATCACTAGCCATCAGAGAGATTCAGATTAAATAACAATAAGATACCACCTCACACCTGTCAGAATGGTAATCATCAACAAATCAACAAACAACAAGTGTTAGTGAGGATGTGGGGAAAAGGGAACCCTGGTGCACTGTTGGTGGGAATGCAGGCTGGTGCAGCCACTATGGAAAACAGTGTGGAGTTTCCTTTGAAAAACTAAAAATGGAACTGCCTTTTGATCCAGCAATTCCACTACTAGGATTATACCTGAAGAACTCTGAAACACCAATTCATAAGAACCTATGTACCCCTATGTTCATAGCAGCACTATTTACAATAGCCAAGTGCTGGAAACAGCCCAAGTGCCCACCAATGAATGAATGGATCATAAAACATTGGTACATTTACACAATGGAGTACTACACAGCAGAAAGAAAGAACTCCTAACCTTTGCAACAACATGGATGGAACTGTAATGTATTATGCTTAGTGAAATAAGCCAGTCAATGAAAGACAAATACCACATGATCTCACCGATTACAGGATACTAATGAATGAACAAAACAAGCAAACAAGCAAAACAGAACCAGATACATGAATACAATGAACAGATCTTCAGTGGGCAGAGGGGATCAGGGGGAGGGGGGATGAGTAGGCAAAAAAAGGGGGCAGGTTAGTCAAGGAACTAATATGGAAGAACCATGGACATGGACAACAAGTGGGATTGATTTGGAGGGGGAGGGGGTGGATGGGGAAGGGGAGAGAGGGATGGGGAAATGGGATGGATGTAATACAACAATAAAATTAAATTAAAAAAAAGAAATTGAGCAACTGAAAGTGTAATAAAAAGAAATTAAGAAAGATACAAATAAATGGAAGCATATATCATGTTCATGGGTTGGAAGAATTAACATCATTGAAATGTTAATGCTACCCAAAATAATCTATAGAGTCAATGTGATCCCTATTAAAATACTAGTGGCATATTGTACATATCTAGAATATTTCAAAAATGTATTTGGAACCAAAAACAACCCTGAATAGTCTCATCAATCTTAAGAAAGAAGAAAAAAGTAGAAGGGATCACAATACCTTATATCAAACTTTACTATAAGACCACTATAATCAAAACAGTCTGCCACTGGCATAAAAACAGACACATACATCAGTGGAACAAAACAGAGAACCCAGTAATAAACCCAAGTCACTACAGTCAATTAACATTTGACAAAGGGGGCAAGGAGCACAAAATGGAGTGAAAATGGCCTCTTCAATAAATGGTGTTGGGACATGCAAAAAAATTTAACTAGACCACCAACTTACATCATACATCAGAATAAAATCAAGATGGATAAATAATCTATATTTAAGTCCTAGAGAAAAATATAGGAAGAAAAATTTCAGATATCCCATGCAGCAATATTTTTACTGATATTTTTCCTATGGTGTGGGAAATAAAGGAATGAACAAACAAATGGGAATACATCAAGCCAACCAATTTCTGTTCAGCTAAAGAAAACATCAGGAAAATGAAAAGGGAACCTACTAGCCCTGGCTGGTGGCTCAGTGGATAGGCACCAGCCTGCAAATCCAAAGGTCCCTGGTTTGATTCCCAGTCAGAGCACATAACCAGGTTGCAAGCCAGGTCTCCAGCCAGGTCTGTAGCTGGAGGCAGGTGAAAGGCAACCGTACATTGACATCTCTCTCCTTTTCCTCCTCTGTCCCTACCCTTCTCCCTAAAAATAACGAACCTTTAAAAACAATAAATAAAAATAAAAGTACCAAAAGAAAGAAAAAAAGAAAGAAAAGGGAACCTACTGTATGGGAAGACATATTTGCTGATCCTACATCAGACAAGGGTGTGATCTCCAAAATATATATAGAGTTCATATGACTCAATACCAGGGAGACAGACAATCCAATTAAAAAGTGGGCAAAGGATCTGAATAGACGCTTCTCTAGGAGGGACATACAGATGGTCTACAGGCATATGAAAAGACGGTCAACATCACTAATCATCAGAAGACACAAATTAAAACCACACTGAGACATAACCTCACACCTCTCAGAATGGTCATCATTAATAAATCAACAAACAAGTGCTGGAGAGGATGTGGAAAAAAGGGAACCCGAGCCCTCTGTTGGTGAGAATGCAGACTGGTGCAGCTTTGTGGAAAACAGTATGGAATTTCCTTAAAAAACTGGAACTGCCTTTTGACCTAGTGATTCTGCTGCTGGAAATATACCCTAAAGATCTTGAATCACTGAATCAAAAGAACTTATGTACCCCTATATTCATAGTGGCACTATTTACAATAGCCAAGAGCTGGAAGCAGCCTAAGTGCCCATCAGTAAATGAGTGAATCAAGAAACTTGTACGTTTACATAATGGAATATTATGCAGCAGAAAGAAAAAAGGATCTCCTACCATTTGTGACGGCATGGATGGAACTGGGGAATATTATGCTAAGTGAAACAAGTCACTTTTGAGAGACGGATACTGTATGATCAGACCTCTAACAGGAATCTAATGAACAGAATCCTTAGATTCCTAAGGAAAGTAAGGAACAAAATAGAACTACAGGCCAGGAAACATGGAGCAGACTGAAAGCGACCAGAGGGGAGGGAGAGGGGGAGGGAACTAAAGGTGGAAAGAAGAAGGGACTAGACAAAGAACATGTATGAATGACCCAGAGACATGGGTAACGGTGTGGGAATTGACAGTGGGAGCAGGGAGGGGTGGAGGAGGGCAGAGGGGGGAAAATTGAGATAACTAATAGAATAACTAAAAATGATAAAAAGAATCCTTTTAACATGAGAATTTACATTACTTTATAAGTCTCCTATATTCTTCTCTTTTGCAAATATTCTTGGGCAATATTTGGACTATAGTTTCCATTGTCTTTCTCTTAATTAAAATATGTGCAAACCTCTGATTTTCCTATGAGTTTTAGGTATCAGACTCACCTCTTTTTTATAGGCCTGACTACAGATGTGTTTGGTATCTGAACACACATGGACTGAATGTTACATCCCCTTAAAATTCATACGTTGAAGCTCCAATCTCCAATGTGATAGTATGTGGAGGTGGGGCTTTTGGGAGGTAATTAGGTTTAGATGAGGTCACAGAGCACAAGGGCGGGGCCCCACAATGAGATTAATGTCCTTATAAAAAGAAAAACTACTGGAGCAGTCTCTCTGTCCTGATTTACAGCAAGAAGGCAGCCATCTACAAATCAGAAAGAGGGATCTCATTATAGAACATCCTTAACCTCAGACTTCCTAAACTCCAGGCCGTGAGAAACAATTATCTATTGTTTAAGCCTCTGTCTGCGGCATTCTGTTACAGCAGCCTGAACCAAGGCAGTATCTAATCCAAGGAGTGATTTTTTTTTTCAATTATAATCTTGTTGTTACAAAACAACGGAAAAGAACTATCAGGTTGTTTTGCTTTGCTTTATTCTTTATTTCTGCAAGGAAATTTAAAAAACACAAAAAATAAATAAAAAACAAGGCTGTGAAAATTCTACCTGGCTTGCAAAATTTGCATTGGTACCAATCTCAAATACCATCTTCTCCCTAAATTGTTCTTTTGTTTTCTTTTTCAGAAGAACCCTGGGCTCTCAAGATGGGAATGGGCTTACTTACTGACTCAGAGAGGGTAAGGGTCCTCAGAGAGGGAGAGGCCACACATCCCATTTTAAATACAGCACAATTTTCTGAAGCTTTAACGGACAGGCCACATATTTGCAATGTTTCATTCCTCTCTCCACTAACCCCTTCCCTCTTTCTTACTCTACCCTTCATCTGTCACCCCTCCCTCCCTTTCTTTAGGTCGTGATCCTCTGGACCACTGCTTATTTATGTGGTTGATTTTTACAGACCAAATGTGAAAAAACATAATAAAGGAAAAGTGAAAGCGAGACCAGGGAAGAGGCAACAATTATCTGCCTTTCTGACAGATGATGTTTGCAACCCAGGATCATTAACTATACATAGAAATAACAGTGCTTTTCTAAATAAGTCATCTTCAAAGTGTGAGTCATTGGCTGTTTAATTTGTCATGATATGATGCTGTGGGGCACACCTGTGTGAGTACACACTTTTAGATATCGCTGCGCATAAATACAGCTAGCTGGATCCCAGTCTGTGCAGACTTGGCAGTAGTCCAAAAAGAAAATTTTCATTGATCTTCCAGTTTAATTATATCTGTGGCGATATCTACTACCTTGTGAATCATCATGTGGGCTCGTTAGGCACCTGTTCTCTCTCCACTTGCAAGGAAAATGTTTCAATTAGAATAAAAAAATGATTAAGGATCTTTCCTTTTCATTTCTTGCCCTAGGTAACAGGGAGAAAATTGACATGAATATGCAGCTAGTCAGGCAGAGAGCAGGTCAAATCACAGACGGGAACTTATTAGCTCTGTTCCATTTCTCCCAATGCACTCTCCCTTTCTAACCCACACCCACAAATCAGGTATTCATTGTATGGGTATCACATATGCATTTCTTACTCGAATACAGACTCTATGAAGCATCATGAGTCTTGTTGTTGCATTGTTTCTTTACACTGGCATTGAAACCAGAAACCAGGGTCAGGGCAATCCAGTAGGTCAGAACCAGCTGGAAATCAGACCCTGGCCACACCCTGGAGATCCCTCATCAGAATCAATCATTGCTTAGGAATGAGACGTAGGTTACCCACCCTCACTGCCCACTTCATGAGTAGGGGGAGCTTCTCTGCCCTTTGACTTTGGGGTTACCTATATGGCTTGTGTTGGCCAGTTGAGTACTAGGGGCTGGGTTGTCCCTGAAGCCTTGCTCTCCAGTATTCTACCAGTTTTAGAAGAGCATGCCTAGGTGATCCTTCTGGCCCAGGACAGGATGAAAGGCACGTGAAGCCCAATGACTTCAGTTGGGTAGAAGTAAATAGATGTCATTAATTCCACTGTCTCCTATCGGTGGCTGAGATGGAGAAGGATGACAAAAGCCAGGACACAGACAGAAGGCTCTAGCGCACTTCAGCCTCAGCTAGGAGCCTCTCTCTTCCTTCCAGCTCAGATAAGAGCCCATCAATAACTATAGTAAAAATCACAGCACTTTAGGTCTAGAAGAATGACTGGCAATTACATTTCACAAATGAGAAATCGAAAGTGCCGAGGTTGGTCCAAAAATGCCCAGATGGTGGATTGTAGTTCCATTTGCAGTTGCTGGATTTTCAGGGCATGACCATTCTAAGTAGAACAAACAAGCCTGGCAGAAAGCGAGGATTGCTGCATCACAGACGTCAGACAAACAGGATGATGCTTTCTGTCAGAGGCTGAACCTTGCCTTTGCTTCCCAGGTTACACTCCGGGCCGCTGTGGGTGTAATGACCTGGTGTGGCTGCGAGGTGGTGTTGTAACTTCTAACATTCCGTATTTTAGCCCTGGCTGGTGGCTCAGTGGATAGGTGCCTGAGAACCCAAAGGTCGCTGGTTTGAATCCCCACCAGGGCACATAACCAGGTTGTAAGCCAGGTCTCCAGCCAGGTCCGTAGCTGGAGGCAGGTGAAAGGCAACCATACATTGATGTTTCTCTCCCTCTGCCTCTCTCCGAAAATAATAAATAAAATCTTTTAAAAAAATAAGTAAAATAAAATTCCATATTTTACCCGGAGCCCTCAGAATGGCAGGTTTGCTCCTCATAAGGTTTATATCATGGTGTTTTTTTCTCCAGTGACTTTCTCTTTATGCCTTTGAACTAGGTACCCAGTTCACCCCAGGAGAAGACATGTCTAAGTTACTTTGTGTCTATTTAGTAAGCAGCTGTTTCTGTGGTGCTGTCCCCTACGCTGTTGTTAGTGGCCTCTGCCAGCAGTGGACCAAAGAAACAAAGCCACCCCTAGGCACCCAGAGGGCCTAAATGCACAAAAATGAGCTTGCTGTGCATTCATTACTGGCATTTTCCATAGCCCTTCAGGGAGCTGAAAACTAAGCTGTACATGTGCTCTCCAGGAAAGGAACGTACCTCATAGGTAACCTCCCAGTCCAAGGTGCCACCTATCCCTTTTTGGTGACTCTGTGGTGCCAGTGCCATCTATTGCAGGGTACACCATAATCTAATAGCAGATTTTCAGAAGTACAGAGGAATAATACTACATTATGTGCAAAATTGGTAGTAAGGCACAAACCAATTTCAGTGCTATTAAAACGTGAGAAAATGCACATTCCCTAATGGATACTTTCCTGGCTTCCCCCTCTCCTCCCTTGATCGTCATGGGTTCTTATTCCATTATCTCAACTCAGGAGCTATGACAGTTTACTCAGGTGTCTTAACTAGGTCTCTTTTGTCCTTCCTTTTTCTAACACAAAAGGATTCTTTCCAAAGGAAGCCTTTTGTACTTCTATTTTTATCTTAACTCTGTAATTCTATCCACTCATTCTTAGAAATGTATGTGAGATCCCATTTCCTCTGGGCAAGGTAGCTGCCAGCATGATACAGAAGTTAAATACCTCTCATGCCACCTTGAACAAAAAGCTGTAGGTAAGAGCATGGGACAAAGATTTCCTCTTAACTTCAGAGACATCAGTTCCCCAGGGATCAGGAACTCACTGTTTAAAACAGTTTGGGTTCTTCATTAACTACTTCTATCTGACAACAGAAAAGAAATTCAGTGAAAGGATTTTAGGGTACCCAGAGAATGACTAGGAAGGCTGAAGAACCTACTTCGTAAAACAGGCAGGGAAAAGGGAGGCCAGGCAGCAGCCAGAACTACAGCCAACACCATTATGACAGAACCATCTGGTGAGAACCCCACCAATGAAGGTGCAACAGAACGCCTGGTGACAGCCAAGGCTTGCTGTCCCTGGGTTTAGGACATGGGCTTTGGCCCCAGAGCTACTGGTGCTCCTGGAAACTGCTGGTGTTATCGAATATTTCTTCTGCTTGCAACATTCTTCCAGGTTTCCATGTAACTTGGTCCCCACCTGATTTAGGGTGTTGCCTTCATTGTGAAGCCTTCAATAATCATACTATTTAAAATTGTATCCTCCACATCAGCTCCTCCTCCACTATATTCTAATCCATGATGTTAACTTTCATTTTATTTTTCTATGTTAGTTGTCAGCATCTGATATGCCATACAGTTCCCCCTATAGATTGTAAGCTCTACAGGGGCAAGATTTTTGTGTGTCATATTCTCTGTCATATGTCCAGTATCTGGAAAAGTGTCTGACATACATTGTGTAACAAGTATTCAATACATATTTAATGGTGACAAAATTAATTACATCATCTCCAGATTTAAAACATCTCAGGCCCTCCCCTCTTGCTCACCAGTAGGATAAAGACAAGACTATTTGCCAGGGTATAGATGCTCCCCCACATTTGATTACTGCCCCCTCTCTCAAATCTGCTTGGCAAGCAGCTGGTCTTTTACTATTTCTCCTCAAATCCTTGTCCACAGGTTCATGACCTCTAACCCCACCCCCATCCTTCCACAACATCAGGAAACTCTCACTGTAGCTATACACACCACTGGAACAGCCCTTGTCACCTGCTGTTTCTTTATGCATTCATGTCGGCAATATTCACCAAGAACCTTCTGTACATCATATACCAAGCCATATGCTAGTGATTTAATGATGCAGGAGGTAGACCTGACCATATCTTAATGGAACTTAGAAAAAGCAAACAACTATGTAAGTAAGTACCCGAAAAACAAAATACAGAGTGCTTGACTAGCATCTAACAGGGAATACAACCTAGCTGGATAGCTTACATCTCACCTGAGACCAGAAAGGTTGAATTGCGATAGGAGACTGGGGTTGCTGGCAGGAAGAAAGTAAATGAGCAGTGAGGAAAAGGATAAGGGAAAGTTTCAGGCAGGGGATATAAATGTTAGATCTGAGGTCCCTAAATTAGTTTACACAATCAGAAAGCCAACAGAAAGCCAGATGGATGAAATATGGTGGTGGATGGGGAGCCTGGTGGGAGATGATGCTACAGAGACAGAAAAGAGCTGAATCACCGGTGCTTTATAGACCATGTTGAGAACTTAGGATGCCATTCTAACAGAACATCAGGAAGCCATCTAAGAATTTTAAGCAAGAGAGGCCCTAGGTTTGATCTGCATATGAAATGTATCTCTCTGGCCATAGTATTAAATATGGTTGGAGGAAGGCAAGAGTGGAGAGATGGGGAAGCCACTGACAGGCCATTACTGCAGTTTGGAAAATAAATGATTGTGATGCCAACGGACCAAGTTAGTGGCAGTGGGAATGAAAACAGGAGGTGAATTTGGGAGGTATTTAGAAAGTAATGACTCTGGTTAACAACTGAGCGTGGGGTGTGAAGCCAAGGGAAGTGCCCAGAAGGCCTCACAAGTTTCTAATATAAAAACTATGTCTAATTTCCCTGACACTTTGCTACTCATAGTTTAATCCACAGATCAACGATATGGAAGAGCAGACTACTGAATGACAGTCTGCACTTAAGACAACCTCCTCAGCATATTCACATTAGAAAAACACTGTCCAAGTAGACTTTGCCCCTGTAATCATAGCACAAAGCATTACATAGGACACTGTAAAAATTTGGCAAATGAATATGTGTTCATATACATGTGTCTGTATATATCTGTGTGTATATCTATATACACATCAAATCCCATGCAAATAAAGTGAGCAATGGGCAAACATTTGGAAAGACTGGGGCTTTGGAAATTGTCATAGAACACAATTTGCAAAATGGTACACTTTCCTGTTTCGAACAAAAATAACTGTCTATAAGAGTTACAGAAAAGCATTGCATTTTCCAGACATTCATAGCCAGAGTAACACAGAAATAGCAAAATAAACTATTAAGTAAGGTGATGTTGTGGGTAGGAATATTTCTATGTGATAGCTGTTAGCCTGCTTGTGCACCTGTGGCTGCATGAAGCCTTTGACTTAAGCTGTGTAGAATATTGGATTCACTTTACTGATTCCCCTGAATTATTCCAGCTTTGTTCAATGAAGGACTGTGAGAGAAATGAAGACAATAACAGAAACAGGGTGGCCACATGTACTTTATTAAAAGCAGCAGTCTGCTGACTGGCTTTTCCTGCCCCTTCGTGTGTTACTGGAAATTGAGTTAACTAGTAGGTTAACTGAATGCTATATGCTAAGCATATACACATATACATGCATGTGTGTGTGCGCATGTGTTATGTATTGAAGTTGATCACACCTCAGGAGCTCTTGTGTTCTGGGCAAGGAGGAGGGAGTAGGGATGCTGTTGAGAACTAGCTTCCCACTAGTTGCTGAGTCCTCACTGGCCACCCTGGAACTCTGCCCATCCTAGCTTGTCGAGCCGCGTCTGTCATTTTTGACTGGGTGTGAGTATATCAGCCCAGTGACTTGTCAGGTCCCAAAGAAATTAAAAAAGGAAAAGTCCAGATGGTGACATTTGTGGTGAAAAAGAAAAGTGTCTTTTTCAGTCAAGCTGCTTTCCAATTATTTAAATTTATACAGATTTTATTTATTTATTTGCCTTTTTCTCCTCTAAAAGGAGAAAGTCCTAGGCCTGGGAGGAGGTTGCTCTGGCCTGAGGCATGGTTACCCTTCATCGGCTCACGGCTGGAATGGCTGGTTTAACTTGAAGAAAGAGAAAGGCATGGAATTTGTCCAGGAAACAGCCTCCCAGAATGACTGCGTCCTGTTCTTTGATTTAGGAGCACTTCTAGGTCTTCCTCACAAACATTTAATTTTTTAATGGAATGAAATTCAGTGTTATGAATGCTGTAAGATTTTGAGAGTAAAATGTGTACGACTTTGCTTCTTCATTGAGTCTGGTAGCATGTGAGGCCTCATAAATGCTAACATTAACATCATGTAACATTTAATGAATGTTTAAATCTTCTAAGCACTGTTTTATTTTATTTTGTTACTTTTTTTCAAGATTTTATTATTTTCAGAGAGAGTGGGGATGGGAGAGAGGCAGAGAGGGAGAAGGCCATCATATGTGGTTGCCTTTCACTTGGCTGGAGACTTGGCTTGCAGCCTGGTTATGTGCCCTGGCTGAGAATTGAACCAGCGACCTTTGGGTTCTCAGGCCAGCACCTTATCCTCTGTACCACCAGCCAGGGCCTAAGCACTGTTTTTAATGCTTAAAATGCTTAACATGCATTATTTCATTTATTTCTCATAATGATCTGTTGAGATATGTATATATTTCATTCCTATTTTTTTCAGATAATGAAATGAGGAAATGAAGTTTTAGGGTAACATACCAGCAGGTAGTAGATTCCAAGTAAGAATCAGGTCTGTCTAATTCCATTGTGCCCACCACTTTTACATACAACAAACTCCACAGTGTAATCATTGGGACTAAAGAGTTAAAACTGGGTTTAGAAAAAGGTGGAATTAGTCCTGGTGAAGATATTGGGGGTGGGGGGGAGTGAACTTAAAAAGACGTGTAGGCTTAATCAAATGAAGAAAGGATGTGAAGGAAGAAGGTACACACACACACAGACATGAGGTACAAATATGGTATTATTTGGGAAATACCTATGGTTGGGACATAGGGTAAAAGATGACTTAAGAAAGACCAGAAAACAAAACCATGTTGTGATGAGTGTTTGTCTGTTAGACTGTTGAGTTACTTCTTCCCTGAGAACTAGGAACATGTTAAAGTAATAAAGTTACATGGTCAGCTGTACATTTTTTAAGTTGTTCTTTAGTCAAGTAGAAAATAAACTTGATATGTGTCTCCTATATCCTTCTCTCCCCCTACTTCCACTTCTTTGGAGCTTCTATACAGAGGCAGACACTAAAAGGAACTGGGTGCCTGGTTCCCAGCACTCTCTCCTTGGCCAGTCAGTCTTGAATCTTGGTCTTGACTCCAGAATTATTCTAACTCTATCTGATTAACCTCATTCTAAAAACACAGAACAGTATGAGCATCCTCCTGTATCTCTGACCATCCCAATAAAGGATCTAGATAGGCTGACAAATTAAAAATATTCTGGGAGCTATGGGTAAGAGTAGTGAAGGAGTCTTTCTCTTTTGTTCAGGACCACTTTGTCCCATCTCCATTCAGCTCAGCTTAGCTCAGGTTCTGTACCCATTCCATCTGCCTACTATAGCTCTATTCCACTCTAAGCGTTTTAAGTCCAAATTTTGAAATCATATCCCTTTCCTTCAGTACAGACTCTTACCTTTTCTACCATCACTTAGTTTCTCTGTCCTCTTTCCTCCTACTCAGCCCTGACCCAAACCCTCCTCTGATACTCATTTTAAAGAAGCTCAGTGATAGGTGCTCTTTACTATCACCTACCACTGGGGACAACATAGAAGGTCATGCATAGAAAAACCTTCTTATTAACCCAGCTGTGAGTCTTACATTGATAATTAACATTATTCAAATAGTACATAAAACAGACAAGTTCATCTTGGCTTAGTGATGATAATTTATCACTGACATTTATGGAACATTCCTTCTGCAGGATCGGCAATAGTAATCCAAAGAACTGAATTATCCTTGTTATTCAAGAATAAAGCATCGGACAACAGAAATCCACTTTTTCTATCTGGTAAAGTTAAAACCCCCTAACTAACAAGATGCTAAATTATCTGTCTTATAACTAGTTACCATCTTATCTTTGTACATCTTCCCTAATCCCATTCTCTACAGGTCCTAATTTTTTTTAATTTAATTTAATTGTTGTTTTATTACATTCATTCAATTAAGTCTTAATTCTCAAAATTCTTCAAGTTCATATCAGATGGAGCCTTCTGAAAGGATATTTCTCATGTAGGATCTTACATAAACAGGGTGCTTAAGGGACTTAATAAGGTTAAGATCATGCTATCTGGATATCATTGAGATATCCGGTGAGCTCCTGAGGGTGATATAGCTGTTGGGAGAAATACACATTTAATATGACTCCCTCTGGCAAATATATTCTCAGGCTGCAATCTCTCCAACAAGACCACTGCAAATCAAGGACTACCAGCCTCCCCTCAAGTAGTACTTACATACTTTGGAACTATGTTGCCATCATGATGTTAGAGTGGATTTTTAAACATACCCTAAGATAATAGATCCTGGACTAAAATTAAAAAAAAATCAAAGTAGGTATTAAGCACATGTTTTACAATTCCCTCACATATGGAATATAAAAGAATTTGTTTGAGAGAGATTATTTGTGATGATGGGGAAAGGGGATTCCTCCCTTGTCATTTTAAGTCAGCAGGATCACTCAGAGGGCTTGATATGTGTTCCATGGCACTCTGGCCTTGTGTATGACACACACCTGAGCAACTTAGAGGGCAAGAGAGAGGCTGGGTAACAGCTTTGGCAGTAATTGAAGAGTTGCTGTTGCATGAAGCTTGACCCACATTCCAGAGACTGCGATGGAAAGATGAGAATTTTCTAAGGAGCACATGGGGAACATGTGGGAGAAATAACATTGTCCTGCAGTTGTTTGAAATCCTGCCCAAGTGGGTCAATTGAAGGAACAATTGGTCCCTCAAAAGTGTCTTTGTGGAATGAATGGCTAAAAAACTAGGAGAGAAAAGAAAAAATAAAAATAAAATAAAGGTGGAAGGAGATCCATCACCTGGAAAGCAAAACTTAAGTTCTCAGGAGGACCTGGAAAGAACCTCAAACACTTACAAAAGTGAAAGGATCAGTTTCAAACCTTCGTTAGGATAGAGAACTTAAATTTTTTTTAGCTAACCATCAAGTAAGGCTATTCTTCCCTCATCATCTTCCTTTTCTTCCTCTGGTTTTAGCCCTGGTGGTAATAAAACCATGACACGAGATGACAAAGAAAGAATAAAATATGAAAAGAGAAAAGAAGGAAGGGCCATGCCTCCCTTCCCTGTCTTGGGGCTTTTCAAAAACCCTTGCCTGGGAAGAGAGAATAATAGTGATTTGAATGAAGTTCAGTGTTTCAATTAATACATAGAATTGGTACTTCTCTCAGCTTGATCCACCAGGTTCTAGTATCATGGACTGAAGAGAAACTAGCAAATACAACAGTGGAGCCAGTTAATCTAGACCACTGTATCTATATGTTAAAGTTATAGTGGTAATAAAGAGGTTCTGTATTGGCTTGAGAAAGCTGCTTTTGTTTGTTTGTTTTTAAGGATGTGAGAGATTGAGCAGTTTCCTTAGAGGGAAGATTAGTAGAGAGGGAGAGATTTCAGATGTAAGGGTGAAGGAAACGGATTGTGCAAGTCTTTAAAGAGGCTGGAAGTAAGATCTTTTAGTGAAAGAATCAGTTTTGGAAATGAGAAAATACACTTTCCTTTGAGACTGGAGATAAATAACCAAGGACAGTTGAGGAAATAATGTAGTTAAGTCTAGAGTTTGACTATAAAAAAATGGAGAGAGTCGTAGAGCCAAGAAAGTATTCTGATCTAGTTGTTGTAAGAGGAGTCTTAGTGCCAGTAGCGAAAGAATAAGCCTGGCACTGGGGTACCTAAGAAAAGAATTAGGGCCCTTCATGGAGGCATCTTGGGAGGTGTCTGTTTTTCAGCATTTCTGATGCATATTTCCAATCCCATAGTCCTATACCCCTTGGAACATCCTTCTTCCCACCTCTCTCTACCAGAGCTATGGGACAAAGTGAACTGGGATCCCAGAAAGTTTTACTAACCATCTATCCAGAGAAATACAACAGCAAGCACTGAGTTCTAAGATGTTATGTTTCTATGCTGAGTGGCTGGAGGTGTATCTTGTTTACCTAAAACAGATTAATCTTAGCCTTTTCTATGTTCCCCCAGGTTTTCAAGAGGCTACCTCTACAGATAGGGGCAGGAACAGGGCTAACAGTTGTCCGACTGAGTTTCCAAATCAACTACTTGTTTTGCTTTCATGTACCTATTGTCATGGAAGTTAGGTCATTCTTGCTAAATAACATAGCTCCCAACTAACTTATCTGCTTCAACTTATTCCTTTATGACCAAATGTAGCCTTAGCTGATAGCTTCCACAGAAACAAGATGGTAAAATATGTTGTTGGGACTAGTCCATATTCAATATTTTAGTAGTCCTTCTGTCTCTAACCCTTTGTCCATCTTTTGATGTCCATTCTTTTAAACTAGAGGGCTCACTTTGTAGGAATATCAGTTTAAGTTGTAGACTCTCTTTTCTCATCATCATGAGGACCATCCACAATAACCTTGACGAACTTCACATTAATATGTTAATTCTCTTAGATTTAAATTAATTCAGCCTTGTTGGAGCTCCTGCTATGTGCTAGATACTGAGAGACAGAATATATGTTGGATGAAATGCCTGCTCTGTAGGAGCTCACAATATTCAATTGGGGAGGCAAGCATAAACACAGTTAACACAAGGTAGATGAGAAACACTATATTAGAGGTGTAGTCCCTCCGCATGGATTCAAGTCCATCTTTTCAATTTTTCATATCTGTTTCCTAAAAGCAGGGACACATTCAAAAGGCTTAGAATTCCATTTTTATAATAATAAACTTAAAAGATATCAGAGATAATTCTTACAGTAATCTGGTTCTTTTGCATTATCAATATTCTTTTCACATGGAAGAATCCTCTCTTTTATTTCTCAAAAAGTAACTTCTCAGTTATAAAATTTTGAATAAAGCAGGGATTTGCCAGAGGTTGTTTCAGTAGATGAATGTGACCCTTTACTAGATTCCTGGATAGTTGAGGGACCCCAATCTTTATGAAAACTTGCTTAGTGTCAGGTTTAAAATAGGGTTTATGATCAACAAAGCATCCCTTTGCAAGAAAAGTTGGTGATATGTAGATCCCCCATCCAAATTGCTTTTTGCTGAGCTCCCAGTAAAAGTCCCTCTATGCTTTTTTACTGTTGCTGTGCTACATTCCAAGTTCAATGAACTGTGCAAGCTGAGACACGTTTATTTAAATGGATTTTGTGGAAATGTAACACTAGCTTCCTAACACCTGTTTGCATTTCCATACAGTCTCAGTAGAAAGAAAATAATATTCTCATGCTGAACATGTAGAATAATAATCTCAAGTGTTCTGCTTTTGATTGAGGTAGAGGAAGCATGTTATCTTTATCTTCTTTCTCATTTATGCTTATAGTTAATCATTCATTCATTCATCATGTATTGGACACTTGGGTTGTAGCAGGCCCTATGGGTAGTCCCTGGTCCTACAAAGATGACTAATCACACAGTGAAGGCAAAAGCACATATAGTGGAAGGCTTCATTTATCCTTAACTACCAACCATTATGTCCATTGCAGGAGTCCAGCTATTCTTTTCCAAGTGACTTCTTTGATATTGAGCACTCATAGAAAAGTAGTTGTACTTCTAGTCATAGAGTGTGGATTCTGGAATAGAGTGTCTATTTTCAAAGTGGAATAATACCAATTATTACTTGTGTCACCTTGGTAAAGTGACTAAATTTTCCGATCTATAAAATGGGTACAACAATAATTACACCTACATCAAAAGAGTTTTGAAAAGACCATGCCTGAGAGAGAGCGAACAATGAAAAAACATGAGTTGGCTTTTAGTTTTGTGTTGCAGAGCTGTCATAGCAGTTTTACATATTTGACATATTTTGTGTCTTCCTTACAGATGATGAGAATAAGTCAGTTTATCTTCCTGTCTTGCTACCCTGGACCTCATTTTGGGTGCCTCTATACAGATTCCAGGAAGAATCCTGAATTGGATATGGAGAGAGGGGATCCAGGGTAGGTTCAAGTGGTCCTAGGAAGGAATAGCAAGGCAACTGAAATCACAGGCCACTAAGTGTTGGGATTCAAAATATCCCATAAGATACTTTAGTATAAAACCTTGCATTCTTAGATAAGGAAATATAACTGGAGAGGGTGTGACTTATACATGCTTTTCTATATAATAAGAGATGGAGTTGGGACTCCCTAGTTCATTCCACAAATTGAAGATTCAGGGTCACATAATAGCATGGAAGAGATTGGACTAAAGAAAAGGACTAATGGCTGATCTCTATTCCTTCCTTACTGCGGGTCTAACTTGCCTCATTCTTCTCTACTCTCCTCTCTTCCTTCACCTATAGCTTGTTTACCACCTTGAAAGGCCCTCATCTGGGCTCACGATTTGGTTTTCATCAGTGGAAAGTCATCCAGTTGATGTGATTCCTGGCTTACCTTTATAAGTAACTGAGATATCTTGCTCAGGGAAGACAAGTAACTGGCTAAAATACAAACTTTAGATCAAAAAGTAAACAGTGCCAGAAACTTCAGTTATAAATTTTCATTTAATCCTTACAACAACCTTATGAAGTTGGTGTTACAATAATCACTATTCAAAAGCTGTGGGCACCACGGCACAGAGAGGTTGAGTGATTTGCTCAATGTCCCACAGCTCATTAAGTCAGAACTTGCATTTAAAACTGGGTCCCACAGTGAGGAAATGTTCATGAGTTCTTAGTAAACAAGAAAAAAAAATCAAATTATCAAAGGAAATAATCTCAACTTCATTTTTATAAACTACATTATATGCAAAATAATAGAAAAAAACTACTAAGTCTTTGTCTGTAGGTGGAGGGAATGCAAGTGATTTTTATCTTTCTGTTTTGTAAAATATAATTTCCACATTTTCTACAATGGAAATACTTATTTTCATAATAAAATGAAACTACAAATGTTATCTTGAAAAAATATTAGATCTGTGAAACTAGGACTTCAAGGGCAGAAATATAGAACTAGTTTTAATTCTCTTCAGGGGTCAAGGAGCCCTCATTTACAAATGGAAAAATTTAACTGAGCCTAAGAGCCTATCTTTCACTTACATTCAAAAATAAAAGTTCTCATTTAAATTATAATTCTATCCATGTGTTACTAAAATTTTATCTGCCACACATCTATACTATATCCAGTCACTAAAACCCCATTCAATCTAAGTGCAAACATTTACTCTCAGTACAAAGGAACTTGTTATCACCTTGATTTCCCCACCCTACTTGTCACAGATGACTCTCCCTTGATTATAATTAAACATAATTACACAGGGAAGGTTACCAAACTTCATCAAGCAACAAACAATGGGAATTTTCTTCATGTCTGGCATAGGAGTACAGGCACTATAGAAGAGAAAGTACCACTTAAGATGGAGTTTGCAACATGGTTGAGAACACAAGTTTTGTAAATTAAAAAAAAAAAAAATAAATAACCCAAATTATTTTTAAACAGACTTAAACATACGCTACTAAATATTAAAAGAAATCAATAAACAAAAGTGGATTCTGATGGTGCTCAGGAGTAAAGACGTGAGAAAACTGAAAAGAAAATTGCTGTTTCAGTAATTATTATTTGCCTTTTTAAAACTAAGTACATATATTACTTTAAGGGGCTCTTATGACATTATACATTAGTCTTTTCTGTAGATCAAATAATTATTGTTATAAAACCATTCCTTTTGCATCAGTCATTTTCCAATTTTATTCTTTGACGTGATGCCCTTGTGTGTTTCTCAAGAAAGTCTAGAATAAATCCCACCAGAACTGTCAAATACCTATGACCAGGTAAATGCATCTGTTTTGTTAATTTTTAAAATCTTTATCATGAATTTCTTGGTACTTGCCACTAATCTAATTTAGATTCATAAAGTCAGGGATTATATATAGCAGAGTAGGGCCTTGAACTTTATTTGTTAAATGAATATGCAAATAAATATTTAAACTAACAATGAACCTAGACAATGAAGAGGTACTTTAGTGAAAAATGAAAAAAATTAATGAAACCAGGATATAGAAAGGAGAGAAAAAATATTTATGGAACTAAATAAGAGAGCTCATGATCTTGTTGACAAACTAAGTTTTATAAATAAAAAACAGATCAATAAAACCAGTTTTTAATCCAGAGTTGAACACGATAAAATAGGAACCAAAGCATTTTTTTGCCCTATCATATGCTTATTTTTCTTTAGTTTAACCCTGATTCTACAAATGAGGAAGCAGCTTGCCCTCAATCTCTTTTTCTTTAAGTGAAATATTATTATTATATTTTCCTGTATCAGGGTATTTCAAATTAGAGTGTAAGACTGAATGTTACTTTCATTGGGGGAAACAGAGAAGCAAATACCTGGTCCCTGATTTTTAAGGGGCTTAAATCTAGTCAGAGTAATAGGACATGAAGGCATTAAGTAATACTAAAGGTGCTAAATAGCATCTGCAAATAATTAGGGTAATTGCTGCCTTCTCTGACCCCACAAACTTGTCTTTGATCAACTTGATATAAGCATTGTGTGTGCCTGTTGGTTCTATTGAGTGTGTGATGATTCTATTACCCTATTACTAAGAAGAGGCCTTCCCACCATCAACAGAACAAAAGGATAACCTATTGAATGAAAGAATATATTTGCAAATGACATACCCATTAAGGAGGGGTTAACATCTAAAAATTATATAAGCAACTCACACAACTCAATAAAAAAAATAAGTCCATCAAAAACCAGACAGAGGATAGAAAACATTTTTTGAAAGAACGCACAGAGTTGGCCAACAGACATGAAAAAATGCTTAACATCGCTAATCAGAAAAATACATGTCAAAACCACAATGAGATACCATTTTACATCTCTATAGCTATTATCAAAAACTTGAATAAATAAGTGTTTGCAAGGATGTGGAGAAAATACTCATGTGCTATTGGTCAGATTGTAAATTGGTGCAGCCACTATGGAAAACAGCATGGAGAATCCTCAAAAGATGAGAAATAGAATTACAATATAACCCAGAAATTTTACTTCTTGATATTTATCTGAATAAAATAAAATCATTCATTTGAAATGATGCATACCTTCCATTCATTGAAGCATTATTTACAGTAATCAAAATATGGGAGCAACCTAGGAGTCCATCAAGAGATACATGGATACAGACAATGTGGTACATATATACAATGGAATATTACTCAGCAATTAAAAAAAAAACGACATTGTTGCAAATGCCATTTGCAACAACATGGATAGACCTAGAAGGTATTATGCTAAATGAAGTAATAAAGACAAAGACAAATATCATATTACTTCACCTATATGTGGAATCTAAAACAACAACAACAACAACAAAACACAAATGCACAGACAAAACAAAAACAGACCCATAGAAACAGAGATTAAACTGATGGTTACCAGGGAGGAGGTGCAAGGCAAGACTGGTGAAATAAGTGAAAAAGAATACAGTCAATATTATTATAATTTTGCATGGTGACAGATGGTTACTAAACTTAGTGTGTTGATCACTTCTAATGTTATATAAATGTTGAATGACTATATTGTATACTTGAAATGAATATATTATATGCCAACTATCCTTAAATTTTAAAAAATGTCTTTTTTATCATTTATTGCATCTTTAATTTCAACATTTATTACATGTTCAATAAAAATCTCTTCTTCACCTAAGAATAAAGAAACTTGACATAGGGTCAATTAGCCTTTCCCTAAGGAGAGTAGTGCAAGTAGCCCCACCCCTTGAATAAACATGATACAATCCTTTTCAAAGTCGAATCTGACCTGTTTTTTAACAAATTTGAGGTATTCCTTTTCCTAAGAACCTTCATCATAGATTTTCTCTATCTTCTCACAGAGCTGGGTGAAACACAAACAATGTTGGTCAAAATACTTATTTCAAATAAAGAAAGGAACAGACAGCTCAAAAACAGAAGGCAAGCACTGGGATAACTACATTTGTAGAAGTTGCTTTGCCATGGTGAACCTAAGAAAAGAATTTTTCTTAATAACTGGCATTCTCAAATACGTTTGGTTCCAAATTATTGTTCAGCCTCAGAAACTCCATTTGCCTGATGTCAAGTCTCTGTGATTTAAGCCTATAAACTCCCTGGAATCTGGAGTTAAGGTGGTTGCTTTTCAATCCTTCTACCTGCCTGTATGTCCTGGCATGTGAGTGTTAGTAATAATGAACCAACAGTGTTTCTACACATCTCTGTAATCCTTCAGCATAATGGGAAAACCAATCTGTGCTCCACACTCTAAATCACACCCAGTATATTAATATTTACTTGGTCAATCTTGTTTCTTTCATCTTTTCCACATAGAGAAAAAGTAAGCCACCCAACTCTATGATAATAATTGCATTATGTAAATATTTTGGAGATGCCATGAACCACTTAATATTGACTGGACCCAACAGAGGGCAAATATATTTTAAAACAACAACAGTAATAACAACAAAACAATAGAACCTATCAATACTTGTTTAAAAATCTTCAAGACCAAATATTTTGCAGATTTTACTAAGTGTGAACATTTTCCATCTCACACCACTCGATGTATCAAAATATTTTGCCACTTTTAGGGAGGGTGAAGCATCTGCACTAGAGAACTTTGTGAGAGCTGATGGGTATGATTCTTAGAAAATGGCTATATATTCCAATACCCCAGAACACAGTCATCTCTTTTAAAATCACTCATCATTTGATCAAGAATGATTTTGTTTTTGGTTTATATCATTCTGAAACTTGGAAGAACAAAAATCCCAAACTACAGAAGCTGAGGCATTGATCTGGGTGATGGTCTAAATAACTTGACTAATTTGTCATGTGCATAGGGACTTGTTCTAAAATATAAAAGCAACTAGTAGTACTATAAAGTCACAAAAGTCATTAAATCTTATATTTGGCAGGGTCATTGAGAGATCATCAGGTAATTCTCTTTTCAGACCAAAGAAAAAGTCTTTTTAGTTTAAGATGACATTAAACAAAAAAAAAAAAGACACTCAATAAATATTAGTGTATTTGTATCAATGAAGGGGATCCTTTAATTTTGTAGTAACAAAGCTTTCTATTAGCAAACTTGCCCTTAAGAAGTTATTATTATTATTATAGTTTTATCTTCATCTGAGGATATGTTCATTGGCCTAAAAGAGAAAGGGAGAGGGACAGAGGGGGAGAGAGCAGGAAGAGGCAGAGAGACAGACAGACAAATTGATCAGTCACCTCCTGCATGCACCCTGACTGGGAATCAAACCTGCAACTTCCTGATGCACACAATGATGCTCGAACCAACCGAGCCACCTGGCCAGGGACCTAAAAAATTACTTCATCCATTCATTTAGGGAACATTTTAAATGACCTACTGTGTGTCTGGCAATTATACAAGGTATTGTTTAATTATTTGATGCTGTTCTATGAATTTTAGAAACAACCCATGGAAGAGAAAAAAAAGCTGATCATTTTTACAAGCAAGTTTCTCACTTAGAGTCAATTTAAGTGCTTTACAAAAAAGTTTTTATTAATTATTAATTTTATTCAGCTTTTTCATGTATGCAGGTAGTAGTACATATGCCATCTCATTGAACAAAAGATACAAGTCACACAACCAAAAGTTACATAATATTTTGAAGTAAAAATCAAGATCAATCAAGATATAAGAACAGAAATTCAAGTACAGGAAATGAAAGGAAAATCCTATAATTTGTAAGTATGTACTCAAAAGCTTCCATTTGACCTTGAGTTTCCTGGATGCCTAGGTACAACATAAGGTATGGTGAATTGCATACTTCATATTGACAGAGAGGGGGAATGTATTTACTCTTTAACAGAAGCAAAGTTTTCTTAGCATTTGAAAGTAAACTAACTTTGTAGAGCCTTAGATGTTGAGTATTATCCATCACTACCTTCCTTCAGCAATGGCAGAATAAGTTTCTCTAGAGTAGACTATTTCTTACAATGTACCTTAATGTTTCATTCAGCCTGGTACAATGTCTGGCATGTAGTAGATACTGCAAACAAAAGTGAAAATGATAAAAAGAAAACAGAAACATGATTAAGCATAGAGAATTCTGCCCTTGAGGATAGGCCAAGATAGTGATTTAAGAATGAGATTCTTGAAATTATGACAGATGAATACATGCACTTCTATTTCTTAAAATATGCTTAAAATTACAGTAACAGGACATTTTAAAAAGATCAAGAAGAATGGATGAAGAAACACTGGTGTAAAATTTGTGGGATAATCAAAGCAGGTTTTTTAAAAATTGTATATATATGCATTTTTAATTTTAATTTTATTGTTGTATTATATCCATCCCCTTTTTGTTCCCCTCTTTTTGCTCCCAACCCACCAGTAGCTGAATTCAAAGACCAAAGAGACCTGAAAACTATGTATACTGCAGTGGAGACCCAGAAGCCAGAAGCCAGAAATCAGCAATTACACTGCAGAATTCAGAAAAACCTAAGGACCTAGAAATACCAGGAAGCTACTACTGTGAGTGGGTGTGAAAATCGGAAGACTAATTTAAAGTCTAGATAAGAAGCATTTCCATCCAAGATCTTCTCTCTAATACACACAGCCAATGAACTGCCTCTTCCCAACTGTGGAAGAAGACTCCAGGTTAAGGGTTTAGGTGGGCTGGAAGCAAAGGAATTCTTAATTCGTTGCTGACTGGCATAGCAAAATGCAGGAGTAGAGCAAGAGGTTATAAAAGAAGTATTAAGTGAAACTTGACTCCTCCTTTCTTGACACTCCATTATGTGGCTTCTTAAAGCACTGGCAGCCAGTCAGGAGAATAAAGAATAATTTTCTAGATAAAAAGACTGGATCAAGAAACTCTTATATTCAGTGGTCACCCAACAAAATATCTGGGTTCCTGTTTGATAAACCTAAAGTTAAATTCACCAATCCATATATAAATGTGTGGATGTAGAGCTTCCAATCAGGTATTTAGTGCTTTACTCTTAAATATGAAAAGCCAGTCAAGGACTGTAAATTATCTGACATAAAAGACATAAAACAAAACAAATATAACAAAAGGAATGTGAAGGGAACAGACACTATGAGGAGCAGGAAAAAAATTCCAAAAAAATCTATTACTTTCAGATTGTTTAGAGAAGACAAAACAAGGGAAGTACGAAAAAGAATTTTAAAATAAATTTTGAAAATTTGAATTAAAATATGGTCACAGAAATAAAAGTAATCCATTAGAATGTTTAGAATATAACTGAGGAAATCTCTAGGAAATTAGTGGTGAAAAGTTAGAGACAGCAAATAGAAAAAACAATAAAACGGGATGACAAGTGAAAATGTAAATGGTTAGATTTCCATTAAGTGAAAAATAGAGAAAGAAATTTTATAAGGAAACAGTTCATGTAATTTTCCTAGAATTAAAGAATATGAGATTTCATAATCAAAGGACCCACTGAATAAGCATTACAATGAACATATACCAAGGTGGATGACTCAAATAGGTGGAGCCAGCCTAACTAAGAATAGGGGAAAGATCTTCAAAACTTCCAGAAATATATATATATATATATATATTTCATATATATATATATATGAGATTTAAATATATATATTTAAATCTCATTAGAGAAATGAAGATTCAGAACAGCAGCAGACTTTTCAACCACCCCACTGAAGAAAGGAAAAAGTAATGTTCCTAAAATCCTGGCTTCCAGCCAAGAATTTCATAGTCATTTATATGATTGATCAAGTATGAAGATGGAAAAAAGACATTTTCACATATACTGGGTTTCAAATACAATTACCACATCTCGGTACCTTTTCTTGGTAAGCTACCAGAGAAGGCAGTCTACCAAACATGCAGTGAACTAAAAAAGAGAAAGCCATGGAGTCCATGAACCAGATGATCTAATAATAACAAAAAAGATACAAGTTCTTTTCCCACTATCTGGAACCTGGGGAGCCTCTGGGAACAGGACTTCAACAACAAACATGTTTGGGAGTCTGTGGTCCAAGGCTATTTTTGCCGGCTATCAGCAGGGTCTGCGGAACCAGGGGGAGCACACAGCTCTTCTTAAAATTGAAGGTGTTTCTGTTCGAGATGAAACTGAATCTATGTAGGCAAGAGATGTGCTCACGTGTATAAACTAAAGGAAGCACACGGTCACTTCTCGTGGTAAACCCAACAAAACCAGCGCCATCTGGGGAAAGGTAATTCATGCTGGTGGAACGAGTGGCTGGTTCGGGCTAAATTCCGAAGCAACCTTCCTGCTAAGGCCATTGGACACAGAATTTGAGGGTAATGCTGTACCCTCAAAGCTTTAAACTTACTGAAAAGTAAATAAACAGTTCTGGCTGTTGTGGCTTAGTTGGTTGGGGTTCCTCTGGCAAAGAGAAGGACTCCTAGTAGTTGGAGCACACACCTGGGTTGTGGGGTTGGTCCCTGGTCAAGCCGCAAAGAGGAGCCAATGGATGAATGTTTTTCTCACACTTCAGTGTTTCTCTTCCTCTCTTTCTCCCCTACTTCCCTCTCTCTAAAATAAGTAAATAAAATCTTTTTTAAAAAAGAGAAAAAAAGATACAAGTCAAAAAAATCTTAAGGATAATGGTCAAGAACTTCAAACAAAATATGTATTTGAATATAAAATTTACCTTTTAAAAAATTCTGGTAAAATACACACAGCACAAATATTTCCATCATAAAGTGCAATATAAATAGTGTTAAGTATATTTATACTGTTGTGCAACCTATCTCCAAATTTTTCATCTTGCAGAACTGAAAGTCTTTACCCAATAAATAATTTCCTCATTTGCCCCCTCCCTCCAGTCTCCAGCAACCACCATTGTACTTTCAGTTTCTCTATGAATTTGACTATTAAAGATACCTCACACATGAAACAATAAAGCATTTGTCTTTTTATGGCTGGCTTATTTCACAAGCATACATAATTCAAGTTTGTAACATGTGCCAGAATTTTCTTCCTTTTTATTGCTGAGTAGTAGACCATTGTAGATATATCCCACATTTTGTTTATCCGTTCATCATTGATGAACAATTTAATTGGTTGCTTCTATCTTCAGCTCCTTGAAGCAATATTGCTATAAACATGGATATACAACTATCTATTCAAGGCCCTGCTTTCAACTCTTTGGGCTTTAATAATTAGAAATACAATTGATAATCATATGGCAATTCTCATTTTAACTTTTTGAGGAATCACCATACAGTTTTCTATAGTAACTACACTATTTTACATTTCCACCAACAGTGCACATGGATTTCAATTTCTCTATATCCTTGTCAACACTTATCTTCTGTGTTTCTGAATGTAGCCATGCTAATGGTTTTAAGAAGGTATCTCGTGGTTTTGATTTGCAGTATTCTAATGATTAGTGCTGTTGAGCATCTTTCCATATGCTTATTGGTCATGTCTATGTCTTTTTGGAAATTGTCTATTCAAGTTCTTTTTCCATTTTTAATTGGTTATTTTGGGAGATTACTTGTTGGTTTTGAAATTGAGTTGTAAAAGGTTTTCTTTTTTTCTTTTGTATATTCTGGGTGTAATTCAGATATATAATTTGCAAATATTTTCTCCCACTTCAGGAATTTCCTTTTAACTCTGATTGTGTCTGTTGATACACCGAAGTCTTCAGTTTTAATGTAGTCCAATTTATCTATTTTTAAAATTATTACTTGTGCTTTTTGTGTCATAGCCAAGAAATCATTGCTAAATCTAAAGTCATGAAATTCTCAGGCTTTCTTCCAAGAGTTATATAGCTTTAGCCCTTATGCTTTTTTGTTCCATTTTGAGTTCATTTTTACCTCTGGTATAAACAAGGAGACAAACTTTATTCTTTTGCATGTGGATGTATAGTTTTCCCAGCACCATTTGTAGAAAGACTACTCTTTCCACATTGAAAGGTCTTAGCGCCCTTGTCACAATCATTTGTCCACATGTGCGAGTTCCTTTTCTAGGCTTACTATGCTATCCATTTGTTTATATGTCTGTCTTTATGCAGTATGTGCAACACTGTTTTGATTATTGTAGCCTTGTAATAGTTTAAAATCTAGAAACATCAGACCTCCAACTTTGTTCTTCTTCAAGATTATTTTGGCTATTCAGAGTCCCTTGAAATTCCAATGAATTTTAAAGTGGATATTTCTATTTCCGCAAACATTTCTATCCATGTTTTATAAGGATTGTATTAAATCTGTAAGTTACTTTGGATAGTATTGACATCTTAAAAATACTTCCTTCTAGTCTATGAATATGAGGTACTTTTCCATTTATTTGTGTCTTCAATTTTTTCAGCAATGTTTTGTAGTTTTCAATGTGTGCTGTTTACCACCATAGTTAATTCATAAATATTTTATTCTTTTTTGATACAATTGTAAAAAGAACTGTGTTCCTAATTGCATTTGAAAATTGTTCATTGTTAGTGCACAGAAATGCAAACTTTTTATGTGATTTTGTATCCTGCAACTTTGCTGAATTTATTTATTAATCACAAGAAGGGGGTGTGTGTGTGTGTTTGTGTGTGTGAAGTTTTGTAGTTTCTACATATAAAGTCATGTCACCTGTACCCAGAGATAACCATACTTCTTCCTTTCTAATTTGAAAGATTTACCTTGTTCTTGCCTAATTTCTCTGGCTAGGCCAAATACAATGTTACGTGGAAGTGATAAAAAAAGCATGTATCTTCTTCTTGTTCTAGATCTTAGAGGAAAAGTTTACCATCTTTCACCAATAAGTATAATATAAGTTGTGGAATTTCTATATATGACCTTTATAAAGTGGAGGTAATTTTCTTTTAATCCTAGTTTGTTGAGTGTGTTTAACATGAAAGGATGTCAACTTAGTCAAATGTTTTTTCTGCATCAATTGAGCTTACCATATGCCTATTTCCCATCATCATTATGTCAATATGATGTGTTAAACTGATTGAATTTCATATGCTGAAACACCTTTGTATTCCAGGAATAAATCCCACTCGGTCATGGTATGCAACCCTTCTAACATGCTGTTGAATTCAGTTTACTAGAATTTTTTTTATCAACATTCATCAGGAATATTGATCTTTAATTTCCTTTCATTGCAGTGACTTGGGCTTGGTATCAGGGTAGTGCTGGCCTCATGGAATGAGTTTGAAGTCATTCCCTCTTCTTCAATTTTGGACAAGTGTGAGGATTGATGTTAATTCTTTAGATGTTTGGTATAATTCACTTGTAAAGCCATTTCAACCCAGGCTTTTCTTTGTTGGGAAGTTTTTGATTTCTGACTCAATCTCTTTACTAGCCATAAATCTTCTATTTTTTAAGTTTCTTCATGATTCAGTTTTGATAGGTTATGTGTTTCTTAAATTTCATCCATTTCATGTAAGTTATGCAATTTGTTGGTGTAAATTTGTTCATAGTGTTCTTGTACAATTCTAATTTCTGTAGCATCAGTTGTAATGTCCCTTCCTTCTTTCCTAATTTTAGTTATTTGAGATTTCTATTTTTTAAAAAAGAAATCCTAATTCTGTTCATCTTTTTGAACAATCAACTCTTGGTTTTGTTAATTTCTTCTATCATTTCTCTATTGTCCATTTTGTTTATCTCTGTTCTCATTTTTATTTCTTTTGTTCTGCTAGCTTTGGATTTATATTCGTTTTTCTTTTTCTAGTTCATTGGGATATAAAGTTAATTGTTGATTCAAGCACTTTCTTCACTTTAAATGTACCCATTTACAGCTATAAATTCCCTCTTAGCATTGTATTATCTTCATCCCACTAGTTTTGGTACATTGTGTCTTCATTTTCATTTGTCTTGAGATACTTTATAATTTCTCTTGTAATTTCTTTTTTGATCTGGTACTTAGAAGTATGTTACTTAATTTCCACATATCTATAGATTTTCCAGTTTTCCTTCTGCTACTATTTTGAGTTTCATTCCATTGTGATACAAAAAGATACTTTGCATAATTTCTATTTTTAAATTTTTATTAAGTCTTGTTTTGTAGCCTAACATATGGTCTATACTAGAGAATGCTCCATGTGTACTTGAGAAAAATGTGTACTTTTTATTTTGTTGGGTAAAATGTTCTATATATATTAGGTTCAATTGCTCTATAGTATTGTTGATATCCTCTATATTCTTATTGATCTTCTATCTTGTTGTTCTATACTTTATTAAAATTAAAGTATTAAAATCAGTCACCAGTAATGCAGGACCGTGTATTTCTCCATTCAGTTTTATCAATGTTTGCTTCATACATTTAGGCATTCTGAAGTTTGGTGTGTGTGTATGTGTGTGTGTGTGTGTGTGTGTGTATTTATAAGTGTGAAATCTTCTTGGAATTGACCCTTACATTATATAATGTCCCTTTTGTCTCCTATAACAGTTTTTTTTTTTTTAATTTTTTTTAAAGATTTTATTTCATTATTTTTTAGAAAGAGGGGAAGGGAGAGAGGCAGAGAGGGAGAGAGACATCAATGTATGGTTGCGTTTCACCTGCCTCCAGCCACAGACCTGACTGGAGACCTGGTTTGCAACCTGGTTATATGCCCTGGCTGGGGAATCGAACCTGTGACCTTTGGGTTTGCAGGCCGGCGCCTTCACCACTGTGCTACCAGCCAGGGCCATCCTATAACAGTTTTGACTATTTGACTTAAAGTCTATTGTCTGACAGTATAACCACCTCTGCTCTCTTTTGGATACTATTTGCCTGCACTGTCTGTTTTCAATCCTTCAACTTTCAACCTATGCGTGTCCTTAAATCTAAAGTGAGCCTCTTAATAGTGCAGACATCATTTGTTGGAGCCTGTTTGTTTTAGGTATTTAGCCAATCTATGTCTTTTGTGTGGGGGTGGGGGGTGGGGAGGTTCAATCTAGTTACATTTAGACTAATTTCAGATAGGGTATAAGAACTTAATACTATATTTTGTTTATTGTTTTCTGAATGTCTTACAGCTCTTTTGTTCTTCATTGCTTCCCTTACTACCTCTTCTTTTGGTTCAGTTGATATTTTTCACGGTGATGTTTCCATTCTCATTTCCTGTTGCATATAGTCTGTAGATTTTGTCTTTGTAGATTCCGTGAGAATTATATACTACATCTTAAAGTTATTAATGGATTTTAAGTTAACATAAAGTTATCAATCACATACAAAAATTCTACTCCTTTAATGTCCTGATTCCCTCCCCCCCCTTTTTTTTTTTTTTAAGATTTCATCCATTATTCTGAGAGAGAGAGAGGCAGAGAGGGAGAGAGAGAATGTATGGTTGCCTTTCACCTGCCTCCAGCTACAGACCTGGCTGGGGAACCTGGATGGAGACCTGGTTTGCAACCTGATTATGTTCCCTGGCTGGGAATCGAACCAGCAACCTTTGGGTTTGCAGGCCTACACCTTATCCACTGTGCCACTAGCCAGGGCCTGATCCATTTTTAAAATTTTATGTATTCACAAATTTCATCTTTATATATGTGACATGTTTATATGTATATGTGCCTATTAACATAGGCTTATTATTCCTTTTATGCCTTTGTCTTTTTAATCCTATAAGTGATTAAAGTTTAATGTAACATGGACAGGATATCTAGTGATGTTGGCATGAAGAAGCTGACCTTTAACAGACAATTTTTAAAACTAGATAAAATAAAAAATGAAGCTATTATATACTTGAAGTCACTAGAAAAATGACCAACGGCAGACAGAGACTAGACAGAAGTATACCCCTGACAGATTGCTAGTGCTTTGGGTGAGAACTGTGATTATCTAGCTTTGTTACCAAATGTTATCTCTAAACTCTGATCTAGCTCTGGCAATGGAAAATTGCAGCCTTGTTAGCTCAAGGTGGCAGGCAACAGAGTTCAGATCATCAGAGCACCTGGAAATTTAAGGAAGCAATATATCCAAAGTCTGAGTATAAATTCTGCCTGGCTATTAATCTACGAAGGTACACAGGAGACCCCAGGGAGCCCACCAAAAAAGCAAGCAGAAACTAGAGGATGGTTTACACTTGAAAGGACTATGTTTCTGATGAGATATGTGAACTTCCTATGCCTTTGAGTACATTCCCTACCTACATACAATTCAAGGGACAAAAAGTCCCTTTCTGGCTTATAGTGTCAGAGGAAAGAACTTGCTGCTAAAGGAGCAACTGAAAATTTGTGGGTACCCACAGAGCAAAGGAACCACTGAGCCAAAAAATATTAGTACGAATTTGCTCAAATTTCTGACTGAATACTAAGATATGCAAGCATAGGGGAAAAAAACAGAGGGCCACATTCAAAAAGCAGCAGCTAAAAACTGAACAAAATAAGGTGTTGCACAATCTGAGAAGCCAGATGTTTTAGTCTGAGTTCAGGCAAAGTAACTATTTGATAGACAAATATCCAATAATCTTCATAAGAATAACACACAATCCAGGGTAACTACAGAATAGTGTCCAGTTTTCAACCAAAAATTGCCAGGACTACAAAGAAACTGGAAATAGTGATCTATACTGAGGATAAAAGTAATCAATAGAAACAGACATCATGTGAACTCGGGTGCTCCATTTAGCAGAAAAGACCTTAAAGTAAAAATATAAATTTATAAATAGTATAAATATGTCAAAAAATGAAAAGAATATATGTTCAAAGAATTGAAAGAGTACCTGGCACTAATGAATGACAAGACAGCAAATCTCAAAACAGAAATGGAAAACAACCAAGTAGATAGTCTAGAACTTAAAATTACAAATATAATGAAAAATTCACTATGGTGAGTAAAATAATTAAAATATCAGAGGAGGAAAGATGGCAACAGAATAGAAAGCAGTGATGATGGTGTTCTCAAGTGCCAGAGCAACGGGAGGATAAGGTAGGGAGCACGAGACATCTGCAGGTCCCTAAGAATTGGAGGGGTAACATCTGGACTCAGGGGAGCACAGCCCAGAGGCAGCAGAGACCTACAGGAGAGCAGGTAAGACAGTTCCAAACTGGCCTGTGGGCTGAGGTTGCCTGTGGGCTGAGGTTGCCTCTGGGCTGAGGTCACCTCTGGGCAGTGGTGGCTCTGCCCATTGGGGCAGCTCTAACTGAAGACAGCTCCAGGCTCCCTGGTGACTAGAAATCTGAGCAGTGAAGTGTGGACAGTGAATGTAAACTCAGGAG
Organism: Noctilio leporinus; assembly: GCA_004026585.1. NCBI lineage: Eukaryota > Metazoa > Chordata > Mammalia > Chiroptera > Noctilionidae > Noctilio > Noctilio leporinus. The sequence goes on from PVIW01000066.1 coordinate 751,626, forward strand.
GGAATGAGAAATTGAACTCCTGCAGGGGAGGGACTGTGTGAGAGCCGCACGCTGGAGGCTGAGGGAGCTCCTCACTGGGCCAGAGGCAGAGGAGAAGAGACCTGCGGGAAGCAGGAGCTGGGGAACAGGGAAGTGCACCGGCCAGGGCGGTGAGGGGGCTGAAAACGGTGCTGCTGGGACACTGGGGAAAGGGCAGCTTGGAGCCCCAGCACCCACACCGCCAGCAGGCTCCCACAGAAACTCCAAACTGCGAGCCAGGAACTTGCAGCTGGTGCAACAGGCGTGCCCATTGCAGGCAACAAAGGCTGTGCTGCAGACGCTCTGGGGAGCCAGGCACACATCACAGATGCAGTGATGAAGGACTCCTTGGAGAGCTGGACTGCCTGGAGGGTTGGCCTTCGCCACGGGGAGCCGGGCACTGTTAGTGGACAAGGGGCTACCTCCTCTGGGAGCTGCAGGGGCAGGGCCAGCCATCGCAGGAGGCAGTGAGGTTGCAGGCCACCCTGCATTGGAGCCAGGTGCCCATCACAGGCTGGAACCTCCTCCAGGAAATGAAGGGGGAGGAGCAGCCATAGACACCACAGAAGCACCCTGCAGTTCTTCACACAGAGCCAGCAGAGAAGGGAGGGCCTCAAAACATCAGCAGGGCAAAAACCCAGCTAGGCTACTGGAGGCCCAGCCTACCTGGGGGCTGAGACACAGAATCAGCCCTGACTGTGACAACCATAGGCCCTACCACTCCAAGACCAGCTAGACTGTCAACTGCAGAGCCCTGGCCAAGAAAAAGAGGCAGATTCAGGAAATGGATCACTACTAATCTCAAGCACCTGAGTTATACCAAGAGCTACATGAACTATTAATCCCTAACATATCCTAACAACTGTTCCTCAGTTGCTAAGTTCAATTGTTGTGACTATTGTGCTAATTTGTGATTAGTGATGGACCTATGAACTGAAAACTAGAAAATGGACATTAGGAGTTTTTGGAAAATGAATCTATCTTCTTTATTCAAGAATCTGATAGAAGAATTTGACAATTTAATTAATTTGTCCACTCTTTTTTAAAAAGTTTTTCCACTCAATCATTGCTACACCACAAAGTGATGTCTGTACATCAGTAATGTCACAGCCATCAAAGGCCAGACTTTTCGATTTTAGGACACAGGGAAAGAAATGTGGAGAAGGGCTTCCCTGGGGCCTGAGTGGTGTGGGTCATGAGTGCCAACATTTAGAACAATATTTTGTGCTGTATGAGAACTAAACAGTAGATCCTGAGTGACAGAGATGCCGGTGTGTTTTAAAACTGGCTGTTTTGTGCCCTAGCTGGTGTGGCTCAGTGGATCGGGCTCTGGCCTGTAAACCAATTGGTCACCAGTTCAGTTCCCAGTCAGGGCACAAGCCTGGGTTGAGGGCAGGTCCCGTGTGAGAGGCAACCATACATGTATAAATTTAAAAAATAAAATAGGCTGTTGGGTGTTTCCGTGACACGTGGGGCCCTGTAAAGTAAAAGCTCATCTGCTGGGGTTTAATGAAAAAACCAAGGGATAGTAACATAAACATGTTATTTAGAAATATTACATTAAACACTGCTTTGGGAGATTAGGTATCAAGATGCAGGAATTATAGGCAAGACATTGCTGTCTATCATTAATTACTATTTGACCTAAACACTGAGCACATGCACTATTCTGATTAGAAGAGAAATAAAAGAAAAAGATTATTTGGCCTTTTGGGCTTTAATACGTTTTTATATTGACTTTGCCCTCTGTATAGGTTGAGCAGTCCCATTCTAAAACCGTTCTCTCCAATTTTTTATCTTTGATATGATTCTTTTTGTTTATTCTCCCCCAAAAGAGTCTCCTTCCAAATAAAATAATTCCTAGCAAAATCTTCAAATATATGTGAAAATGTACAGGTATATTTTTTCTTATTTTTTATCTTTATCATATCTTTCTTGGTATTGATCCCTAATGTCTAATGAAGATCCATGAAGTCAGGGACCATACATAGCCCAAGAGGCACTTGAAAATTATTTGTTAAATGAATATATAAATATGTAATTAAGCTAACAAGCTATGTAGGCAGTGAGGGGTCATTTTGGTAAATAATAAAGAAAATTAATATAAAGCCCAGAAAAATTGGGAGAACAAGGGAACTATATAGAAGTCTATACTCCTTTAAAAGAGGGAGAACATCATGGAGACTCAGAAGATCTATACATTGCCCCACCATTCCCCATACCCGCCCACATAGCTTTTGAGAATGCACATGGACTAGTGTCAGAGATATGGGAGTCTAAGACCTTGAGCAGGGTTTCTCAACATTAGCACTATTGGCATTATCAGCCAAATATTCCTTTGTGGGTTGGGGGCTGTGTTGTGCATTGTAGGAAGTTTAGCAGAATCCTTGGTTGCTAATCACTGGATCCCAGTAGCCCCATACCTCCAGCTGTGTCAACCAAAATATATCCAGATACTGCCCAAAGTTCTGGGAAGTGAAATCTTCCTTGGCTGAAAACCACAGATCAAGAGTAAAATGTATAATGGTCACTCCATGGGCTTTAAGGCAATAATGTGGGAAATGATCATAGGTAGCATATTGTAGTATCTATAGTACCTCTCATAGATATCATAGTAATTTGTAGACTCTTAAATTTTAAAATTGTTCATCACAATGAAAATTATCTTACATATAAACTATCTGATCTAAATTTTAAAACTTTCCTATTAATTTATCTTTCCTTCATTTTATTGTAGCAGAGGCAGAAGACTACAGTACCTTAGCATCTGGGAGGGTATCTGTGATGGTCAGTTAATGACTACGTGGATATGCATCTCTCCATCCCTCCCTCTCCTTCCCTGATTCCACAGTAGTCACTGTGGACTGGATGTGATGTAAGTGGTCTTGTCAGAGTGAAGTCAAATCCATGACTCAAGACTATAGTGTCAGGATAGCAGTAGAATAGCCTGTACCTCTCTAGCAAGAACATGTGTCACATAGCTGTGAAAGCTCAGTTCAAGTTCGTAAAACCATAGATGTTGGTACAATACTACCATTATATAATATTAGCATCCTTTACCTATCTCATTGTAAATTCCATGTACATGCAAACCCCAGTATGTTGACACTCATAATGTATATCATTTTTTAAATACTAATTTTAGAGAGAGGGGAAGGGAGGGTCATAATGTATATCTTTCACTGGGCAAGGACTGGTCTTGTAATAAGGGGCTATGGCCAGAACCTGGATTTAAGAATCGCTATGAATCCCAACAGATATTCTACACAGAGAAATGGAATAATTCATCAAGTATTTCTAGTCCTGTAAATCAGTAATTCCTTTGCCTTTCTTTGGTGTGTTGGGCCAAGTTGGTAACTTCAAACTTTTAAAACTTATTGTGATCTATGTGATGCTGAAAAGTGCATAACTTGGGGATTTAATACCTGATTGGCTATTAAATGGCTGTTAGGAGAAAATACTACAGTAATCAGTTTAGCTTTTGGCCCCTAATTATCACTTCACAGTGGATTTTGGGTGAGATAATTAAGAACTGAACACTTAAGGGACTTCAATTGGGCATTTCTAATACAATAAAGTAAATTATTTCTTTATGAGGACTGCATTTAACAGATATTGGTAACAAGGAAGGAAATGTGATACTGTATGGGATTTTGTAAAGTGATTTTAAGTATTTCATTCATTCAATTATTATGCAATTAAGTAAAACTCAGCTGTGTGTCTGATCAAAGAATGGCTTTCAAAACTCCCTGAAATGCACTGGAAGGATTTCATTTTAATGGTGGGCTGGAGAGCTGGGGTTGTTGTCTAGAGTATGTAACAGAAACTATCTTAGATACTGTGACCTGGGCTACTTTATTCTTATTTCTTGGTTTCCTTTTCTGTCCAGTGAAATACCTATCATTCCATACCTTATCTGTATAACAGCTCTTAAAAGCTCAGCCCTGGCAGGTGGTTTCTTATTTGTTGCTAATATGTACTTTTCATCAGAGCTAGGTTGTTGTACTCTGCCCAGAATTTACAGACTCTACACTCATAACTGCTTTCTCCTAGCGTGAATATGCACACACCCACCATCAGGGTAGTAACTGTTACACCCTCCTCTATAACTACACAAATCCTGTATCATCTCTAACATTTTATTCAAAGGAACAAATGGCAACCGAATGCCTTTTGTATGATAACACCTTACAAAAATGATGGGACATAATCTTGGTCCTTATTGCATTTTGTAGGGCATATAGGCAGACGTAACTCAATAAGAGAAGTGGAAAAATCAACTTCACGTATTTATTTTTTGCCCTTCACTCAACCGGTTCAAAATTAGTATCTTGTCATTAATTCATCACTTATTCATTCAATGAGTAGGGCATTGACTACCTATGGCATTCCTTTGCCTATATACCCACCTCTTTAAACCACAATGAAATAGGATGTGTTTTTTTTTTTTTTTTTCATCCAAAGGCTATTCCATACCACCCTTCTTCCTTGATAAAAGAACACTAATTTGGAATGAGTTGGCAAATTTCCCAGTGTCAGAAAATAAACCATAATTGGTATAAGCCAATGATGGCAATTTAACTTCCCTTTGCATGATACTTACTTTTCTAGACTCCCTCCTAACCAGAAGTGTACATGTGAGCTCATTATTACATTTGATGTATCTAGAAAATCATGCTCAGATGCTTCTGAGTCTAATTTTTCTCCAAGTGAAAGGAGGATTCGCTTCTAGCCTCAACCTTGAGTGACAGGATACTGGTATAAAAAGTATGTCAGGTTGCAATCAGGGGACAAAAAACACAGGTGTAAAGTGCTCAGTGGCCCTGAGACCAACAAAACAGAAGTATGTAAAGGCCTGGAAGGACTTCCACTTCTGAATGGCCAGAATAGCTTGCATCAGGTGAATGTTCCAACTGATGCTGGCTGAACATGCTGAAGAACACACAACAATCACATGGCTAAAGGTGTTCCATAGCTGCCAAGACCCCGAGAACTGCATGGGCAAAAATGCTGAAGAGAAAATCTAAGAGCGGTGAGCTGAAGTCCACTACATTTTTATTCTGGAGGTGTTTAGTGGTGCTGGGGCTTGGGCAAGAGCTTTAGATGCTGGGGTTTGAACCAATTGCTGCTAGTGAATAAAGGAAGAACTGGCAGAGTTTGGGACGGAGGTTTCTAAAGGATGGGCTGGAGCATGCAGTTAGATTTCTCTTAAAGACATTTGCTGAGCTCTAGGGCTAATGAGAAGGGAGTCTGGAAACCTAAGAAGAAACCACCTGGAAAGCAGAATAGAAAATTTAAGAGTTTCTTGACACAAATACTAGAATTCAGTGCCCATCAAAGGAAGGGTCTTGAAGAACAAACCTGATTCTTAACTGAAATCCTGGGAAGGCCAAGAAGAACTAGAAATAGACTGGGTGATACTAGGACTATCAATTTTGATTCAGTCCTTTCCCTGCTTAAGTTAAGGGATCTGTTGCCACTCCCTCTGCCTGGCAATGGGAAGAGTAAACCCCTTCTAGAGGAAGATAAAATAATCTGGAATTTTTATATTTTTAATACATAATGTTCAGTATTCAATCTGAAATGACCTGGCCTAGCAAAAGATAGAACCACATGACTACATACTAGGAGGAAAACAAGTGTGCACGTTTGCATACATTCTAAAAATAGCCATAGGTAATTTAGACACTGTACTTGGCTGAAAAGAGCTTTAACATAATTATGGTTAATATAATTCAACATAAAAGGTAAAAAAAAATGCACAAGATAGATAAAAGCTTTGCAATGTCACCACAGAATAGAGTCGATAAAGAAGAAACAAGTGGAAATTTTGTAACTTAATGTATAAAATCTGAAATTAAGAATTCAATATATGGAATAAACACCAAATGAGACATAGCAGGGCATAGGAAAAGACAGAACTAATGACCTGAAAGACAGGTCAACATGCATACATATAAATCTAAACCATACCTAGGTACATTATAGAAATAAATAAATAACATAAAGAGAAACATCATAAAAGCAGTCAGGAAGCTAGGTACATTATCTTCAATAAAGCAACAATACAACTTAAAGATTACGTTTCAACCTAAATAGTGAAAGCCAGGAAACAACTGAATGACATCTTTAAAATGCTGAAAGTACTGACAATCTATAATTCTATCTTTCAAAGCTAAAAGTGAAACAAGGTCACTTTAAGATGAACAAATTAAGATAATTTATTATCTGCAAATCTGCTCTAAAAAGAAATAGTAAAATGAGTTATGTAGGGAGAAGAGAAATGGTCCCAGAAGGAGACAGGAATTACAGAAAGGAACAAAGAACAACAGAATGGGTGAAATGTGAGTAAATATAAATAGATACTAATTGTATTAAACAATAGAGCAACAACTCATGGCATTTAAAATATATGTAGAATTAAAGTACATGACAATAACACAAAAGGCAGAGGAGCAAATGTGAAATCACATAAAAGGCAGAATCAGTAATAATGCGTTTTGGAGTATAATTGGTCAACGATAAATGTAATCTATAGTGTAACTAAAAAGAAACTGTAAAAGAATGCATAGCTAGCCACTTAGAAGGGGGAATTAGGTATCAAAAATATGTGATTATTCAAAAAGAAACCAAGAAAAAAATAATATCATAAAATAGATGCATCAAAAAGAAAAAGTAGTAGTATGGCGATAAAATCCTAAATGTATCAGTGATGACATTACATTTAAATTAACCTTATACTCCATGTAAAAGATTAATAGTGCCAACTGGATAAAACAGAAAAAGAAGTTATGTGCTACAAAACTCAACTATACACCTTAAATATAAATACACAGAAAGATTCAAAATAGAAACATATACTGTGCAAACCGTAGAGGAAAAAAAAAAGAAAGAAAGAAAGACAGTGTAACTATATTGGAATGAAAGCAATCATGCTATAAGGCAAGTATCAATATAGAAATAAAGGGTGGGGCAAAAGTAGGCTTACACTTTTGAGTTTTCAAAATACAGAGTTTACTCTTATGTTATTATTATTGTATTATTTTCCATACAAACAACAGTAAAACTATTTTTGCCACACTATATATGTATACATAAAGCAAAAACAAAATAAGAGGACATTTCATAACATTACAGGACTCAAGCTACCAGGTAGATATCACCAGAAACATAACTTCAAACATAAAGAAAGTGCTTTACATCATGATAATAATCTTGATTTAAAAAATAAAACAAACCTTACCTTCCAAGCCACTTCACGACATGTTTCATCACAATAAATATCATTATGGCTTAAATCACTTTAGTTGTGTTTCAGTCACCCACAACTGAAAGTGTTCCTATCATTTAACTGATCACCAGGCTAGAAATCAAGAATCATCATTAGGCAAATGTTTGCAGGTGAACAAAAGATTTCTGCAAAATGATGCTAATCAGAATCTGCTGACACAGAAGGCCATCTAGCAGATCACCTGCAATCCATTCATCTCCCAATGAAGAAACAGGAGCTCAAGGGAGACGAATGACTTGGCTAAGGTCACACATTGGTGTGGTTTGAGGACCGAGAGGCACCCTCAGGTCCCTGACTTCTAATCCATGCTGCCACCGACCATGGTGGCTTAGTAAATGCCACTAAGCCTCTTTCTGAGATGCTTTAATATTACAACAATGTGATTCAGCTATTTTTCTCACAACGCCTTTCATCCCTGCACCATGACAAAATGCCTTACTAGAGAAAGAACACAATTTCAAGTTAAATAAGAGGAGAGAGTAGAGAGAAATTAAATGCCGTAGGTGCAGACAGAAATAAATTAAACCAAACTCAATTTGGAAGGTAGGTTTTTACTCATTACCCACAGAGAAACATACACACATGCACAGCACACAGCCCAAAGCTCAGTGCACCACACCACATGCACTGTTTCTGGAAAGGAACATTTTGCCTCTATGTTAAGAGAGCCAGAATTGGGCCCAGTGTAAAGCACTGCCCAGCACCTTGTCTGGGGCAAAAATCTCCCCTTTATCATACACCCTTGGGCTCACTGAAATCACAATGGAAAAACCTCACTTCCACGAGACTCCTTCTTCTTGATAGCTGATAACTTGTGTTGAAAATGAGTTTTTTGTTTGGCTGCTTCACATATGTATGTTTGCAAGAGAAATTCAGGCCACAGTGCACCTGAGTACCCCAGGGCCCCCTGCTGAGAACATATGGGTATCCAGACACACTCAGCTTCAGGTTGTGTGATTGCAGGCAGCCAAATCCCCAGATGAGGGATTTTTAAACAAGTTGATGATTTTCAGATGAAGGATACCAGCCACAGAAGTTTAAAGTGCTCCTCTGCAACTTGGGCTGCCAGTGAAATACCAATTTCTACTTTTTTTAGAACAATTATTTCTTTTATTTTCCCCCAGACAAACCCTCAGACAGTCTTCTCCTCCCTTCTGTGGCTTCTTTCTGAGAGAGCCGGTGCAGTAGATCATGCCGGGTTACTCCCCAGATAGAACTGCTGAACACAGGTGCATTCTGGGGCTTCGGTGTCTGGCTTAGTTTCTGATTTGTGGCAGGAAAAATACTTTGTGTAGTTTCCCAGTTCCCAAATGTGGATCCTTTGAAGATGGCTGTGATGTATTAATTTTGCGTTTTCACAGATTTATGCTCTGAAGATATTAACTACATTTTCCAAGAAATGAAGCAAGGACTGACTGTGAGTCTGTGGGTTAGGATGGTGTGACCAGATTTGTGGGTCTCCCTGTCTCTTAAAGGTGTCAGCAGAGATTCCAGAAATGAAAATAAAGAGCCTGCTCTTTGACCTCAAGTTTAGAAGACCCCCACTTCCAAACTTCATGTGGTTAATGTGGAAAAGGCATCATGTAAAACATCTTACATAGTGCTTAGCATAGAGATATAATTCAGTACATCGTAGTTCCTTCCTTCACTCTACATTCACACCTTCATCTCTGTTATCAAATGAGATCTTTGTTCCTGAGAGTTTAGCATCCTTAGTAAAATATAAGGATGGTTTTCTGATATTCAAAATAGCTGTAAAAAGACCTTGTATCTTTGAGCATAATCCTCACGGGTCAAAAATTTATACTACAAACCTAAAAAACTGGGCAATTTCATGAAAGAAAATTAATAGGAGAAATAAGAACTATGGTCTTGCTTGCTTTTACCAAACTTCTTGATGTTTAATCATCTTGAAAGTTAGTAATAATATTTCTTTCTAGCATTTGTAAAGTGGTTTATAGTTTACAAAGCCTTTTCATATCTAGTATCTTTTTTGAACCCTTCAACAACTATATGGGCAAAGGAGGGATTGTCATTCTCATTTAATAGGTAAGAAACCAAGATGGCAATGACTTAATGTGGCAGAGGAGACTAGCTTAGCAATGAACCTGGGAGGTGGGATGGTGGGGGTAGTAAGGGCAATAATATTTTCCATGGTGAATGCTTGAGTGTGCTGCCCAGATCCCCTCTCTATGAAGGATCCGTGGCTCTGGCTGTGGAGTTATGTAGGTAGAAAGCCCCAGCCACTGGCCCCTCCAGGGACTGCTTCAGCTGCAAAGCTCTTTTTGCCCCATTGCACACCCTTTACTGGGGCAGCAACCAACATCCAACAACTGATTAATGTGGTTGCAAGACCTCAGCCTTTTCAGTCAAACTCTATACAGTGCTAACGAGTTATTTTAGCTCTAGAATGTCCTATGGGCTTGGCAACGTTACAACTTGACTTGCGCGCCCAACTAATCATGTTCCCTTTCCTTTTCTTTCCAAGGTCTGAGTCCAAGGGCACCCCTAACAAATAACTTGTACATTGAACTTTGGCTCAGAGATGCTTCCTAGAGACCCCAACATGAGTCCATCAGTATCAAGACTGGTTGAAGAAAGAAGCTCGTTTGGGAAAAGGATCACACACTCAGAGTCTTGCTGTCAGTGAAGGCCTGATCCCTGTTAGTTGGTGAAGTCTTTGGCATAAGGTGACAACCCAGTTGTTAAAATGAATGCCTGAAAGAGAACTAGGATGGTTCACAGGTACACAGGCAGAAATGAGTGCATTAACTGGTGCAATGTATCAGGCTTTTGAAAACTATGGTGTAGGGGGAGGTGAGAAGAAGTAACTCTAAAGACAATAAATTCCAAAGGTTAATGCTAAACTTGAATGATACATTAGAAAATGATAATGGAAATCTGAGAGCAATTAACAGGCAGTTGAAGCCAAATATGAAAATGGGAGGGTTCCCTTGGAGGCATGTGAAGACAGTCTTACCTCTTGCAATAGAGAGGCAGGGAAAGTTTATGACCAGGGTCAGAAACTGATCAGAAGCATAGCCAACTGTCTTAATCCATTTGGGCTGTTTTAACAAAAACACCATAAACTGAGTGGCTTATAAGCCAGAAACACTTATTTCTCACATTCTAGGTGCTGGGAAGTTCAAGATCATTGCATAGGTATATTTTGTGCCTGGTGAGGTCCACTTCCTGGTTCACAGCCATATTCTCCGTGTCCTCACAGGGCAGAAGGGGGCATGTGAGCTCTCTGGAGCCTCCTTGAAGAGGGCACTAATCCCATGTAAGAGGGTTTTATCCTCATGGCCTACCAAAGGCCCCACCTCCAAATACCATCACATTGGGAATTTGGTTTTACCACGTAAATTTGGAGGGGACACACATTCAGTCTATACCATCAACCTCCAAAGGAGGTTAAATTCTGAGCCAAGGCAGAGCTGCTGCTTCAAGATCAGGGCCCTGGAAAAATTTGGGACCCTGACATATGGGATGGAAACGTCTGTGTTGGCATCCCTGAAAATCTTGAGTCCTTCGGCTTCCTGGAGCTCCCTGAGTCTGCAGAAGTGGCCTACTACTCTCTAGTAACAGCCAACACTAGCTGCTTACTTGAAAACCATGAAAGGGTCTCTTTCTCCTATAAGAATGCATGTCCTGCTACCAGGTCTGCCTTTGCCTCCTCTTTTGGAGAAGTTAGAAAGGACATTTTGGGCCTGATAAGGGATGACAGGACTATACCTCAAAGGAGCAGTAAAGCCTAGCCACCAGATATGTCAAGAGTTAAAAAACGTACATGATCAAGAGAACAGGAACACCAAATTGGATAAGGAAGAATTTAGCTATTTGAGAGTTCTCTCCTAAGAAATTATTTCTCACCCTGACAAAGACCATTGGAGATAATGTGAACTCGCTGCAAAGAAACTTGGAAAAAACGATGACCTACCTTGAAACAGGTTCAAATGTCAGAATTCTCATGGCAGTTGATGAGGGAAAGGAATAAAAGGATTAGGGAAGTGGACGTGCTGAAGTGGATATACATATTGTTAGGCTAAAAAAAAAAAAAAAAAAAAAAGACACCCTAGATGACATTGCTCCACAGGGATGCTAGAAGTATGTACCAGTTGCCAAGGCAATAAGGAACAATCTTGTGAGAGGCCACCAAAACCACTAAAATGTTTACTGATGCTCTTGTCTGTAAACCAAAGCTGCTTTGTAGGCAGTCATTACAGAGCTAGGCTCGCTGGTAGCAATAGAGGTGATAAAACAGTGGGAGCCAGGTGGCAATGCATTCAGTTGTTAAGACAAGTGGGTGTGAGTATTGTAATTAGCACCAAGGTCAGAGTGGTAAGTGGGGGAGGGGCTCACCTGCAGAAGGTTATTAAAATGATTTAAAGAATGCAGCATCCCTTTGTAGCAAAATAGTCAGCTAAAGGAACATTGTTCAGCTTCTATTATTAGAAAAAGACAGAAGGTGGGTAATCCAAAATCTTTAGTTATCTCAATAAAATATCACAATCCCATGCCCAGTTTCTGGACCTGATCCAGATTTTAGCCCAAGAATCCAGTGACCGAAAAGATGACTAAATCTACAGGAAAAAGGACCCTGTTATATGTGACAAGGATATACAGTAATTATTGCCACAGTCTTTCCCTTGAGCCATTTACTTAGGAAACTGAACCCTGGGGCAGTCAGGGAGATATACAGTTTCATTTATTTGCTTCTCAGCTTTATTGAAATAAAATTTTAATGTATTTTAAATGTATGTGATAACTTGATAAATGTATACATACATACCTTTTCTGTATGTCCGAACACTTAAGTGCTGCTCTATTAGCAAATTTCAATTATATTTTTCCAACTATAGTCATATCCTCAGATCTTATTCACCTTGTAATGAAAAGTTTGTATCTTTTTATCAGCTTCTCCCTACTGTTTCCTCCACCCCCAAGTCCCAGGATTTGTCTGTATCTATCCGCTTATTTCACTTAGCCTAATGCTCTCCAGATTTATCCATTTTGCTGCAAATGACAGAATTTTCTTTTTCAAAATAAATAATATTCCATTATATACATATGTACCACATTTTTAAAAATCTGTGTATGGACATTTAGGTTGTTTCCATACCCTGGCTATTGTGAATAATGTTGCAATAAACATGTAAGTACAGATATCCCTTCAAGAAAGTGATTTCATTCCCTTAACTATATACCAAAATGATATGCAAGCAAAGAGGGATTGCTGGATCATAGGGTAGTTCTTTTTTTAAGATTCTATTCACTATTGTTAGAGAGAAGGGCAGGGAGGGAGGAAGGAAGGGAGAGAAGCATCAATGTATGGTTGTCTTTCACCTGCCTCCAGCTGGGAACCTGGCTAGAGACCTGGCTTGCAACCTGGTTATGTGCCCTGGCTGGGGAATCGAACCAGCAACCCTTGGATTCGCAGGCCAGCACCAATTCACTGAGCCACACCAGACTGGTAGTTCTATTTTTAAGTTGAGGAATCTCCATACTTTTTTCCATACTGAGTATACAAGTTTACATTCCTACAGTGTACAAGGGTTGGTTATCTTTTTTCCACATCTTCTCAGTATTTGCTGTCTCTTATTTTTGTTGTTTTTGTTGTTGTGGTTTTTGTTTTTGATAATAGGTATCCTAACAGATATGAGATGATTAGTGATGTCAAGTACCATTTCATGCACCTTTTGGCCATTTGTATGTTTTATCTGAAATACATCTATTCAGGTTCTTTGCCCCCTCCTCATTTTTTGTTATAAATTTCTATGAGTTTCTTCATATTTGGGAAAGTTCTTCTCTCTTACTCAATTCTGTAGAACAACTTTGACTGATACAGTATCCTTACTGGCAGAATTTTTTTTTTTTTTTTCCTTTCTGCATTTTGACTCCCTCCTGGCCTACAAGGTTTGTGCTGAAAAAAATCTTCTAGTAGTCTTAGGAGAGTTCCCTTGTATGTTACAAGTTGCTTTTCCCTTGTTCCCTTTATCTTTAAATTTTGACAATTTAGTTATACTGTGTCATGATGTGAGTCTCTTCATCATCTCATTCGGTACTTTTTGGGCTTTCTGGAGCTGGACGTCTGTTTCTTTCCCTGGGTTAGGCAAGTTTTCAGTTAATATTTATTTAAATACAACTTCTGCCCCACTCTCTCTCTTTTTTCTAACTCTGGGACCTGTGTAATAAATATAGTGGTTCTTTTGATGGTGTCCCACAAGTACTTTATTGGTCTTTGCTCTTTTACATTTATGTTTCTTTTTGCACCTCTGATCAAATAAATGCCACTGCCCTGCCTCTGAGTTCTCTAATCCTTTCTTCCACTTGATCTAATCTTTTGTTGAACCCTTATGTGGAATTTTTTAGTTAAATTACTGTATTTTTCAGCTTTGTGTTTTCTATTTGGTTCTTTTTCATATTTTCTATCCCAAATTCTCACTTGGTTCAGGCATTGCTTTCCTTATCTCAGTGAACTTTATCACTGGTATTTTGAATCTTAACTACCAGGTAACTCACTTATCACAATTTCTTTAAGATCAATTTCTAGATATTTATCTTATTATTTTATTTGGAATATAGTCCCTTGTTTCTTCACTTTTCTTGAGTCTCTATGTTGATTTTTACAGATTAAACAGCCACTTCTTCTAGTCTTGACAGACTGGTCTAATGTAAGAGAAGAACCCCATCAATTAGCCTAGACTAAGCTCCTGGTTGTCTCTCAAATCTTTGTGATTACATAAGCCACCACCTTTGTTGTCTTGGCTCCCAGTAAATCAGAATGTTCCAGGCTGATAAGGCGGCAGACTCTCAGCCACTGGCAAGGTACACCATTAAGCCCCATCCAGAAATAAGCTGGGAGATGAGCATTTTTGCCTATCACCACTGAACTAAGCCTGGGTGCATAGTAATGGGAGTGCCTCTGTGCCTGTTTAAAAACTGCTTCTTTGTTATAGACCTTTGGGACTCATGGATGCATACCCCATTGACTATCAGAGCTAGGTGATTTGGGAACCTATTCCTTGGATGGCAGCCATAAAAGTTGGGGTGTTAGATATGTGAACAAGCTCCTTTTTTGAGAGCTAATGGCAACTTGGTTTTATTGTTGCAGTGAGCCAAAGGGAGAAGGCGGCAGGGAAGTGCCTACCTGCTCTTTTGGACTCCAGGGAGGACTGTAGTCAGCACCTAAATGTGAGCTAATTAGAAGCTGTGCCTTAGGCGGCTGCTTATAAACTATGTAGTCAAATCCCTTCCAGGGCAAGACTGGGAGATGAGCATTATTGCCTGCACCCTCCATTTGGAGCCCTGAAGGAATAGCTATGGCCAGTGCTTGTGGGCTCACTGAGACCTTCGCTGTTTGCTGTAGTCCAGTGGGACTTGAATGTAATGCAAGACCCTTTGACTTTCAGAGCTAAGTATTTTGGGACCCATCCTTTGGGTGGAAGCCTTAACATTTGGGGCCCTATATTTGTGGTTCATTCCTCATGGAGAAGCTGGGAGGTGAGGTTCTCTCCTGACTGTATTCATGACGTTAGGAGTCAAGGTGAGGTTTATGGAGAAAGTGTGTCTCAGCCTTTCCCATCTGTTTCAATATGGCTGTTTCCCAGTTGCTTGGTGTACAGGAGGCACTCAGGTAGTTTCTGGATTTTTCTCAGAAGGAATTGCTTCATGTGTAACTATACATTGGTGTGTCTGTGAAAGAGGCATATTCAGGAGCCTCTGATGATACCACCTTGTTCCAGAGTCTTCTATCCAAATATTTTTAGAACTGCTTGCTATATAGTCCGAGTGTCTAGAGACCTAAGGACATGATCCCTCTTTTAAAGGGACTAGATAATACAGGATGGGGTAAAAGTAGGTGTACAGTTGTTCATATGGAAAATAATACAATAATAAAGAAAAATACAAGAATAAATTTGTTTCATACTCACAACTGCAAACATACATTTACCCCACATTGCATACTGAATCCTGCCAAGGTTAGCTCACACTGAGTTCATGAGCTTCTCAAACTCACCAGTTTAGTCAAGAACTATCTTAGTGAAAAGACAAAACAGCAACCTCTGGAACTGCTCCCTTTTCATATATCCTGGAGAATATAATAAAATTAAAAAATTGCAGACACAGGGGACAGCAGAAGTTAACACTATCCATGAGATCTAAAGGATGCAGGAATGTTACCTATCTTATCCATCATATCCTTATTTAATTTACTAGGCTTAGCCCTGAACAAACTAGATGCACCCTAGAGGATGGCGGGAGAGTTCTGCAGACACAGCTAAATAGTATTTCCAATTGCAGCTGACCAGCCAGAGGTGACATCTTTTTCAAGGCAGGTTAATATGGCCCCAGGGAGATGGTATATAGTTGATGATATCACAAATGCATTCTTTTCTTTTCCTATTGAATAAAGGAGCAGCAAGAGTTTGAATTCAAATGGAATGAATGTTGTGTTAACTTTGCCTGACCTTTGCCATAATATAGTTTGAAAAGGTCTTGACCATCTGGGTAACCCACAGAATACTGCATTAATCTACTACTTTTATAACATTATATTTATTGGTCTAAATGAACACAAAATGGCTAGCATATTGGAGGCCTTGGTAAGATGTATTATATGCTTCAGCATTTAGATACATCTTTCGAAGATCAAAAGGACTGCCATGTTAGTAACATTTTGAGAGGTTAGGGGCATACTGGCACATCAAATCCAAAATAAAAGTCGGATTCTTTAATCATGTGTCTCCCACCACAAAGAATGAAGCACAGTGCCTGTTGGAGTCCTCTGCTTGTTTCTGAAGGCAGCATATTCCATACCTGGGAATGCTGTTTCAGCCCATGTAAAGAGAGCTGTCAGTTTTTAGAGAGCCCAAAGTGGAAAAGAACTCTGTATACAGTAGGTTCAGGATGTAGTGAAAATATCCTGAAAACCTTATGATATTAGGAATAGCACTAACAAAAAAAAGCTATGTTACTGAGTTCATGGTAAGCCCCAGTGGGAGAAAAATAATGCAGATAGATGCCTGAGTTTCTGGAGCAAGGCCATGCCATTTGCATTGGAGAATAACATATTTTTTGAAAAACAATATTTGGCATGATATTTATCTCTGGTACACACAGAGAATTTCACTATGGGATACCAAAGGAGCATGCATTCAGAATGACATATGTCCTGGGTTCCATCAGATTCACCAAGTTATATGATCAGGCAGGCCCAGCAATAATACATTGTAAGATGGAACTGGTCATCTAGAATAAATCACAAGCAGGGCCAAGGAGGGGAAGTCAGCCAGCTGCATGGAGGCTAAATTTCAATGTCATTCACCACCTTTGTACCAGCACACCTTCCTCAGATCACACACACAGCTGTATGGATTAGGCAGGAGAGGTTTCCTATGATCAAGACTGGGGAGAAAAGGACCTCTGTAATACAGATAAATGGGTCAGCTCATTTTGTGTGTCAAAGCTGAAAATGTATGGATATAAGTCATCTTCACTCAGGGTTGGCCTTGCAAAAACAGTAATGAGTACAAATATTCCTAATTGACCTGGAAGGGCCTCAGGATCAGAAGTTCAAACCACTCATGCTTAAGTGTCTGTGTCACTCACCCAGGTAAGCAACCAAAACCAGCTGGCTGGGGTGAGGGAAATACAATATGGATATTGGAAGAAACAGTTGGAATAATATGGAAAGATAAGTAGCCTAAGATCTAATGATATCCAGACTCAAAGATAGTGGTGAATGACATGGGTGGTTGTCATGGACTTGCAAGGAGAATTAGAAGATCGGGGGCAAAGTAGTTCAGTGGTGGAAAGGGGGTGATGGTATTAGCATGCACATGTGCAAGGGAGCCCACTCAGTGTGTAAAAATATTTGTATTGCATGTTAGTGTCCACTAGAGATTATCTATGACAGTGGAGAGAGCAAACAACCAATTAGGCAAAATGACTTAGCCCACTATTACTGGCTACCCTGGGTTTAGCATGATGGGCAGCTGGGTAAAGTGGCCATCATTGCAGAGATGGAGATTGTTTTCATTCCAAAAGCATGGACTCCCACTTACTAAAGGTGACCTCGAAACCCTTGCCAGACTGTCCAATCATGCCTAAGGAAACTATTCGGCACCTATATGTAAGTTGACTACACTAGACCCCTTCAATATAGAAAATGGTGCATATCCATTCTGACAAAAATTGACACATTTGTCAGATATGAGTGTGCCTTTTCTCCTATGGGAATTTAGGAAGAAACACTATCCAAGGGCTTAAAGAATGTTTAATCTACCACCAAAGAGGCCTATATATCTTAGAATCAGACCATGGGACCCTATAAAGTAAAAGCAGTGACAGAGTATAGACCTTGAAGTCTATTAGTCATACAATATATCTCAGTATCCAGATACTGCTGGCCTGATAGTGTGATGGAATGAGTTACAGAAGGCATGGTTGAATTATCAACTCAGAAGCAACACTTTATTACAAGGATTGTATACCAACCTGTAGGATACAGTAGAAACCTGCAACCAAAGTTCTGTATAAGGAACTCTCTCCAATAGTCAAAACTCATAGGCCTGAAGCAAGAGTGATTTAATTACCATCAATCCCAATGACTCACTTAGGAAATTCATGCCTTCCATCCTTACAACTTCGGGCTCTGTGGATTTGGCAGCCTTGGTCAACCAAGGAGGAGCATTTCAGCAAAGGAACACAGCTACAACATATTGAACTGTAAGTTATGGCTGCTTTCTGCTAATTCTTGGATTCATATATCTAAGTGCCAACAGGAAAGAAGATGCCATCTTAGCAGAGGTAATTGACTCTAATGAGGGCTACTTTTACACAATGGGGCAGGCAAAACTATGTTTGGCACTGGGGTGATATACTTGGGTGTCTTTTGGTACTCTACTACTTAATGATGAGTATAAAAATTTTTTAAAAATAAGTAAGTAAAGCAAGCCTGGCTTGAGAAGGGCACCAGACCCAGGTGTTAAGCTCATTAACATCAGGGCCTAGATCATACCAGGTTAGCAACCAAGACAAACAGAAGTACTAGCGGATGTGAAAGGACTCTAAAATGGATAATGGAGGAGGGTAAGGAAAAGTATCTATTGTGGTCTTAAAACCAGCTTCAGCAGCAGAGACTATATTCTGTTCTACTTAGCATCCTGTTTCAAGTTTTCACCAAGGGAAAAAAACAATGTTCGCTGGAATCCTGGAGGAACTGATCCCTGAATATATATGACAAAGTAGCTCCAAGTAGTGTAAGTGGTGGATTACAGTAGTAACTGTGTTGTGCCACCACAATTCTCTTTAAAGAAAGAATTTTTCACCCTATCTAATAGTGATGCTATCAGATCAGCAGACAGCCTTCACTTGTCATACCTTAACTGCAGAGAGCCATCTAGCTTAAGCTGCTGAGGCAGTTGCCATCCAATGACTAACTGATGTTGGCTATGAAGGTCTGGCCATGTCAGGACAAAATGAGACCTTGATGACAGGCCAATCTAGGTATTCTGGTGGGAGATGGTTGAGTCTGTTATTAGGCCTGCGAAACAACTGAACTTATTCCCCTGACATTGCCTCCTCTCTTCCAGGGATGTGATCCCAAAGGTACTCTCCAATACACATTTTGCTAAAATTTGTCTCCAAATTTGCTTTTTGGAGGGCCCAACCTGCCCTTCAAAGTGTTTTTACAAACTTTATTTTATTTGCCCTTCACAGGAACCCTATAAGCTAGAAAAGGAAGATTTTATTTGATAGATACAAAAGAGACCCACAGAGGTTAAGTGTGGCTTTTCCAAAGTCTAAAGCTTGTCAGTGACAGAGTAAACAATGGCATACCAGAGAATTGCCTATCCCCTTTTCTTATGCCACCATATGCCTTTTTCGATGACAAGGGGAGCCAGGCTGAGCTGCAATGTCATCCTTCTGCTGTGACAATGATATGGCTGGATCTTAAGATTCATTCTATCAAAGGTTCTCTATTCCAGGAGATATAGTCATAGTACCACCAAGGCAATTTATAACCAGTAGAAATGAATGTTTTAATGAAGTTGTTATGTTATATTGGGCCCTGTACAAGCTTATTAAAAAAGTAGACCATACTAATAAAAATGCAAAAGTTGTCACTTACATACAATGAAAAACCTGTGATTTAAAAGTAGCACTTTCCTCTGGATCATCTTTTAGACAATGGATAAATCAAAACAAGGTGTCATGTGCTAGGAAATGCACTATCTCTGATCTCAGCACTGGACTTATCTTTGGAGTTAATTGGCCTGTGAATATTTAGTATGCTTAATTGAGTAACCTGATTTCTTGAAATAGTATGGAATTGTTCTTTCTCAGCATACCCCTTCAGGCAACATTTAGACCTCACCCTGAGCCTCAGCAGTGAAAAACACTACGTGTGCTCCTGTGGTTGTGTTTTGAAGCACGAGGCTTGAAAGATCTGGATTCTAAGCTGAGTTTTACTCTGTGTGACTCAGTACACATCAAAGTCTCTTCAGAGCACCTTATCCCAAAGTGGAAAGAAACCAAGATGATCAAGTCCCTTCAAATGCTGTGATTTTGTGCTGCTGATTCACAGATTCTCCTGTGTTTCCCTCTGGCCTCAGCTGTACTGCAACTTGGGGATAGAATCAGCAATGGTTTCCAGGGCTAAAAGAAATAAACCTGCTACCCAAGGTAACTGGCAGAACTTAAGTCTTCCAGTTTCTTTACATGATGTAGATAACAGTGAATCTAGGACTGGGACTGCAAGTATCAGGGACTATGGTACAGGGAGGTGGTATGGTGAAATGGCTCATGTCACTGGGCCTGCATAACTATGACACCTTAGACAAGTTCAGTACAATGTATAGGACTTAGTTTACCCAACTATGTAATGGCAATAATAAGATCTACATCAGAGTATCCTTATGAGGAATGTCAAAGTCATTTACATAAAGGACCAACTATATTATTTATATACAGTGAGTATTACTTCTGTCCCTTGTTCTTCCCAGCTCTTTCAAAACTTTGGGAGCATAGATGGTCTGAAACAAAACAAAAACCTCTATTTGCAAGGTCATGAGGGAGAACATAGCAAATAGGAACCTGAGGGCAGGCATGCATCATCCCTACAATGATAATTTAAATTAAGCAAGTGGCATTGGTACACCCTTGGTCAAGGGAGAAATTATTATTGAAATCTAAGCAAGGATAGCCTCAAGATAAAGGGGAGTTAACTACTTGCTAGTGTGATTTTAGGGCATGAGAAGATACCATGCGCTACTAACTCCTTTACCCCACTTTAACAACTTCCAGAAGCCTAAATAAACATTTATCTTCTATGTCTTTCTAAAAGTAGAGATATCCAACATTTTGATAAGAAACAACTATTTTATTTACTTATCTTTATTACTGCAATTATAAGGTCAGTTGGCAGCAGGTCATGTATAAGAAGAAATGACTGAGTGCAACTTGATTAGGAATGGGAACCCAACCTAGTCATGATTTCTGTCCTTCCTTCTAGGAATCTCAACAACCCATGACACAAGATGTGACAATGAATTGAACCAGTGGTCTCATTCAAGTGAGCACAGAAGCAGCTGCTCATCCTTTCGTCCATCTTTTTTCCATCTTGAGCAGTTCTTTTAACCTTATGTTTAGACCCAAAAAGCAAATAGTGTATAAAGGTTTTGAAGAGGAAAATTTGCTGACAGAGTCAGAAAACTGCCTGTGGATGCAACAGACTAGAGCACATTTGGCAAACACAAGGCCCACGGGCTGAATCCAGCCCTCCACCTTGTTTTATCTGGTCAGTATCTGTGGCCTGGCATCTGGTTTCTACCCTGCTCGCTTAACTATTAAGGAGTAGTTACATTTACACAGTCCTAAAATTATATTCAGCCCTTTGAAGGCAATTGCGAGGCTGATGTGGCCCCTGCTGAAAATGATTCAACCCTCTTGGAACTAGAACATCCTTCTCTGGTGTGGATGTGAATCTAAAAGCCTGTATTCCAGCAGCAGCTACAAATGGAGACACCATGCTAAGAGTGGGCACTTAGAGGAGTCTGCCAGGAGAACTCTCCCAGGTACGGTTCTAAGACAGATGCCAATGACAGCTCAGGGATCCTAGTTCAAATGCAGTTTCTTAGTAAAATATAAATGTTCCTGAAAAAGTCGTCATTAAAAAGTTTCCTGGGAGTGTTACACTTTGATATGAAGAAAGAACTTGAGATCAGGTTTTTGAAAGGAAGGAGAAGAGGGCTTGAGAAGGCTCATGCCTTGAAGAGAAAACCTTTTAAGAAGGAAAAAGAAAGGTTGAGGCAAAACCTGCCTATGTCTGAATTTTGCTTAGGCCAGCAAGGCATTTGCACTGTTTTCTTAGTTGTTCCCATGGATGCCATTCAGATTGTAATGGCTGTTACCTGGCATCCATATGAAATAGTGGGGAGACAGGGAACGTCTAGGGTCAAGTGAGGTTAAGTAACTTTTCAAAATAACATAGCTGCTATGTGTGGAACTAGAGTTAAAACCTAGGTCTGTTGACTGCTTCCTCATTTGTAAAAATACATCTCCTTCAATGAGGTTTCATTACATTAAATGAGGGAACATAAACAAAATGGCATCAGGCCTGAAACACTACACAACTCTTCATAGAATAAAATGTAAATCAAAGTGTCAACTTATTTTCCCAGAAGATTTCTCTCAGTGTTTGGCACATTGTAGGTGCTCAAAATATGTTAATTATTATTATTTTTTAAGGAAGCCTGTAGTTCCTTTTTTAAGATAGAATTTTAAATAGCAGTTTATCTTCTAACCATGATAGAATTAAATAATGTTGAAACTTATCTTTTTCTGAAGTAAGTTTTTATGAGTCAACTATGATCTTACTCTTCCCCTACTGATTAAATCATGTGAAGTTTATTTTACTTTGTGCTGTCTGCACTCTGACAACATGTTTGACATGCTTTAATTAATTCCCTTCCAGCCCCTGCATGCAGGGGCCTGCTGGCCAACTTTGGCACGTACTCCAAGTCAGTGACCTTTGGGTGCTGAAGTCTGTTTTGTGGCTAGCGTAACCTGTCAGCACTTCCCATTTAGAAGCTTTTTTCACCCTTTGTGTCTGTTTCCTTCTTCTGAGACAGGATCTGGCAGAACTTCATTCTTTTGCAATGAAATTCCAAAGAGCATACTAACTATCTAATTGCTTTCCTGATTAGAGCAAAAATGAAAGAGGTTTAATCCCACACTGAAAGCCAAGCTATATAATGACTGTTGACATTGGAACAGCAAACACTGGCAGAGCTATTAAGAATGGCAGATTGCGGGTAATATTTTATCTTTGCCAAGGGGGTCTTTAAAAGATATTAAGAGAGTGTATCTATGAGAATGTATCAGAAGGTATCAATTTTAAGGGAAAAAATGCTATTTATACAAGCCATTCTGCTATAATTATGGCATCCTTCTCTGAATTTTCCTTATACCCTAAGTTCCATGTTGGAGCAACATGAACCGAATGTAGACCAAGAAAGAGGAAAATGAGGAATTCCCTTATATAGAGTCTCTAACATGTGGCAAGTACTTAATCAATGCAGAATGAATTCATGAAATAATGACTGATTAATTGAATCCTGGATAGCTATTTTGTTCCATTTGTGATAAGCCATGGATACAAAAGAAATATTGCATTCCAGTCAACCATCACTAGGACCACTCTTCAGAAGCTTAGCTGGCCCCCATGAGCCTGCAGAAGAAAAGCTATAAAGATTGTCCAGGTTTATGATGTAATAAATCTTCCACAGCAGGGTCATTGACATGGACCCGCCACCAAATAGAACTGGATCTTCCAGTAGGTGGCAAAATTACTTTGTAGACAGAAGGAACTGTTAAGCCTTACTTCAGATATTTTATTATATAGGTGAGGAAACTGAGTTATAGAAAATTAAGAGTATTAATTTCAATTTTATAGAGCTATATGATGGACAATCTCAGAAAAATAAAACCTCATGTATCCTGAAAAGAACGGTGCTTTGTTATTGTGGTAAAATATATAGAACATGAAATTTACCATTTTACCCACTTTAAGTGTACAATTTAGTGGCATTAAATATATGCATGTTTTTGGGCAACCATCACCATTCTTTATTTCTAGAACATTTTTACCATCTCAGATTAAGAGTATGTATCTATTCAACAATAACTTTCCATTCCCCCTCTTGCTTTAGTCCCTGGTAACCACAATTCTACTTTCTGCCTCTATGAATTTGACTATTCTAGATACCTTACATGGAATCATACAGTATTTGTCATTTTGTGTCTCGTTTATTTCACTCAGTTTAATATCTTCAGGGTTCACCCCATGTTGTAGCATGTATCAGAATTTTCTTTATTTTTTAAGGCTAAATAATGCTCTATTATAAATAAATATTGTATTTTCATTTATCAATCCATTTGCTGATAGGCGTTTGAGTTTTTACTTTTGGGCTACTATGAATGATGCCGCTATGAACATTGGTGTAAAATATCTGCTCAAAAATCCACTTTCAATCTTTTGGATATGTATTTAGAAATAAAATATCTGGAAATAGAATACACACAGACATTGTGTATTCCACAATGTCTCAAATACTAGAAAGGCTGAAGCCCATACTGATATAAATAAGTGATTTAGCCCTTTTCTTAAATATTTAAAGGAAAGATGAGTGTATCTGGGAATAGATTCCAGTTTAAATAAGCTCTTCAAAAATATTCCAAGTATCTGCTATGTTTCAGGCTCTGTGCTAAGTGCTTTGGGTGCACAGATTTAAGACGCAGTACTAGGCAGTAGGAAAAGAACAATACATGAAATACAGGCAATACTGGGGACACATTGAGTGGAAGAATTCTACTGAGTTGTGGTGGGGATTTTAGGGAAGTTGGTCGGTAAGGGCTTCACAGTCAAAGAGATGACATTTAAGTATGATTTTAAAGGACAAATAAGAATTCAATAGTAAAATTCAGATTGAGAAACTGCATGCTCAAAACCAAGACTGTAAAAAGCCACGATGTATAGTTTCATCTGACTAAAGTATAAAATGCGAGGAAAGAAAACAGCAAAAAATGAGGATAGAGAGATAGACAGAGGCCAAGTCTTAAAAGGCCTTGAACACTATAGTAAGGAACTTAAATTTTATATTTTGCTGATACATTTTACCTAAGGATTTTAAGAAAGAACATAGCATTATGCGAATGGTGCTTTTAGACAGATCACTCTGGCCTCTGTGTGGGCTGATCCAAGAGTGGAAGAATATCCAGTTAGGTGTAAGGACTCTTAATCTTTGTAAAAATCTGAGCAGCAGAGAAACAAGGTCTAAGCAGAAATGACAGAGAACCTTGAAATCCATGATTTAGTGACTAACTGAAGAGAGGAACATTGGGAGGAAAAGCAGTTACAGGTGACTTCAATGTTATTGACCTGGTAACTGGGCTGTTGGGTAGAGGCATTTACTGGGGCAAGATAATCAGAATAATGATCAGACTTGTGAATGAGGATAATCAGTTCAGTCTGTAGCATGCTGACTATGGAGTACCTCTTAAGGTAAAAAGATTAGTAAGAAATAAGTTAAGAATATAAAACTTGAGCTCGAATTGGTCCATTTGTAAGAAGCAAATCACTCCCACTATGTTTCAGCAAGGAATTAATACATGAAATTAAGTGTTCAGGAAATCATTAGGCGGTCTGGAGGACCAGACTCTAAACTGGATTTCTAGGAATAATGTCCAGAATATGGCTGCAGAAATAACATGCTTATGGCTGCAGAAATAACATGCTAGAAGAGCTGCAATCACCATCATAATTAGAACGCTCAATCAAGTAATCAGAAAGCTACTGCTGCTGCTACTGCAACTGCCTCTTGACAAACAGGAAGTAAGTGACTGAAGACTATGAAACTGCTGTGGAGGAACCCAATGCTGCCATGCTTGTGCCTACCAGCAATAATTATCAAAAAGCAGTGAATAGATGGCTTTGATATCACTTTTGCCTTTCAAGAAGTACATCTTTCCTGATTGCAGTGCTGTTTGTACAACTCTGTGAACATACTAACATACTATTTATAAACCATTCAATTATACATTTTATTTTTTTTAAGGTTTTTATTTATTATTTCCAGAGAGAAGGGTAGGGAGAGAGGCAGAGATGGAGAGGACGTCAACGTATGGTTGCCTTCCACCTGCCTCCAGCTATGGACCTGACTGGAGACCAGGCTTGCAACCTGGTTATGTGCCCGGGCTGGGAATCGAACCAGCAACCTTTGGGTTCACAGGCTGGCAATTATACATTTTAAATGTGTGAATTGTATGGTATGTGAGTTATATATCAATAAAGACATTATTAATACCTTACATATTTTCTAATTGGTATAACTTATTCTGCACCCTGAAACCTAACTGCAAGGGAGTGTGGGAAATGTAACTTTTGGGTTTCCAGCTTTTAATGTAGAAGAAGATTAAATAGAGAGATATACAAATGAATGTTGAGCAAACCAATCTTTTGTTTTATTCCAATAAGAGTGAATGAATTTTCCTAATGAGAGTTTATCAAAGAAGGAAGAGAAAAGATGGGACAAATGAAGTATGGCCATACTTGAAGAAAGACAGAAACAAATATGCAAGAAATAAAACTGAGAAAGAACAAAAGAGGGTAAATGAAGAACCAGAAGCCAAAAGTAGAGATTTAAGAAGGAGGGAGTTCAGAGATTTAATGAATTGAGCATCGCTTTCCAGGTAGTTAAGTGGGGCAAGTAACTTAACCTCTTTAAATCTGTTCCTCCATCTTTCTTTCTTTCTTTATTTAGATTTTATTATTTTTAGAGAGAAAGGCAGGAGGGAGAAAGAAAGGGAGAGAAACATCAATGTCTGGTTGCCTTTCACCTGTCTCCAGCTACAGACCTGGCTGGAGACCTGGCTTACGTGCCCTGGCTGGGGAATCAAACCAGTGACCTTTGGGTTCACAGGCCAGTGCCTATCCATTAAGCCATCAGCCAGGACTTGTTCTTCCATCTTTAAAATGGGGATGATAATAGTAACGTTTGTCCCTCCCACTTTCCTGAAAGATCAACTGAAATAATGTATATAAAATTGAATTGCAAACTAATACCATTCTACTGTTAGTTATGATTATTTTTTTTAATGTTGTGAAGTCTTTATTGCTTATATGTTCATTAATACTGGGGCATTTTCCTAATATTTAATTGAACAAAAACTCCTCCCATACAAATTTGAATATTTCATCACAAAAGAAATAAAGAATAACTGCTTATTGCCACCCTTATGTCATTCATGTTTGTCTGTAAAGACTATCATAAAGAATTTTTCTCAGCCAACATCTTACTACACAGATCTGAAGATTTATTTACAAATATGAACTATCTCTCAGTACAGTCCTCCATGGTCATGGCTAGGTGAAAAACAGGTTCACAGAGCCAGCAGATGCAAGAAGTGTGGCTCTCTCACGCTCAGCAACCTCCAGTCCCCATTGCACCCCTTCCTGCCATGTCATTTACCAACTTTCAAATTTCAACAGCCTGGGTGCTTAGGAGTGGGATTCCAATCAACCCACTTCCTAAAGCACTCGGTTGCATTTGTAACACACCAGCTGTTTCTGAGAACACATTCTTAATATAGGAACAGCAAGAAATTCTGCCATATCAATCCCAAGCCATACTGGAGTGCTATCATGGCAGTAATTTCTTGTAGAAGACTAAAAATTAAAGCTGAACTTTTTAGGGAACTTGTCCAGCATTGTTTTCTTAATTTCTCTTTCACCCTGAGTTTCCTCTCATCACAAGATGCAGGCCTGTGTGCTTCTTGGAGAGCAGGGGCAGGTAAGGTGGGATCTGGTCACAGTAGAACATGATGCAGACAAACCGTATAATTCACAAGCAACATGTCCACAGCAAAGAAAAATAAACAGTAAGGGTTCAGAACTGATTAGATAGCTGGTTTGACAGAAGTCCTATACAGAGTGGCCATCATGTCCTTACCACTTCAAAGGCCTTTGTTACAAAAAGCAAATTAAAGTGGATTATTTTTTGGCCTGGAAATATAGATATGTTTTCTTTTTTCACTGTAGAGTTTCAAAATATACCATGCATCTCAAGGTGGACTTGACATTTGTTTTGCTCTTTCATTAGGGGAAAATATGGTATTTAATAGCATGGACTTGAGAGCCAGGCTGTCTTGGATTATTGTATTTCTGGATTTGCTGTTTCCTAGCTATATAAACTTAAGCAAATTACATGACCTCCCTGGCCTCAATTTCTTGAGATTTTAGGAAAATAATTCATGTACAAATATTTAGCACAATAATTGACCCATATTAAGTCTACTACAAACGTAAGCTATTATTATTCCTACCTGTAATTTTGCATAAATACTGCAAAAATCTTTCAAATTGTTTGTTTATGATACATAAGAAAAGAGGAGACACCCCCTTTAAGATTATTAATGTTCTAAATGGGATTGAATGGAAACAAAAGCCTGTCTCACATAATCTTACTTTCTTCTTCTGAACACTTTCTTTGTTAGTGTTTATAAACTGGTATGTACTTCTGGAGTATTTTTCAAACTGAGGATCCTGCCTGTCTTCTTCAGCAAGGTGAACTTGCTCAATGAAAGTGAAACATTGGTGATGGAGGAAGACAAAGTCTATTAGCAACAAAGAATGGGGGGGAAGGATAGGGAATGTATGTTGACATTTATCAAGAGATGTTTCTGTGCTGTTTTAACCTAACAAAACTCACTGGCTTCATCATCTGAAAGATATAAACCCCCACACCTCAGTGGTTTGACACAAGCCATGTCAGAGTCCTACATGGGACAGCACGTGAGTGTGTGTTGTGAGCAGGCTAAGGGAGCAGGCAGTGAGCCCTCTGCCCCATGCTGGCATTCAGTGACCAGGTGCCTGTAGCATGTGATTCCACAAGCTTTAGTGTGTCCCTCTCCTCTGTGCCCATCCAGTGGAAGGGGAGAGGCAGTATGTGCAGGAGTACGTAGGACCATACCTGGAAATTGGTCAGAAGACACTCACATGGCTCTACTTAGCTGCAAGGGACTGGAAATGCATTTCTAGAAGGCAAAGAAAATTGGACTTGTGAAGCCTACTAGTGTGCTGCATCCTCTCTGTTGCTCACCCAGACATTTAGTCTTTGCCTTCTCCTTGAACAAATTTTTTTCTTTTGAGGTCCTAAAGTTTTTGGCCATTCTTCCCAATAACTCAACATCTTAAAAATTAGTAACCTTGGTTGAAGTATTAATATTTCATAGAAAATCAGGTTTTTCCTTTAGTATCCCAGATCATGTCAAACAGTGACTCTCTTATGAATTAAAAAAAAATATGTACTTATCTTATACCTGCAACCATCTCCTAAACACTGGCATCAGGGGATGGCACAAGATAAACAGGATGGCACAAGATAAACATTGATGTTAAAGCCCATCATGTTCTTTCAGGTTTTGAAATTATTACTGGGTTCTGGATAACAAAGTATCCAAATGATACACTGTTGTTTTTTTTGTTTGTTTGTGTTCAATTTTTAAAAGAGTTTATTTATTATTTCCAGAGAGAGAGGAAGGGGGAGAGGCAGAGAGGAAGGGAGACATCAATGTATGGTTGCCTCTCACCTGCCTCCAGCTATGGACCTGGCTTGCAACCTGTTTATGCGCCCTGGCTGGGAAATCAAACCAGCGACCTTTGGGTTCACAGGCCGACATCTTATCCATTGTGCTACCAGCCAGGGCTGATACACAGTTTTTTAATTAATAAGGCACATTTAAGTATATAGTTGTAAGTGTGAATTTCTGCTTGGAGATTCAACCTTGACTCAGTTGTTCCTCACACACAATGACCCGAGCTCACAGCCAGAACCAATGACCCCTTCTACATATTAGATAACAGAGCAGAACGAGAAGGGGTAGGTGTGGAAGCAAATGAGGATCTCAGTAGATTTATCCATCCTTCGGGAAGCCAGAGCAAGGCATAAATAAATGCCAGTAGTGAATGGAACTCAGATTGGAACTTTGAGAATAAGACAGTGAACCTTGAGAAAGAGCAATGAAGATTTTGGATCTCTGTGTTCCAGGGCCTGTGCTAGAGGCAAGCTGAAGAATAAACACGGGTCAACACTTCAAACACCTATCACCTCTCTCTGTTTCAGAAGTGACTTGTTGCAGGTTTTGCTCCCTAAATGGGTGCTAATCCGAGTGGCAGCATCCAGACCCTCAAGGAGGCTGCATTCCAACCTGAGAATGACCACAGTCAGTGCCTTGCAGAGGAGCTGTTAATCATCTTTTGACAACTCCCTTCAGGACTCACCTTAAGGATTCTACTTCACTTACTTAGCCAAGATGCACGAAATTTTAAGTGAAAGGAATTAGCAAGAGAGTCAGGCCTTTGCAGGGAGCTTCTGTTTTTGCCAACAGCATCCCCTTCCCAATACCAGCCACAGAGTCTCATTTCTCTCCCCCAAATCCAGTCTAATTTCTGGACCTCGTATCTGAACTCTCTCTGCTCTGTCCACTCTGGGGAGTGGCTGCCTGGCCTTCTATGACGAGCCTCTTAGAATGACACATGGAAGTTCCCACCACGCCCCCCACCATCATTACTACCACCACTAAGTCACTAAGAACCTGAGTATATTTCGTGCTTATGTGCAGGTAGATAATAAGAGAGGCGAAGGCTTGCATTTTCAGTGCTGCAATGCAGAGAGAGCCTGCAGTTATTGGGGCAGCCAACCTCTGCAGCCCCTGACATTCTTTGCTCCTCTAGGAGACAGTAATACATTACAGGTGTTATAACTTTTCCTCAGAATCAGACTGCCTGGGGAACTGTAAATCTAAATCATGGCTGCCCTCAGGAAACCTGTGGGCCTGTAAACACAGTGAAATGAGTGAGATGAAAGCATCTGAGGGAGAAAATGAATTTCTGGCATCCCACTGAAGTCTATTTCATTTTTACAGTCCGGTCACCCTCCTGTGGCAGGGGCAGTACCTGGGAGGGACAGGCTGCCTTCTGATTGACAGCTGACAAGTACGGCTCCTCCTGGAAGCCTTGGCTCTGGGGCCTAATCAAGAGACAAGAGCTGCAGCAGATTCTCAGGGTCCCTTCACAGCTCAAAGTGCCACCTACAATGCTGCTAAAGCCACAGTGGGTTTTCTTTTGGGGAGGCTGGGCCTGTCTGAGCAGGAAATTTGTAATCAAGGCCATTCTTCAATTCAAAGGCAGAGCAAAGCAGAGTATTTTAGGTGAGATGTGTCAGAGGGAAGATAGAGGAACAGAAAAGAAAGCAAGCAGGAAAATGAAGGAAAGAGAAAGGAAGAGAAGTGACTTCCCAGAGAATTCACAGATGCTGGCGTTTCAAGGGGCACAATCTTGGACATATGCAAAGGGATGGTTGCTGGCCAGATGAAGACTCGGAGAAGCTCATTCTGGGTTTTAGCAAGCACATAGCAAGAGATAGGAATCCATAAAATAAAGCAACAATAGTAATATTTTAAATGTGGCAACCTGAATGTCATGTCATAGCAGCCAAGCCAGACTCTCATGTATCAATAAATAAGAGGCTCAAAAGTTATCACCAGGAGCAATGGGTCACAATGGAATAAAGAAAACATTTTCCTCTGATTTTTAAAAACAAACTTCTCTTTGATTTTCATTAATGTTAATTTTAACGTAAATTTGACCATATTGCCTTTGTGTCATTAATGACTGATTGACTGATTAAGTGATAAAACGGCTAACAGGGGCCAGGATGATTTAATTCAGTATCCTTCTCTTTATGGGCAGATAAAATGCTGAATACTTAATAAAGCTGAAGTCACCTCTCCTATTCCCATAGAAGTCTAACTAGGAATCTGACAGCAATTTTTGAATTCTTAGTAAATCCCCCAGACTTACATTTTACATGCTTTGGCAATGACTGCAAGACTGCGAAAGCCTGTTTTTAGAAAATCACCTAGACTAGTTTGTAGAGTAAATAATATTTCAAAGCATTGGAAATAACGTCTTGGTATTTCAACTTCCAGACGGTTGCTGTAGAGGCAGCAGAGAGTGTGGTGGATACAATCCTGGAAACTGGAGCCAGGCAGTCTTGGACCAAATACTTGTTTTCCCGCTTACGAGATGTATAATCTTTGGCAAGTATCTTAGCATCTCTGTGCTTCAGTTTTCTCATATGTCAAATGGTTATGATAATAGTAGTATCTTCAAGACTGTGTGAAGTTTAAGTGAGTTAAAATATATAAATAATGTATATTGGACAGAGTCTACTATCTGGTAAGCAATAAATATCATTAGTATTGAAAGTGAAATTTCTAAAAACGTTTTTAGGAGAAAGTGTTAATTCTTTATATTTATTTCTATTATTTACACTAATACAGAAATCCCCATTTCCCCCTTCCGCTCGCTTCCACCCAGCACCCCTCTTCCCTCTGGCCATCACCACCACACTGTTGTCTGATCTATGCTTCATGCATTATATATATATATATACGTATATATATATATATATATCCTAAATAAATGTTTGCTTAGCAATCCTACTAGGAAATAGGTACACATGGGTCTCAGATTTACATGTGATACTCAATATATTTTTAGTCAGTCATGTTCTTCCCACACAGATACCTTCACTGTTGAAAAAATTTTACTCTTTTCTTGTGGCCCAACATACGGAACGTACTCCCTAATGCCTTCTTGGACTGCTCCAGGCCCTTTCAGTGACTTCTTCCTTCATCTTCCAATGTCTCTGCACATGCCCAGAATAGAACTCATCTCACGTCAGATCCCCCTGGTACCAGGCAGGGCAGGAGTCCCATCTGGACATTCCCAGGGCCTTCCAGGGAGGAGTGAAGAGAAGGCAAGCCATGGGGGGAAGAATCTTATTTCAGGGAAGGGTAAATCAATGTGTTGAAGGACTTACTAAAGATTTGAGAGAGCTAGGGCTACTTTATGGGCCAAGGTCTTGATAGCAACTTTCCTAGATGATTCAGTATTTTATTATCCCTTAGAAGACAATATGCTTATAACATATTAAAATAAATACACTTCAAAACCATACCTGTTTATGTTATCTTCCTTTTAATCACAAGGGCAATTATTCCCAATACACAGATGCTGCTTTAGTAACACCTAAAGTTACTACCTCAGTCACAAACAACACCACAGGCTTTAACAGGACTCTAACTCCTGCATCCCTTCACCATACCTCTAAAGCAGCGATTTTTAACAGGTGTGCTGTAAGAGGCACCCTGGTGTACTGCAACAGTTGTTTTGTTGGTTTTTTAAAAGATTTTATTATTTCCAGAGAGAGGGTAAGGAGAGAGGCAGAGAGGAAGAGAAACATCAATGTATGGTTGCCTTTCACCTGCCTCCAGCTATGGACTTGGCTGGAGACCTGGCTTGCAACCTGGTATGTGCCCTGGCTGGGGAATCAAACCAGCAACCTTTGAGTTGGCCTGGCGCCTTATCCACCGTGCGACCAGCCAGGTGGAACAGTTTTTAAAACGTGCAACACCTGATTCTTTAGTCGAGGACACTGACCTTTTTTCCTTAGATTGTAAATCAAAAACTGACAACAGCCAATACAATAGCCAACCAATGTGAATCTAAATTATATCTATTTTTTCTTATCAGATTGGCAACAATATATTTTTTGGTGTGCCACAGAAATTCAGTAATTAGTTACATGGGACATGAGATGAAAAAGGTTTAAAATTCCTGCTCTAAATTCATATTCATTTCACTGAATATGGACTATAAATGAGATTAGAGCACATGCAAACTCCAACTTGTAGTGTGGGAAAGACAAAGCTTACTTTTGTCCCCTGGGACCATCTCCTTTTAATTCAATTTTTCCAATTTCTTATAATACCTATAAACATGCAGTTTCTAAAGCAAAACAGCATTTCTGACAAGCGAAAGCTTAGGTAATAATAACTAGCATTATGTGACACTTACTAGGCACCAGACTCTGTTCTTTTCCTACAAATCAATCAATTAAACCTCAGGTGGGTATATCAAACTTGTACTGAAGTAATTATAATTTGATCTATTTCTATGATCATACTGCATGCCACATATTTTCAAAGGCTTTGACATACCATGAGAGCAACAGAAGTGTCCTTTAATTATTATCTCAAGGTTACTTGCTGACAAGAGTAATGTTTCACACAGAGTGGTTAGTAGAAAGTTCAGATTTACAAATATCACATAATTGTCACCTCCAACATGTTGCCTGGTCTGGAAGTTATTTTCTATTTATTCTAAAAGTCAGACTCTGGGGAAGGCGAGATAAATGTCTAAAACTATCCAGGGATCATTCCCTTTGTCTGCAGGAACTAATATTAATCTAAGTACATGTTCAAATGAATGAGCAAATATGTCACTGGGACAGAGGCTGAAAATACACGGTGTCTGTGCACTGTTTTTCTTTCTCTGTTTCATTCTTTTCCATTTCCTGTCCATTTTCTCTGGCTTTCTACCCTCCTCACTCTTGGTGCCATGAATCAAAATCCTTCCTATATTTCAATTGCAAAATTAGTGAGGGAGAATTTTCTCAGAAAGTTCTTTCTGTCAATTCTCTTGAAATGGGAAGAATGAGTGAGAGGGAGAGGGAGATTATATATATATAATCATTTCAAACAGGTGTCCACAACTTTAGATCAGACCAGCTCCCCAAATAAGTACAACTATCATGCCAGCAAGGGTTCTCTTCCTTTCAAACCCATTTTCCCATTCATAATTAGAATCTATTGCCACCAGACTAATTTCTCAGAAAGCAGGCAAAAAGAGAAGCTTGTAAAGCTGATAAAAATAGTTCCTAGTACATTTTCACAGGGCAAGATGTTAAGTCTAGAACTGCTATTGACTTTCTCTGAAATGTATGAGAACAAAAGCACTAGAACATGATGGAAGTCTGTGAAAACATCAGAAATAAAATGCAAATGGGGTTACAATGACTGTCTTTCTTATTTTAAAACATTCTTTTATAAAGGAAAGTTTTCTCTTAAAGCCTGACAGATTTTCATGATTGATTTAATAGCCTTGACACTGGACAATTAATTTAATATTTTATCTTTAATTTATGCTGTCCACAGCACTTTGTAGGGCACACTGCAATCAATACACTGATGCTTGACACACAGCTCAAGGATGGGTAGAAGCAAGAAAGAATAAAGGCTCATTCTTTGCCTCTCAGGCCAAGAATGACAAAGGGAACATAAAAGGAACATGTCAAAATCTGCAACACTCTAAAGTCAGACAATAAACGCTGTTCAAGGTTTTACTTCTCAAATATAGAACCCACAGTACTCAAGTCAACATCACAAATCTTTCCTTGAAGTTTCTAATCAGAATAACCCTTTACAGCTGAACACGTCAAGATATTGTGTTTGAGATCTTGATTAAAAATTTACAGGCAGATGTTATGGTTTCTCAGGTCAAAAGCAGTATTTTTTTCTTTCTTTCTTGTTGAGAAAATCTGGCTTTAACATTATTAAAGTCTGATAGGAATAGTGTTTTGTTTTAAAAAAAAAAAATAACGTGTCTCTCCCTTTAGAGAATTTCAGACACTAATGGCTTTAAAGTAATTCTTGCACACTTTGGAATAAATGACATCCTTAAAAAATGTCTGACTTGGTATTTACATGTATTCATATTCCCCAAGCTTCCTGTCTAGTTTGTCAATGCTCACATACATCCTTAAGAAAAATGCTTTAAAAGGAGAAAAATTGCAGTGCAGGAAAATGTAAAACTGACATGAAGAGGCCCCTATTTCACCCTTACATACACACCCCCAGCCACAGCTAATGGAATTTATCTTCCTACCAGTGGGTTTTTCATGGCTTGATTTGACAAACCCCTTGATTTTTAAGCCTGGACTATTAGTCTGCTGATTGCTATCTCAGTCTCATAAAGGCCAAGGGACATCCTAATTAACAGCTTCAAAATCAGGGTGTGCTGGACACGGTTGGATGCAGGTTTTCTCTGCATCCTGGAACTGCAGGGCTTTCTTGCTTTTATCTGGCAGCCTTTCTAGTGGTTGGGATCAGTTTCAGTGCTCTGTTCAATCAATCTTGACCAGCAGATTCAGTGGCCAGGCAGCTCCAACCTACACTTCCTATAGTTGGAGGAGTAGGGATTCAGAAACATAGAGAATGCCCCTCATGGGCTTCAAACACACAGAAGCAACAGAAGGAGAAGAGGAGGGCCCCTACCCCTGCTCAATCTACAAAAGAAAGGCTTCCCTGATTCTTTATTTATGTAAGTAGTTGCTCCAGGCATGTCAAAAGTTCCAAAGTACCCATATTCTCCTCTTATCATATTACTCATAACTGGTATCCCTCTTTATTGTAATGCTTTTTAAATTCATTATCATATTCTCCCTCTCCCTTTCCTCCATAAAGACCAGGCACTATGTTCCAAGTTATTGACTGCTAAAGTTACCTGGAGCAGCTATAGCCAACTGCCACAAAATGGTTGGCAACAGAAATACACTTCCCAGTTCTGGAGGCTAGAAGTTTATAATCAAGGTGTGCTGGCTTCAGGCGTTCCTTGACTTTTGCAGCTATCACTCTGTTCTGTTTCTGAGGTCACATTGCCTTTTCCTCTTTGGGTGTCTGTGTCCCTTCTCTTCTGTCTCTCATAAGGACACCTGTTATTGAAGTTAGGGGCCACTGTGATAATCCAGGATGACCTCCTTTTACCATGTAATCTTTTGCCATATATAGTAATAGTCACAGGCTCCAGGTGTTAGAATGTGGACATAATTTTTGTGGGTGGAGGAGCCATTTAAACCATACTCTGATCACTACACATCCAATGCTTCTCTAGCTTGCCTCTTCTTCTGAGCCTTCATGAGCATCATTGGATTCATGGAATCCAGTTAACACTGGAAATACAGGCTTTTCTACACCCACATCCAAACTCTTTTGGCCTCTGCCTGTTACCAGTTTCAAACCTCTTCCCCATTTTTAGGTATCTATTATAGCAGCACTCCACTCCTGGTACCAACTTTCTGTCTTAGTTCCATTTAGGGTATGGTTATATTTGTGAGGGAGGGAGCACCATTCAACACACTGCACGGAGCATTTCATACCCAGTGTCTTGCATGGTGCTTGCACTGTAGTTGGTTCCCCATAAACATTCATTAAATGAAGAACAAATGCTTCTGCCCCTCTTTTTAGAGCTTCCTCCTCTGCGTCCCATCCAAGGGTCTCAGCACTTGCCTGACACTGCAGGCTGGATATATCCTCCCCCATCCACTTCTGCACTCAGCAAGGTGCTCCTTGTTCTCTGCACAAAGCTGATAGTGCTGGAAGTGCCTTGGAAATCATTATGGCAGTGAGAGTTTCCAGAATTCTGTGTTTTCCAGAGAAGTATAACTAAAATATAATTTTACAATAAAGGGTGGTGAACATTTATAGGGTTGCTAACATTGCATTTTACCAAATACATTACTGTCTATTATCATCAGTTCATGAAATAAATGTATAACAGGAAAATCATAGAAGAACATTATCTCAGAGTGAAGAATTGTTAGCAATTTTATAAAGACAGTTCCAACATGGCCCCAAGAAAACTTTATTATGACCTAGCACAGATGTGCTACCTGTACATGTTCAGAACCACTAATTTAATCTAACTCTTCTACTTTACAGATGGAAAAAACAAGGCTCAAATGAATGGGTGATATGACTTTTCTTTTCTTTTTTTTTAAAGATTTTATTTCATTATTTTTAGAAGGAGGGGAAGGGAGAGAGGCAGAGAGGGAGAGAGACATCAATGTATGGTTGCGTTTCACCTTCCTCCAGCCACAGACCTGACTGGAGACCTGGCTTGCAACCTGGTTATGTGCCCTGGCTGGGGAATCGAACCTGCGACCTTTGGGTTCGCAGGCCAGCGCCTTAACCACTGTGCTACCAGCCAGGGCTAATCATATGTGCTATCAAGCCAGGGCTTGATATGACTTTTCTAAGGTCACAGAGCTGAGTAGAGACTAGAGCCCAAATATGACAAGCTAATGAAAATTAAATCAGAATAATAATAATAATGTTACTAATAATAACCACTGGGTAATGGGCACCTCCCATGTGTCATTATCCATAGACAGTGTGATGATATTGCTATATAAGGTCATTATTCTACCAACTCCAATAATGATCATAATACAAACTCATATTTACTGAGTTCTTACTGGGTGTTAGACACAATGCTAAGTGCTTTACATGTAATGTTTGCTTCAATCTACACAGCAGTTGTATGGGTTGGAATTATTATTATACCCACTTACAGATAAATAGCTTAGAGAATGTAAGTATTATGACACACTGTTAGTGGCAGAGCTAACAGTGGAGAGAGTGGAGAGTGGAGAGAGATTCTAAGCCAGTTAGAATCCAAAGCCCTTTGTTTTAACCATGAGGTTCAACTAGTTTCTCTTTTTCTTCAACAACCTCTCCGTGGGCTCTTTCCTCCCAG
Organism: Noctilio leporinus; assembly: GCA_004026585.1. Classification (NCBI taxonomy): domain Eukaryota; kingdom Metazoa; phylum Chordata; class Mammalia; order Chiroptera; family Noctilionidae; genus Noctilio; species Noctilio leporinus. The sequence goes on from PVIW01000066.1 coordinate 789,440, forward strand.
CATTGAAGCATATCTAACATTTTCCTGTGCTCCACTACCAGTGCAGGTCTTTCTACTCTAGAATCCTACCTGTGTGGCAACTTTCTATCAGAGAAGCTATTAGTGCTGAATAGCTAGAATTTGGGCTTTCAGTTCCTGAAACTGTAGGATGGAGCGGCAGGAGGCATTCAACAGAAGTCTTCATGTCTCTGCTGAAACCCACAGCAGCCCAAGTGCCCTGTGGCCACCCAATGGCAAGTTCTTTGGTCTGTTCTCTTCATCCAGCTTATCCCTTTTCTTCCGCTTTGTGCTATGAAAAATGAATCCAAAAGATGCTGGGCATACACTGAAAAGCTGATGTGTGCCATGTAACTTTACATACAAGTCTCATTTATCTTCAATACATAGTTCAGCAAGGTGACCTTTTTAAAATTATGTTTTATAGATGTTAACTATAATAAGAACTGCTTTGCACTGTATACCATTCTGAACTAAAACCCAGCCAGGGAGTTTATTTAAAAGGCAATACATTCCAGTGACCCAGTGGCTTAAAGGTGTGAGCACTGGAACCAAACTGTCTGAGTTTGAATCTTGCCTTTATTAGCTGTGCAACTCTAAGCAAGGGGTTCAATCCACTTTGTGCTTTAGTCTCCTCATCTGTAAATTGGGACTAATGATGATAATAATAGTATTTACTAAAGAACTATATTGTGACAATTAAATAATTCACTTAAAGGACTTAGAACAGCACATGGACCTAGTAAATTTTCAGTAAATAAGAACTGGTATCATTAGGTGAATTATGCTGTTTGATCTCTATAACCATAATTAGCCATATTTTCCAGGTAGGATGCAGGTTCAGGGAGGCCAAGTGACTTACCCAAAAACACACAATTGGCAGGTTGGAGAATAGGAATCCTTGTTATTTTCCACTAAGTCACCTGAACCATTTTTGCACTTCCTTTTCCTCTATGCCAGAACTACCCTAACAATTGACTGATTCCTCCCCTTGGGTGGCAGTAAAGTAAACACACATCTATGAGTACACTTATTATTACTATCATCATCATCATCATCTCAAAATGAAGGTTCAGAGCATAAATAAAATGTACAGAGGACAATTAATATGTTAATTATATTAACTGAAGTTAGTATAATCACATTTCAGGCCAAACTCTTAAAATGGGCTTCATGACACCAATTCTGCCTCAGAGTTTTTCTTTTTCTTTTCAGAAGTTTGCTTTTAATGATACACAGCATTGTCTTTTCTTAAAGCAGAGCCAGGGTATCTTTAAAAATGCAAGTAGAGAAGGAATGTTGCACAATACAACTAAGAAAATAGAACTTCATACTAATACCCATAAAGGCATAGATATTAAAAGTGGAAATCAAATGGAAATTAAAGCAATAACTAAATTCAATGGTTCTAATTCAAATTTCTAAGATTGCCCTGCAGAGGGTTCCAACTACCATTTCCTGACTCCTTATTGCAGTCATGGAACAGTACTGTGAGGGCATATCTTACACATTCCTATGAGGACCATTTTGCATTTTCATCTATGATGCTACAGTAACCTGTTGGGCACTATAGATCCTCCAAACCCATTAGTGGTGCAAAGGAAGATATTTTAACTTTGCACAGTATTAAGACCTAAGGAAATTACTTGAACTTAGAAAATCCAGCTACCCAAGACTCTGGCAAGATGGAAATGCAGCTATGGAAATCACTATGTGATTTGACACTCACAACGTGAATGGCACACACACAGGACCAGGTAGTGAGGGAACACCAGCATCTCAGTGTGCATGATATTAAATATGATCTGTACCAGACATCTATTTACAAATCTCCCTGTTGGGAGAGAAGGGTACCTGCAGGTCCTGAGCAAAACTTCTCCAGGATAGAGGCTCTGTCCATCTCTCCGCTCCCTGCACTTAAGAGTGCCTCCGCATGGAATTGGTGCACACAAATACTGGAAGCTGAAAGGACTCCAGTGCCTGGAAGTGATGGTGGAGAAATTTTAAATTCAGTTCTTCCATTTGTCAATAATCATGTCCTGTACAAACTACTTGGTGTCTTTATCTTTCTTTTTATTGAATTTATTGGGGTGACACTGGTTAACAAAATTATAGATTTCAGGTGTACAATTCCACAACATATCATCTGTATACTGAATTATGTATGTTCACCACCCAACATCAGATCTCCATCACCATTTATTCCCCCATAACATCTTTCATTTCCTCCATCCCACCTTGACCCAGCAATCACCACACTGTTGTGTATCCATGAGTTTTCTCTCTTTTGCCCAATCTTTCCAATCCCCACATAGCTCCTAACCCCTTTCCACCTGACATTTGTCAGCCTGCTATCCATGAGTCTGTCTCTTATTTTGCTTGTTAGTTCATTTTGTTAGATTCCACATATGAATAAAATTGTGGCATTTGTCTTCCTCTGACCATCTTATTTCACTTAGCATAATACTTTTCAGGTCAATCCATGCTGTTGCAAAGGGTAAGAGTTGTTTTTTACTGCCAAGTTGGATTCCATTGTGTAAATGTACCATAGCTTTTTTATCCACCTATTTGGTATCTTTGCATCTCAGTTTTCTCAGTTATAAATGAGAAAGTTTTACAGTCCTTACTGTAAAACTTATCTTCTAGGAGAGTTTTGATGATTAAATAAACTTACATTGTAAAAATTGCTTTGTATGTTGCACTTTGCATAATAAGAAGTTTGATCATTTTAATTATTAGTTTGATAATGGGGCTCCAATGTAAAAATTAGATTAATTGCATAATTATCTGTGGGTCAAGAGTAGAAATTTCTAAGTGGCATGATTCCTGGATGCAAAAAAGTATTGGCATTTATATTCAATGTATATTTCTGGGCTTTTAACAAAAACATCGAAGAAATTACTAAATAATTTTATATCTTATAACAAGTTGCTGGAACCCTGGCTGGCAGCACAGTGGATAAGGCCTCGGCCTGTGAACCCAAAGATCACTGCTTCATTTCCCAGCTAGGGCACATAACCAGGTTGCAAGCCAGGTCTCCAGCCAGGTCCATAGCTGGAGGTAGGTGAAAGGTAACCATACATTGATGTTTCTCTCCCTCTTTCCCTTCCTTCTTTCTAAAAATAATAAATAAAATCTTTTTAAAAAATTTTTTAAAAAAGAAAAAGAAGTTGCTTGGATTATACTTTTTTATTTTCACTTTAGAAAAGCAGTCCTCTGTCCCTTGAGCTGAAGGGCTCCCAGGCCTAAGGCTCCAACTGCCTTGCAGATGGTAACTCAGGACTGAAGCTGCCCACCCCAGTTGGCCCCATCTCAAAAAGTTGTATTACTGGACTGGAGCCTAAGGTATACATGGATGTGGCAGAAAAGAGGCTACAAAAGTACAAATGATCATCATGAAGACCATCAACCCAGGAACCCTAGGCTCCAGAAACCTATCATAGGCCAGTGGATGAACACTGCCCTCAACCTCCTCTGATTGATAGTTAGCAATCAGACAGAACCCAAAGAAGTGTTAACGTCCCTTTACAGCAGAAGGAGCCAGATTGGTCATCTCCCCAAAGTCCCAAAAGATTTGGGTTCTTAACACTTAAAGGGTGAAAATGCTATGTAAAATTTTAAGAAAAGAGGTAGGAGGGGGTCCATAGTGCTTGTAGAAAAAGCTCAGAAATAACTTTGATTAAATGCCTCCGGCCATGTATCTGTTTTTAACAGGGTGACAAGAGATGGTCTGGAACAAAATCAAAATCTATTCATGCTTAGAAGGTCACATTCTTCCTTGGAGGAGTATGTACCACCTTCTCCCACCAAATCCATATATAATTCCCTCACCCTGCCTCACAAATTATGTAAACCCTCAGGACCAAGAGACCAAGTGCTTATGCCTTTTTCATTGGCTCAGCTAGGCCCCTTATCTTCCATGAGAATGTATCACTAATAAACTTTGCTTACATAATAAAAAAACATTATTTTTTGTTTAAAGTTAAGTAGTAAATGTACATTGTACTGATTATTGAGAATTTAGGCAATACAGATTAACAATGATAATTAACCATGATTCAGTTGCTCAGAGATGACCTCATTAACAGTATTAGGTAGAACATGCTATTTTTTTGTTCTACACACACACACACACACACACACATATATATGAACATTAAATGTAATAAAAGTGAATCAAGCAATATATACCATTTTACTTACTAACCTACGTTGGGTACATCTTTCCATGTTAACATAGGTAGATTTGTAATTTTATTTTTTAACTGAGCCAGTTTTCTCTTATGAGCACATGGGGTAATTTGTTTACCAGTGACTTTTTTTAGACATTTATTTTCAACTGGTTTAACATAAAGATAAAGAAGGTTTACATAAATATTCTATGTTTTTATAATTTTTGCTTAGAATGAGTTTCTCATTGTAAAATTGTGCATTTATTATAGATTTTAGAGTTTTTAAAAGATAATGGTGTACCCCCAAATTAATCTAGATATTAATTTATACTCTCACTAGCATTGCATGATATTGCTAGTTTCTAAATATTCTCATCTGCACATTTGATATTATAAAGAAATGTGTCAATCTGATAGGTAAAAATCATTACCTGTTCAAAATTACTGCTTACAACAGTATTCCTTTGATTACTAGAAAGATCATACAATTTTCACATATTTATGAGACATTTAAATGATCTTTCATAAAAAAGGTTGTTTATAGTTCCTTAATCTTTTTCCTACTTTGATGTTTATTTTCTTTAAAATGACTTAGAGAAGTGTGGTAGGCAGCCTTTAAAATGGTTCCATGTGATCTTGTCTCCTGGTACTCACACATTTGTGTAATTACCACCCTTTGTGAAAGGGCCAGAAACAGAGGCTTGCTTCTAATGAACAGAAGATGATAAGCATCATGGGATGTCTCTTCTGAGATCAGGTTACAAAAACGCCATAGTTTCTTCCGTGTGGCTCACCCTTTCTTACTGTCCCTCTCTCTCTCTGTCCCTTTCTCAGAGTCCTCACTCTGTGAGACGTATGTTACTGTATTGTGAGTAGCCTGTGGAAAGGCCCACATGGCAAGGAACTAATGTCTCCAACCAACGGCCAGCAAGACATGAGCTCTGCCCACAGCCATGTGAGTGAGGCAGGAAATGAGCATCCTGTGACCTACCAAGAGTAACCTGAGTAAGCTTCTAAGTCTATCATTCACAATTGAGTCTTCAAATGACCAAAAAGCTCCAGCCAACACCATGATTGCAATCTTATGAGAGAGAAGCTGTGCAGATTCCAGAACCACAGAACCTATAAGATAGTAGTTAATGCTTGAACACAGTTAGTATTAGGATAATTTGTTCCATAGAAGTATCTAACAAATTCAAGGAACTTTACAAAAATATATCATGCTAGATTTTTAGAGACCTTATACCTAATGATGCTGCATGAAATATTGATGACATATTTCTTCATGTATACATGAGCTGCCAGGAAAATAATGGAACTGCAGAGGCTAGAATGACAAGAAGAGAAAACCCAGTGACTGATAAGCAAATACTAGAGTCTGTTTTGCCCTGAAGATATTGGCCAGTCCCTGGTGATTTGGGTCCTTCCTGGATTGTAAAGGACTGGCAGGGGAGGGCAAAGCCCTGGGCCTGAGCTGTGTGGGGTGTTTGATTAGAATTCCCTCACACAAATATCATCAGAAGTGTGGCATGACCTAGAAAAATATTTACCATGTGCAGGAAGAGGAAGAGGTGATATGTCTCTTTTTTTTTTTTTTTTTAATTTTATTGTTGTATTACATCCATCCCCTTTTTGCTCCCCTCTGTCCCCCTCCCCACCCACCCATTCCTCCCAAAGTCAATCCCACCTTGCCCATGTCCATGGTTTCTTTATACTAGGTTCTTGTCTAAACTGTTCCCGCTCCTTGCCTCCTTCCTCCCCCCTTATGTCTCTGTCTTGACCTTGGATGGATAAAACAGAGAGAAGAGGAAAAAGTCTCCCATTAAAATCTCTAGCCACAAACTCACACAGCACAAGTTTGGGTCTTGAGTTTGAATTAACTCTGTGACATGACACAAAGTGCCTCGCTGAAGCTAATGCAAATACTTTCTGGAGGAATAAACTATATACATGCCTAAAATAATTCCCATAGGTACAAGATGGCAAGGGACAGAAGCTCACAAACTCACTAAACACAAGAGGGAATGAAAAACTGTGAGCAAAAGTCAGGAGAAACAACAAAGCAAATTAAGCTGTAAATAATGAAATGACTGGGCACAAAATATAAAATCAGTGTTTTATATGCTTATAGAAGTAAACGAGAATGTTACAAGTATGATGAAAGGCCATCAAAACTAATAATATATTTTTGAAAAAGATCCAACTAGAACTTTTAGAAATGTGAAATATAGCAATTTTTATTAAAATATATCAATGGGTGGAATAAGAAGATTGGACACAGCTACAGAGGAATATGAAATAGATGTGAGAAATTATGGAGGATCAGCACATAGAAACACAGATGTGAAAAATGGAAAAAAGACATGGAAGATAGAATAAAAAAGAACTGCTAAGAGTAAAGTAGTTCCTGGAAGAGAAAACAGAAAGATTGGTGGAGAGATGATATTAGAAGTGGCAATAAATGAGAATTTTCCTGTAGTGATCAAAGATACCAGTTAGGAAGCTCAAGCAGAATAAATAAAAAGACTCACACTTCGACATCAAAATAAACTTGTAGAATGCTAAAGAAAAGTTGAAAACTTTAAAAGCTGAGCAGCCAGAGAGAAAAAACCAAGTCATCGATGATAGAACTATAATCAGTCTGACAGTCGATTTCTCAAAGCAACTGCTTTAGTTTCCCATTGCTGCCATAACAAGTCACCACAAATTAAGAGCTAAACCCTTCACACCTTTATTTCCTTATAGGTCTGGAGGTTCTTAATCCAAAATGAGTCTTATGGGGATACAATCAAAATGTCAGCTGAGCTGGCTCTCTCTGGAGACCTCAGGGGAGAATCTTTTCCCTGCCCCTTTCCAGTTTCTATAGGCTGCCAGCTGCAGCTGCAACACTCCAGCCACGTAGAAAACTATTTAAACCTCCTGCCTATCTCTTACATGTCCCCTATGATTACTTGGGTCTCCTTAGAATTACCCAGGATAATGTCCTCATCTCAAGATCCTTCATTTAATCACATCTGCAGACCATGGGTCACAAATTTACAGTGTAAGGTAACATATTCATAGGTTCCAGGGATTAGAATGCAGACATCTTTGAGGCAATACCAGAAGATAAAGACAGTGGCTTAATATCTCTAAAATGCTGAGACATAAACTTCAATATTTGATGAAACTATCTTTTAAGAATTGAAACAAAATAAAGATATTTTAAGAACAACCAATTAGACAGAGTTTGTTCTCTAATTCATTGAAGAAATTTCTAAAGGATGAAGTCCATTGGAAAGAAAACAAGCTCAGAAAAACTATCTGAAATGCACAAAAAATGATTTAAAAAAGATGTCAGTATACATAAGAGAATTTAAACACATATTAGCTGACTAAAACAGTAATAAATTACAAAGCAAATTATAAAACATCTTTAGACAAATAAAAATGAAACACAACATCCCAAAATTTATAGACAATGAAAGCTAAACTGAGAAGAAAATATATAGCTATAAATGCTTACATTTGGAAAGATTTCAAATTAACAAATTAGTATTTAAAATGAAAGAGAATGAAGGGTAGAAAAGAGCAATGGGAGGAAATGGAAACAATTGTAATATGATAAATTAATTTTAAAAATAAATAAACAAACTAAACCCAAAGCTAGCAGAAGGAAAGAAATAATAACGATTAGAACAGAGATAAACAAAATACAGAACAGAAAAACTATAGCAGAAATCAATGAAACTATGAGTTTTTCTTCAAAAATATCAATAAACCTAACAAATATTAAAATACACTAAGAAAAAAGAGTCAAATAAACAAAATCAGAAATTCAAATAAACAAAATCAGAAAAGACGGGACATTACAACCGATTTTTCAGAAACAATTATATGCCAACAAATTAGATAATGTAGACAAAATATTGTAGATAAAATACCTAGAACACGGAAACATAAAAAAACAATAGAAAATCTGAACAGATCTATATATAGTAGGAAATTAACAAGGAAAAACCTTCCAACAGAGAAATCCCAGGACCATGACTTCACTGGTGAATTCTACCAAACATTTAAAGAAGAATTAACCTCAACCCTCCTCCAAACTCTTCCCAAAAACTGAAGAGGAAGCAATTCTTCCAAACACATTCTTTGAGGCCAATGTTACACTGACACCAAAGTCAAGCAATGCACTACAAGAAAGCTACATACAGATCAATAACCTTGGTGAATAGTGATACAAAAACCCTCAACAAAATACAATTAAACAGAATTCAACAGCAAATTAAAAGGATTATGCACCATAACCAAGTGGGATTTATCCTTGGAATGAGAGGACAATTACACATATGAAAATCAATCAGTATAACACCCTACACTAACAATGATGAAAGCTACCTGATAATCTCAATTTATGCAGGAAAAACATCTGAGAAAAATCAATACTTTCTCATGTTAAAAACACTTAAGCTAGAAATAGAAGGAAATTACGTCAACACATATTTATGCATGTTGGGTTTTAACCCACAGCTAATGCACTCAAGTGATGAAAGGCTGAAAGTTTCTTCTATGAGATCTGGAATAAAATAAATATGCTCACTTTTTTTTTTAACTTCTATTCAATATAGTGCTGAAAGTCCTAGCCAGAACAATTAGTCAAGAAAAATAAAAGGCATACAAATTGGAAAAATAAATTGTGAAGTATCTCTGTCCACAGAGGAAATGATCTTATATGCAGAAAATCCTAGAGATTCAACAACAACAAAAGGAAAACTGTTAGAGCTAATAAATAATTCAGCAAAGTTTCAGGATACAAAATCAACACATAAAACTTAGTTACAGTTCTACAGAGTAGCAAGGAGCAATATAAAACAAAACTGAAAAACAATGCCAATGGTAACAGCATCAAAGAGAATAAAATATTTTGGAATAAACTTAACTGTGGAGGTGAAAAACTTCTACACTGAAAACTACAAATTGCTGTTGAAAGAAATTAAAGAAGACACAGATAAATGGAAAGACATCAGGTGAATATGGATTGGATGACTCAATATTGTGAAGTTGTCAATACTATCCAAAGAAATCTATAAGTTCAAATCCCTGTCAAATTCCAATGCTATTTTTACAGAAATAAAAAATCAATCTTAAAATGCATATGGAGCCCTAGCCAAGTGGCTCAATTGATTTGAGCATCATCCTGCACACCAAAAGTTTGTGGGTTTGATTTCCGGTCAGGACATTTGAGTAGGTTGCAGGCTCCACACCCTGTTGAGGCCCATAAAGGCCCCCAATCAGTGTTTGTCTGTCTTATCGGTGTTTCTCTCTTTCTCTTCCTTCCTTCCTCTCTCTCAAAAATCAATGAATGTACCCTCAAGTGAGGATTATTAAAAAAAAAATTCATACAGAATCTCAAGGGACTACAAAGAGCCTAAACACTTTTTTAAAAAAGAACAAAATCAGGGATTTCACATTTCTTGGTTTTAAAATTTATTGAAAATCTACAATAGTCAAAACACCATAGCACTTGCAAAAAGACAGATATATAGACCTATGAAATAGAATAAAGCCCAGAAATAAACCTTGCATATGCGGTCAAATGATTTTCAACAAGGTGTCAAGACCATTCAATGGTGGAAAGACACTCTTTTCAACAAATAGTGCTGTGGAAACTGTGTATCTCCATTCTAAAGAATGAAGTTAGTTTCTTCTCTCACACCATATGCAAAAATTAACTAAAATGCAACAATGACCTAAACATAAGAGCTAAAATTATATAACTCTTAGCAGAAAGTGTAAAGGAAAAGTTTCATGACTTTGGGTTTGGCAATAACATTTTTCTATATGATATCAAAAGCACATGCAAAGAAAAGAAAAAAATATTAGAATGCATTAACATTAAACTTTTGTGCTTCAAAACACAATTGCCCAGGCTGGTATGGCTCAGTGGAGTGGCACGGGCCTGCAAACCCAAAGGTGGCTGGTTCTAGTCAAGGCACATGACCAGGTTGCAAGCCAGGTCTCCAGCCAGGTCCTTAGCTGGGGGCATGTGAAAGGCAAACTACATAATGATTTTTCTCACCCTTTCTTCCTCACTCCTTTCCCTTCTTTCTGAAAATAATGAATAAAATCTGAAGAAAGAAAAAACCCCACAATCAACACAGTGAAAAGATAACCTATGAAGGAGGTGAAAATATTTTCAAATCATGTATCTGATAAAATGTTAATGTTAAAATCCAGAATATATAAAGAATTCCTATAACTTATCCCCCCCACCCCCATAAAACAACCTAATGGAAAAAATGGGCAAAGGAGGACATCAATAGACATTTTTCCCAAAGAATATATGCAAAAGGCCAATAAGCTGATAAAAAGATGCTCAACATCATTTAACATTAGAGATATGTAAACTAAAATCACAATGAGATACCACACATCTATTAGGATGGATAATACAATATAAACAAAACAAAAAATTAGTGTTGCCAAAAAGATGACAAAATTGGAACCCTTGTGTCCTGGTGGTGGAAGGTAAAATGATATAGCTGCTAAGGACAATTGGATGGTTCCTGAGGAAGTTAAAAAGAGAATTGCTCTATGTTCAGCAGCTTAACTCCTGGCATATACCCAAAAGAAATGAAGGTCAGTTGGTTCTTGAAGACATATCTTTATACCCATGTTTATAGCAGAATTATTCACAATAGCTAAAAGTAGAAGAAACTCTAGTATCAATCAACAAGTGAATGGATAAACAAAATGTGATATATACATACAATAGAATATTTGCCAGTCTTAAAAAGGACAGAGATTCTGACATATGTTACAACATGAATAAATTTTGAGGACATTATATTAGATGAAATATGTAAACCAGTCACCAAAAACAAATACTATAGGATTTCAATTAAATGAGGTACTTATAGTAAGGTGGTTTCCAGAGGCTGAAAGGAACATGGAATTCAGTTACTTAAGGTGTATAAAGTTTCAGTTTCAAATGAAAGAGTTCTGGAAATTGGGTTGCACAATAATCTGAATCTATTTAACACTACGGAAACATACACTTAAAATGGTTAAGAATATGCATTTTATGTTATGTGTCAACACAAATAAAAATTGAAAAATAAATTTATATATTTAAGTAATCACACTCAGAATGGAAGTACTCGCCTCGTTAGTTCACAGATAAAGATTGCCAGATTATAGAAAACAAAAATAGAAAAGATAGAGAGACATTCAGTTAAAGCTCAGTGAGGTCAAGCTAAAAGCTCTTTAAAAAGATATAACTGAAATAGGAAGTCTCAATAAGGCTGACAAAAAGAATGAGAGATAAGTTACTAGAAAAGTTCCAATGAAAAGAGCTGGGCTAGCAATTTTAATCATATAGCCTAGTCTTCAGGAAGATAGTGTTATTAGAGTTAAAGAAGTTTACTGCATACTGATACAATTAATTTTCGGTCAATTTTCAATTCACCAGGAAGTTAGAGCATAACATTTGTATGTCCACAATAACAGTATCAACACAGGTTCTGATAGAAATTAAAAATAGCTAAGATTTAAAACACACATTTGGAAATGTAAAGCCACACTAAATAATTCATGGATTAGAAAAGATAAAAAAATATTTACAATTGAAATTGTAATATATCAAAGCTGTGGGCTGCAACTAAATGTCATTTAGAGGAAATTTTATATCCTTAACCACTTATATTAACAAGAAGAAAATCTAAAATATAATGAGCAAGGCTTATTAACTTGAAAAGTGATGGGGAAACAAAAAACAAACCTGAAACAACCCAAACTATATACAAAGGAAGAAAATATAAATATAAGAAAGTAATGAAATTTAAAATAAAGATATAATATAAAGAATCTAGAAATAATCAACAAAGCCAAGAGTTGATTCTCTTCAAAGAGTAATAAAATGGGAAAACCCTTTGGCAAGCGTTTAAAAAAAAAGGTGTAAAAAAAAGATGAAAAATAAAGTCTGATAAAAATAGAAAATATTTAAATTAGGACTGTCTTATGAAGTTTAATGCCAATAAATTTGAAAACTTAGGTGAAATGTACATATTTCTAGAAAAGTATAAATTGTCAAAACTAATCAGAAAATCTAAATGGTTCCATAAGCATTTAAAAAATTGACTTAGTAGTAAAAATCTTTCCACAAAGAAAACAGACTCAGGTGATTTTATGTGAATTTTGTCTACATTTGAAGAATAGGTAATTAAAATATAAACCTCTTTCAGGAAATGGATAAATAGGAAACAACTTCTAACTAATTTAAGGCACTAAAATCTGAGAATTCCAAAAATTTAAAGATGGCTGAGTTCACTCACAAACATATATAAAAACTGTGAATGTGAATAAATGTTAGCAAAGTAGATGCCCAAATATTGCTTATGTAGGCTTATTCCACAAAAGCAAGACTGGTGCAGCACCAGGAAATTAATGGAGTAATTTGCCAAATTAACAGATTAAAGAAGAGAAAAATGATTACCTCAAAAGATGTAAAAGGAGCATTGATAAAAATTTCACAATTAGGAAAAGCAGGTAATGTTCTTAACCTATTAAAAAACTAAAATGTATCTATAATTCCTAAAGGAAATCTCCTTATGGTGAAATGTAATAAATATTCTATTTAAAGCCAGGAACAAGATGAGAATTTTCACCATCACCACTTCTATTCAAAATTGTACTGAACATTCTGCCAAATATAAAAATAGAAGTTATAAAGATTAAAAATACAATTTTGTTAATAATATACCTGTTCATACAAAAACACAATAGTCTCTACAAATATTATTTAAGTAAATAAAAGCATTTAGAAAGTCAATTAGATATTTAAAGACACTATCAGAATGAAAAGTTACACACTGATAGAATATATTTGCAATGCATTAACTGTCAGAAAATTTGTGTCAAAATATATAAAGAACTTCTATAGATCAACAAAAAGAAAACATCTGACCCTATTAAAAATTGGTGAGGTATAAACAAGTATTTCAAAGAACAGGACATATGAAAAGATGCTCAACTACATCTTTAGTAAGAAAGCACAAGTTAAGACCATAATATGATGCCATTCTGTACTAAGTAGAATAGGTAACCTTTTTTATTTTTAATGTATAACAACAAATGTGATTAGGACTAGAATAAAAGAACTCTCATTCATTCACTCTTAGATAGTAAATTCTCAACTACTACCAGCATATTTAAAAATATCATTATTCTACAAAGTTGAATTCCATTCCTATATATATCCCCTAGAAAAATTCTTGCACACTTGAGCCAAGCAATAACACATAAATATTAACAGCAGTATTGTATGTGATTGCAAAGATAAATACAAATTATGCCTATTGACAGAACAATTAAAATTAGGATATATTCATACAAAAAATACTAAAACAAAAGAATAACTGCATTACATAGCTCTACTTACCAACACAGAAATCTTAAAAGTATAAGGTAAAATGAGAAAAGCAGGTAAGTATAGAATATATTCAGTATAATCCTACTTATATAATGTTAAAAGATAGGAAAATGAAGCAATATATTATTTAGGGATATGTACATACAGAAAATTATGAAGAACAATGCTGAATAGTAGTGGTTATAATACCTACTTTTGTTATTTTTAAAAATATTTTATGTATTAATCTTAGAGCAAGGGGAAGAGAGAGAGGAAGAGAGGGAGAGAGACATCTATGTATGGTTGCCTTTCACCTGCCTCCAGCCATGGACCTGGCTGGAGACCGGGCTTGCAACCTGGTTATGTGCCCTGGCTGGGAATCGAACCAGTGACCTTTGGGTTCACAGGCCGGCGCCTTATCCACTGTGCCACCAGCCAGGGCTTTACTTTTGTTATTTTTTATTTTTTCATTATTAATGCTTGCTATTACTTATGATGCATTTTACACAGTATAGCAGTTTCCTGAAGCATTGTTGTCAATTTTGCTGTTCTGTAATTAGGAATAGATGAATAGATGTTGACTTTTGTCAAAATACTTTTCCACTTTTATCTAGATGTTCATATATTTTCACCTTTACTTATTAATATGATGAATTACATCTGATTTCTTTATGTTGAACTGTGTTCATATTCTTCAGTTAAGGCATCACATTGTCATGATTTTTTTTCTTTTAATATACTACGTATTCTATTTGCTAACATTCATTTAATTTTGGAGTTTCACACCTATAATCATAGGTACAATTGTCATGTTAGGTTTTGTTGTTGTTGTTGTTGTTAGCATTTCTTTGTCTATCTTAGTTTCTAGGATAGGTTCACATTGAGAAGTCAGTTTGGAAAGTTCCTGTTTTCTTATATTCCGGAATAATTTTATAGAGAAATGTTTACACCAGGATTTAAAACCTTCTTGAGCAGTTCTCTGAAAACTTTAAATATTTTTTCATGGCAACTGGTTTCTTCAGATTATTTTTTAACACTACATTTTTCAACCTGTATCAATGGCTAGAAGTCAAGGAAAGGACATGACTTCTTCACCCACCAAGTAATAGAGAGGAAGAGGGAAGACAATTCTTGGAGGCACAATTCATCATTATGTATGTATTGTGATGTGTATATGGTAAGACTGAAGAATTCTCTAGCCTAAAGAACTTGTGTTCTCCACTTTCCCTTGAGGCCTTAGGGAGCTAAGTTTATGTGTCACTTAAACATCAGAATTGACATAAGAAGAATTCTCCTTAGGCCCTCCAGACTGAAAATATCATGTAAGTATGTGTTTCCAGTCCCCAAGACACTAGACTTCATACTGTGGAAACTAGAACTCAGGTGGGAGGATTCTTGCATCTTCTTTAATAGCTAAGAGTCTTCATCTTACTAGAAAGAAATGAAATACTTTGTCCCATACACATACGAATCACTTTATATGTTATTTAATTTTTATAAAATTTATGGAAAATTAAAAAACAGTTCAAATTCTGAAAGTCAAAAAATAGGCATAAAATTACACAGGAATTGCTGATATATAGAATTGCACTAAAAATCATTTGGAAACAGCCCAAGTTCTCATAAGTACATGAGTGGATAAAAATCTGTGACACATTTACATAATGGAATACTATTCGGCCATAAAAAGAAAATCTTACTTTTTGCAAGAGCATGGAAGGACCTGGAGGTTATTATGCTAAGTGAAAAAAGCCAGTCAGAGAAAGACAAATACCATATGATCTCACTTATATGTGGAATCTAATGAACAAAATAAACTGATTAAACAAAATAGAAACAGAGGCATGGATACTTGGAACATACTGACACCTGTCAGAAGGGAGGGCATTCGGATGCTGGGTGAAAGAAGGTGAAGAGATTAAGCAGAAAACACACACACACACACAGACAAGAATGTGGTAACAGCCAGAGGTAAAAGGGGATGAGGGGCTAGGTGGAGGTGGGCAAAGGGGTAATAAATAGAAATGAAAAGAGACTTTGTTTTGGGCAATGGGTGCATGATGCATGTGCAGATGATGTTTTGCTGAGTTGTGCACTTGAACACTATATGGTTTTGTGAACCAATGGCACCCCAATAAATTCAGTAAGAAAATCCACCCAATGAATAGGATAAATTGCAATGTTTTCTAAACAAAACACTGAAGTATGAGTTTATTAAGTTCTAAATAACTATAAATTCATACTACAGAGGGAAAACATTATGGGATGTCACATTATAACTGAATAGATTTCATGTCATCATGTGGGAGGTACCCATAAGAAATAGTGAGGGTGAGATTTTCACATGGATAAGGTCCTGCATTGACAAGTAGAAGCAAAGTCCAGACTCAAACTTGGGAAAGCCAGTGGTCCTCAAATATTCACACCCATCAGAATCACATAGAGGGCTGTTAAAACACAGATTACTGGGCATCATCCCTTGAATTCTCAATCAGTGGGCTTGGGATGTGACCTAAGAAGTTTAATTCTACTAAGTTTCCCGATGAGGCTGTTACTGATCCTGGAGCTACACTTTGCAAACTGCAAATTTTGATAATTAGATAATTATTAATATTATTACTAACTATAGGATCCAGAGCCAGTGCTTGGTCCATGTCATGGTCTTTAGTAGCAGCCTAAAGATTCTGGCTTCTTAAAAGATGAAGATCTTTGATATCTAGATCATAGAACTGTTTCAGTAGGAATCAGTAAGTCCATTTGTGTGTTTCAAATTCTTTTTACTACAGCCCATAAGCAATACAATCTACATTATTATATAATTATACATACACATATCACTGAAATATTTATTGTTCCTGCTTGTGAGGTACACCAATCTATTATGTTCAATTTTCTAAAATACTACATAAAACTCACTAAATAATTTTCATGTTTCACCAATGGATTAAAACTGGCAGTTTGTAAAATACTGTAAATTAGGGGCTAGATAATGAAGTACCTGTACAGGGCAGGCTGGGGTGGCTCAGTGGATTGAGCACCAGTCTATGAACCAAAAGATCACCAATTTGATTCCCAGTCAGGGCACATGCCTGGGATATGGGTCAGATCGCTAGTTGAGAGTGTGCAAGAGGCAACCACACACTGATGCCTCTCTCCCTCTCTCTTTCCTTACCCTTCTCACTAAAAATAAATTTAAAAAATATTTATTAAAAATAAAAGTTTCTGTCCAATTGGTTATATATGAGTGTTAGTACAGTAGAGGAAGGAGTGATGAGAGTGGAACTAGTTAGTTCATTAAACAGAAAGGGTGAAGTCAAACCTGTTCCATCAGTTAAAAATTTCTAAATATACAGAGGTCACAGACCATCTTGTCCTAAATTTGCCAGTCACATAGACTATTATTACTTGTTCTAGTCAAATATTTTTCAGAATGGATTGTGTAGACTATTATCTATTATTTAAAATCCCAAATAATATCAATGACTATACTTAAATTCAATTAAAAATTACATTGGTAATAAAACTTAGCTAATTAAAGCCTTTCAAAGCTTCCCAAATTTAAATAACCTTTAAAATAAATCCCAAATGTGTAATGAGGTACACTACTGCATTAATAACATGATACATGCCTCCAAATGTGAAATTATGGGAACTGCACATCATCTGGGCACACCTTGGAAATGTTGACACCTTTTTCTGACTACATCAAAGGTATGTGGGTGGGTGAGAGCTGACACCAGCTTAATAATCTACAAGCATCTCATAATAAAATGAAAATAAGTGGTATAATTGCCATTGTGGAGGAAATTTAATTATCAGGAAAGTCAGTTTTGCTTGTGAAATGACTGGGATAAAAAATACATAATTTAAAATGCCAAATAATGTGTGCTGAAATAAACCAAAATATCATAGTTGTAAGAAAACAAGAGAGTGCTGAGTGAACAATCTATCAATTTGCAGTCAGATGCAGCTTTTGAGTTTCATTTCCAACATAATTGTGCTTTGCCATGTAGGGAGTGTCCGTCAGTTAACCAATCTGGTGGAGATTAAAATACCAATAGGGAGCAAGAGAATCTGCAGGGCATTCCAAAATGGTAGTTTCTAAAGAGAAGATGGAGAGTGTCAGCCACTTGCACTGTTCTCATTGCCAAGCTGTGTGCTCACGGACTGTTCATTGCCTCTTTCTCCTAGCCATTTAATATTCTGTGGCACACCAAAAAATACATATTTTCACTGATCTAACAAAGAAGATATCATTTTGAATGACTCACGAAAAAATAATAATAGTAACTACTCTTTTTGCTCCAAAGTGACTTTTAATTTAATTATTTTATGCATATATTTTATTGTTGTTCTATTATAGTTGTCCCATTTTCCCCAATTGCTCTGCCCTGTCCTGCCCACACCCTCTTCTCTCACAGTCAATCCCCACGTTGTTGTTCATATCCCTGCGTCATTTATACTTGACTAGCCCCTTCTCTTCTTTCCCCTCTTCTTGCCCTACCTCCTCCCCTCTGGTCACTCTCAGTCAGTCATTTCCATGTTTCTGGTTCTATTTTGTTTGTTTGTTTTGTTTAGTAGGTTCTTATATTAGGTTAGATATAGGTATTTGTCTTTCACCACCTGGCTTATTTCACTAAGCATAATACTTTTCAACTCCATCCATGCTGTTGCAAAAGGTAGGAGTTCCCTTTTTCTTTTTGCTGCATACTATTCCATTGTGCAAATGCACCATTTTTTTTTAATCCACTCATCCACAGATGGACACTTAAGCTGTTTCCAGCACTTGGCTATGATAAATAGCACTATGAACATGGGGGTTCTTTTAAATTGGTGTTTCAGGATTGTTCAGGTATAACCCCAGCAGTGGAACTGCTGGATCAAAAAGCAGATCCATTTTTTTGTTTTTTGAGGAATTCCATACTGCACCAGTCTGCATTCCCATCAACAGTACACTAGGGTTCCTTTTTCTCCACATCCTTTCCAGCACTTGTTTGTTAGTTATTGATGATGGCCATTCTGACAGGTATGAGGTGGTGTCTCACTGTGATTTTAATTTGCATCTATCTGATGGCTAGTGACTTTGATCATCCTTTCATACACCTATGGGCCCTCTGTATGTCCTACTTGGAGAAGTGTCTGTTCAGGTCCTTTGCCCATTTTTTAATTGGTTTGTCTTTCTTTCTAGTGTTCAGTCATATAAGTTCTTTATGTATTTTGGAGCTCAAACCCTTGTTCAATGTATCATTGGCAAACATGTTTTCCCAAATGGTTGGTTCCCTTTTCACCTTGCTGATGTTTTCTTTCACTGAGGAGAAACTTTTTTAGTTTGATGTAGTCCCATTTGTTTATTCTTTCCTTCATTTTCCTTGATCTAGGAGATATATTGGTGAAAATATTGCTGCATGGGATATCTGAAATTTTCCTACCTGTGTTCCTCTAGGACTTTTATGGTGTCACAGCTTACATTTAAATCTTTTATACATCTTGAGTTTATTCTGAAGTATTATGTAACTTGGTCATCTAGTTTCATTTTTTTACAAATCCTTGCCCAGTTCTCCCAACATCATTTATTGAATAAACTACTTAGCTCATTGTATGTACTTGCCTCCTCTGTCAAATGTTAATTGACCATAGAAACATGAGTTTATTTCTGGGCTCTCTATTCTGTTCTATTTATCTGTGTTTCTGTTCTTATGCCAGTATTAAACTATTTGGATTGCAGTTGCCTTGTAATATAGTTTGATACCAAGTACTGTGATTCTTTCTACTTTGGTCTTCTTTCTCAAGATTGCTGAGTCTATACAGGGTTGTTTTTGGTTCCATATAAATTTTTGAAATATTTGTTCAAGCCCTGAGAAATGTCTCATTGGTATTTTAGTGGGGATAATCAGGTACCTATATTTGTATATAAGAATTTCTTATGAAGAGTTAACCAGTCATACACACCTATTAATTGATATGACCAATAATATGCAACTTTATTATATGACCTATATATTTACAGTTCAACACCCAAGGGTATTTACTCTAGATGGCTATTTTTGTGTTGACTATTGTCATTTTTTAATTTGACAATCTAAGGGAAAAGAGGTTGGTGCCCCTCACTAAATAGTCAAGTATTGCATATTTTAAAAATTCTTGCATCATGCCAGTTGAAAATCGCTGAGTTAAACAACAGATGGGAGGGAAAGAGAGGAAAAAATTAGTATTTATTTAGGACCTGCCATGCTGCAAACACTGTACTATGCAATGCACACAGTGGCTTAACCTTGTTGAACTCTAACATTTCAAGTACTAGACTGAGTACTTTTCATACATTACCTCATTTATTCCTTACAAGAAACTTATGTGTTGCTACTTATTGAACTCCCAAATAGAAATCTAAGTCTTAGAGAGATTAAGCAGTTGCCTAAGATGGCAGGGATTCAAAATGGGGAAGATGTGATCCATCCAGGGAATAATTATCCAGGGAAGTACACATTATTATTCCTTTTTCAAAAAGATGAGAAAACAATTTTTAAGTAATAAAACATGCTTTTCGATCTGCCATAACCAAGTGGTTTCAACCCTTGCTACAAATAGGAAGCCCTTAGGGACTTTAAAAAATAATATTACCTCTACCTGAGCTCTACCTACAACCAATTAAGTACAATTCCTGGAGGTGAGGCCTAGGCACTGACATTTTAAGTTCTCAGGTGATCTTAATGGGCAGCCATGGTCAAGAACCTTTGTTCTGTCTATGCTAGATCCCATGTGAAGTCCTAGAGAATGCTAAATTATCCATACTTATACAGTATATTTGTCTTTTATTTTAACACAAGAACTCCATTAGAACATACTGTAAAATGGGAAGATAAACAGGCACACTCCCTTCACCATTAAGGATTGGAAGGTGGCATACCTGTATAGCGTAGTGTTGTTGTACTTCATTGCTAGGGTTCAGGAGACTATGTGTCTACGTGGGCTGGCAATGATAGAAGACTGCTTACAGGAAATTGGTGTTGAGTTGAACTCTGTAAGGAAAAAAGAATACAACTTAAAACAGATGAAAATGCAGAGTATCTGATGACCTCTGATCATTTATCCTTTTGCGCTACTGTCTCTATTGCGGAAGGACATCGTAAACCCAGTTCTAAAGTCAGGCCTTGTCAAATTCAGTGGTACGTGATATTTATCGGCACTTTTTCTCCAGGAGTAAAAAGGTTTTGCTGATACCAACATTTTTTGGAAAAAAAAAAATCTTTTTCTTCCTTATTTTAATTAAAATGTTAGGCCCTGGCTGGATAAAGTGCTGACCTGTGAACCCAAAGATCGCTGGTTCCATTCCCAGCCAGGGCACATAACCAGGTTGCAAGCCAGGTCTCCAGCCAGGGCCATAGCTGGAGGCAGGAGAAGGGCAACCATACATTGATCTCTTTCTCTCTACCCACCTCTCTTCCTTGCCCTCTCTATAAAAATAATGAAATCTTTTTAAACAATTTTTAATAAATAAATAAATTAAAATAAAATGTTAGAGTACTATTTCAAGATTCAGGATTGCTTTTGTTTGGACTCCCACCATTGTATCACAATGTGTCACAGGAAAACTATGACTTCTATTAACACTGAAAGTGACTAAGTATGTACAACACTTGGCCAAGCAACTGCTTTCAAGTAGAAATTAGCTGGAGTGACTGAGTGTGTTGTGTGAAGGTCTATATGGATTATAGCCTGTCAGGGAAATGTTAAAATCCAAAGAAATGATCATCTAAATCAACAAGCTCATTGGTGATTTAGCAGATATAGCCAGTTGACCTGTCACTGGGCATTCCTACCATTTGCTCTACAGGGGAATGTTCACAGGATGAGAGGTAAATTGGAAGAAAGGGTAGTATTTATTTTATTTTAATTTTTAAAGAGTTTATTTACCTTTTAGAGTGAGGGGAAGGGAGGGAGGCAGACAGGGAGAGAAACATCAATGTATGGTTGTCTTTCACCTGCCTCCAGCTACAGACCTGGCTGGAGACCTGGCTTGCAACCTGGTTGTGTGTCCTGACTGGGAATTGAAGCAGCGTCTTTTGGGTTCACAGGCCGGCACCTTTCCACTGAGTCACCAGCCAGAGTGCAGAAAGGATATTGTTTAAAATGGCTTTTAATTCACAAAATTAGTAAAAAAAAAAAAAAAACAAAACAAAAAAAAAACTTGCTTTTCCTGTAAAAAGAGAGCAAAATATCTACCTATATCTGTATGTGTATATATACATATTTTTCATAAATTGCTTCATCATGAAGTTAAATGAGCCAGTGACATAACACGAGAGGTAGGAGTGGCATGTACATATATCAGACTTACCTACTTTTTGTTCAACCCTTGACCTCCTATTTAAATAAGCCCCAAGCCAATCTAGCTGGTTACCACTGTTTGGGCATCCATATCCTTTTTCTTCCCAAGGAACAGGTGGATGTGGCTTCTAGTCCACTTCACCTCCAAGAAGGCTCCTCTCAGACCACAGCATCTCAATACTGATGTACTGCTATACAACTTCTGCCTCAATTTAGGTTCCTAGATTCCAAGTTATTTACCTTTGCTTTGCATGTTGTCTCAACTGTCTGGTTAGTTCTGTGTTAGTGAAGAACTGAGGAAAAGAGTCTCTATAATCAAGTTCTGTACCTCTGCAGAAACACCCATTTTCTTTAAACACACACACACACACACACACACACAAGAAGAAAATACTGAACTTTTACTTGATTTATCTTAAGCAATATATTTTAGGCAATAATTTCCCACCTCTTAGCACTCCTATATTCTAAGCTTCCATTTTCTTCTCTGAAAAAAAATGAGAAAATTCTTTTATTCAGCAACTATACTTAAGCACTTATCATATACAGGAGGTCCTGCTTTAGCAGCCTGTGATTCAAGAGTGAATAAAAAGAATCGCCTTCCCTCATGGAGCTTACATTCTAGTGTAAAAAAACAAGTGTAAAAATAAACATAACAAGGCCCTGGCTGGTGGCATAGTGGATAAGGTGCCGGCCTGTGAACCCAAAGATCACTGGTTCGATTCCCAGCCAGGGCAACATAACCAGGTTGCAAGCCAGGTCTCCAGCCAGATCCATAGCTGGAGGCAGGTGAAAGGCAACCTTACATTTATGTTTCTCCCCCTCCCTGCCTCTCTCCCTTCCCCTCTTTCTGAAAAATAATAAAATCTTTAAAAAATAAAAAAATAAACATAACATTATGAAACACAGTATCAACCTGTTACAATGTTAACAAGAAAAATAGAGCAGTGATGGGGCTGAGGTTTGATATTTTAGACTGGGGGCCAGGAATGGTTTTGCTGAGGGGTGACCCTGTGGTAGAGACCCACAAAAATGAAGGAAAAGGGATATGAGCACCTGAGGTAAGCATGGTTCAAGCAGAAGGGGAAGCAGGTGCAAAGACTGGAGAAGTAACATGCATGATGCAATTGAGGACAGCAGGGAGGCAATCGGCTATAGAGGGGTGATAGCAGAAGGAATCACGGGAGAAACAGGGCTACATTGTTTCGGGCTTCATGGCCAGTGGCAGAACTTGGGTTTTTATTCACTATGTGATAAGAAGTCACTCAAGAATTTTTGCAAGGAAATTCTATGCTCTGATTCATATGTAGAAATCATATCTCTAAGGAGACATGGCTGCTCTAGGAGACTGTAAAGGTCAGGAATACAAATAAAGGAAACAGGATACTTTTGCAGGAAAAGAGATGAGAGCAAAAGTTGTACAGGTGGTGAGAAATGATGGGATAGGTTTGGAACACAAAGCAGATTTGGGACTTGCTGAGGTATTGTGATGTGAAGTATGTGATGAGAAAAATTTAAAATATGGGTTCAAATCAGATGGCTGAATCAAAAGTTCACTGTAGGACATGTCAGACTTGTGATGTCTAGTCACATTCAAGTAGACAAACTTCAGAGGTTTGGGGTCCAGAGGTGCTTGGGGTCCAGAGGCAATGCCAGGGTTGCCAGCATGTTAACGGGAACTAGACAGGACACCCAAAGAGGGAGTAGGAAAAAGAGTTAAGGACTGAGCCCAGGGCTCCTCTGATGTCTGGAAATTTGGATCATGAGGAATGTCCAGAAAAGAAAACTGAGGCAATGTGGCCATTATACCATGAAGAAAAGGAAGCAAATCAGAAGAGTGGTAGAACAGTTTTCAAACTTTCTTTTTAGAGCAGAATAAATCTTTCAGAAATTTTTTTCTGAATGTGTGTTACAAAGACTCCAACTAGGAAAACACATTAAACCACTGTTTTAAGAAAGGAGTATTGAGGATGCTGAAACTACCCATTGGTAGAGAATCCTTTCTCAATCCAGAGCTAGTGTTCCATCACTAGGATAATTTGCTGTTTCTAGCTTAAGTTTCATGTCCATCCATTTGCAAATTTTCAGGACCCAGCTGGGAGCAGGGGATTGAGAAATTATACTTTACTATGTTCATGTAATGGACAGAACAGATAAGGTAAGACTGGCAGGTACTGCGAACATGTTTCCCCAAAATTCATACATTGAAACATTAATCCCCTCTGTGATGGCATATAGAGCTGGGGTTTTGGGGAGGTAATTAGGTAATAAGGGTGGAACCCTCATGATGAGACTAGGCACCCTTATAAGAAAAGACCAGAAAGCACTTCACTTGCTTCCCTCTCTCCCCCACATATGAGGACATAACCAGGGAGAGGTCCCCTGCCAGGAACCAAATTGGCCAGCATATTGACCCTGAACTTCTCTGCCCCCAAACTGTGACAAACACATTTCTGTTGTTTAAGCCGCTTGGTCTGTGATATCTTTTTACAACAATACAAACTGACTGAGGAAGCAGGGAATGAAAAGTCCATTCCTTGTCCAGGCAGGGCCTGTCCACAGCAGCACACACAACAAGAGTGTGGAGGGCGAAGCACAGAGAGGTGAGGATGACAAATGCCTGTCTGGCTCTTCTAAGCTTTTCTGAACAATTCTTAGATGATTGAGTCAGGCCAGGGTGCTGCTATGAGGAATAAACACATGTCCAACAGCTGGGCATTTTCTCTTTCTTTCATGCTTCACCATGCTTTCATAATCCCCAGGTACCAAACTGGATGAAATGAGGCAGCTATCAGGCTAACAGCAGGCAAATGAATGTAACAATGAACAAGGATGAAACATCCCACCACCCTGTACCAGCGGCGAATGCTTTGTAATTCTTCTTGACCTTAAATTTTCATCTTAGGAGAGCACAGGACTTTTCTACCCTGAAAGTAAATTGACCTTCCTCTCAAACCCAGAGCAAGGGGAGTTCATTACTTTTCAGACTCACCTGTACACATGTTCAGACTAACTAGGAAATTAATGTTGGTTCTTACCAAGCAAATCATTTTCCTTTCTATAAAATTATTAGTTTTCAGTGAAATTTCAACTTAAATAGCTGCACTGTGAAGGCCCCAAGCCGCAAGTTCTTCATTATGTTGATTTCCCCTTATTTGAACAGGTACCTTCGTAGGGACATATACACATTTAAAAAAAAAATCACTCAGCAGATATTTACTGGGCACCTATTAGGAATTGGGTACAGAGGTGGATACTGGGGCACAGTAAGAAGCAAGACAGAAAAATGTCCTTGTACCTGTGGGACTTAACATTCTGCAGAATTAGGCATGTAAAGGGGAAAAAGGCAAATGTGATTACAGAGTTTCTGATTATTAGTATAAATAAGGTAATAAAGGTAACATGCCATTTTACATAGAATGATCAGGAACATACCCTCTGAAATTGTGACATTTGAACTGACAGACAAGTCTGAAGCAGCCCTACAATATCCTGGAGAAGGGTCCAGGAAGAAAGAAGAACATAAAGGCCCAAAGAGGAGAGCAGCCTGACATATCCAAGGGACAGTGAGGGAGCCATGTGGCTGAAGCCTATTGAAGGAGAGGAAGATACATTTGAAAGGCTCACAAAAGACAGATCTTACAAGATCATTATAAATATGGAAAGCAGATCTGATTTCATTGTAAACAGAATGGAAGTTGAAAGCTTTTAAGCAGGAATCTTGATCTAGCTTTTATTTTTTAAAAAATTTTTTATTTTGAGATTAAGTGTAAATTCCAAGGCAGTTGTAAGAAATAAAACAGCCAGATCCCCTTCATACCTTCACTCAGTTTCCCCTAATGATACTATCTCACAAAGTTACAGGACAACGTTCCCACCAGAATACTGACACTGATCCAAATCATCATCCATCGTATTCAGATTTCCCAAGATTTTTGTACTCATGTGTTTTTAGTTCTGTGATTTGTAATAGACTTAATTTCAGAGCAGTTCTAAGTAAACAAAAAAAATGAGCAGAAAGTATAGGAAGGTTCCCTATGTTCCCTACCTTCCCCACACAAGTCACCCCTACTATGAATATCACATACAAGAGTAATTCATTTGTGACAATCCATAAACCCTCACTGACACGCCATTATCACCTAAAATCCATAGTTTACATTAAGATTCATTCTTGGTGCTTTACATTCTATAGGTGACAACAAGTGAATAACATATCCACCATTATGGTTTCATACAGAATAATTTCACTGCCCTAAAAATCCTCTGTGCTTTACCTATTTATCACACACCACAGCTCCTGGCAACTGGTGATCTTTTTACTACCTCCATAGTTTTGCCTTTCCCAGAATATCATATAGTTGAAATCATACAGTGCATAGCCTTTTCAGGTTGGCTTTTTTCACTTAGTAATATACATCTAAGTTTCCCTCATATCTTTTAATGGTTTGATAGCTCATTTATTTTTAGCACTAAATAATAATCCATTATCTAAATGTACCATAGCTGATTCATTCACCTACTGAAGGAAATCTTGGTTTGCTCCAAGTTGTGGCAATTGTGAATAAAGCTGCTTTCAACCACATGCAGGTTTTTGTGTGAACATAGTTTATAATTCCTTTGGGGAAATAGCAAAGAACATGATTTCTAGAGTCAAAGGAACAATTTTAGTTTTATAAAAAACTGCTAAACTGTCTTACAAAGTGTGTGTATTATTTGCATTTGCATTTCCACCAGCAACGAATGAGTTCCTGTGGCTCCACAAGTTTGCCGACACTTGGTGTTCTCAGTGTTCCAGATTTTGACCCTCCGAAAAGATGTTTAGTAGTATTTCACTGCTGTTTTATTTTCATTTGTATTTCTCTGACAACATACCATGTGGAGCATCTTTTAATACACTTATTTTCATTTGCATATATTTTTTAGTGAGATGTCTATTACACTCTCTGAACATTTTAATAGTTCTTTGTGTATTTTGGATTAGTCCTTTTTTGGTCGTGTCTTTTGCAAATACTTTCTCTGAGACAGTGGTTGGTTCTCCTTCTCTTGGCATTATCTTTTCTCTTTTTTTTTTAAGATTTTATTTTATTATTTTTAGAGAGAGGGGCAGGGAGAGTGGCAGAGAGGGAAAGAAGCATCAATGCATGTTTGCCTTTCACCTGCCTCCAGCTACGGACCTGGCTAGAGACCTGGCCTGCAACCTGGTCATGTGCCCTGGCTGGGAATCAAACCAGCGACCTTGGGGTTCACAGGCAGGCACCTTATCCACTGAGCCACCAGCCAGGGCTCTATCTTTTAATTTTAATGAAGTCCAATTCATCAATTATTTCTCTCGTGGATTACAGCTTTGCTGTTTTATCTAAGAAGATGTTACCATACCTAAGGTCATTTAGGTCTTCTATTTGTTATTTTCTAGGAGCTTCCTAATTTTACATTTTTCACATTTAACTATGTGATCTATTATGAGTTCATTTTTATAAAGGGTGTAAGATCTGTATCTAGGTTCATTTTTTACATGTGTATATCCAGTGGTTCCTGCACCATTTGTTGAAAAGAATATCTTTGCTCTATTGTATTGTGTTTGATCCTTTGTCAAGATCAGTTGACTATATTTTTGTGGATTTATTTCTGGACTCTCTATTCTGTTACAGTGATCTATTTAGCTGGGTGTGCGTGTGTGTGTGTATGTGTGCCCAATATCACCTCATCCTGATTATTATAGCTTTATAATCAATCTTGAAGTTGGGTAGTGTCAGTCTTTCAAACTTGTTCTTCTCCTTAAATGTGTTTGCTATTCTGTGTCTTTTGCCTCTGCATATACACTTTAGAATCAGTTTGTCGGCATTCACAAAATAACCTGCTGAGATTTGATTGGAAGAAGGAACACTAACAATGTCATTGAGAACATTACACCAGTTTGAGATGATTACTTTAAGTGTGGTTGCCATTAGTGCAATTAATTAAAAGGTATCTTTGACTTCTGAGAGTTGAGGAGTAGGCAAGGCAGTAGCTCCCTGGGCCTGAGGCATACTCAGGGAAAGAAAGAGGTACTATAAAAACACGAGTTCCAAGTCATTATTTCTACTCAGAGGGCACTATGGAATTATCACCTTGGCATCCAAAATCAATTTGGATTTCCCTGAGGTTTCAAAGATAACAAACCAAAACCTACTATCATTTGTTTCAAGGAAATAAAACTAAACCCACAATCATCACATAATGCCAGACCGTGGCCCAAATAGTTGCTACTGCTTCTGCTGCTAAAACCTGTATGTGCCAACTATAGTCCAGAGGAAACTTTCTGAACAACTGTTGGCCTTCTGCACAGGATACAAACCTTTGTGCTGATCCACAGGATGAGAGTGTGGCATGGGAATCAGTACTCTGGGCTATGCTATTTTACACACTGATGTATAACTGCTTCCCAAGAAAAACAAGGAGCCAGCCTGCCTCTATGTCTCTGTCAAATGGGTAATTAGACTAAGCTTCTTTAAAGAGAGCGTAGTGGGATTTCCCCCTATTAGTGTGACCTGCTGCTGTATAAATACAGCTGGCTCCTGTTTTTGATAAATTAAGTTTCAGAAAGTAATGACTTAAACTATAAAAATATGATAGGAAGAAGCACTCGCAGTAAGATACAAACCCTGACTTCCTTGCCTTTTCTAAGGAATGATTTTCACAAGAACCACAAGATGGCATTGTCTACTATGGGTCGGTATTCTGACACTCAACAAAAAATGGCAATAGAGAATGGAGACAGAGTTGTTTCACATTCCTCATTACATTTGAAAGATTTTGTACCTGCCTTCTACATCAGCTTTATTCATTGTGTGCTGTGTGATTGTGATGAGTGTTGGGTTGTGAAGCAGAAGGAAAGGTTAGAAATGAGTCTTGCACAATCTCAAGAGGAGCACTGAAGAGCTATAATGAAATAAAAAGCAAAGAAAGTTTGAGTGAGAACACAGGAGCTCCCACCTGCCACAATACCAGATTTAAACACTCAGCTTGAGTTTCCACATCAATCCAAAGGATGTTCAGATATGATGCAGTTGCTGTAGTTTAAGCATTTCAGGGATTTATTTATATTAATCATATCTAAAAGGTGTTATTCCTTCCCTTTGGTATCCATTCATATCTACGTACATAGTGACTCCATAGCTCAGTTTCTACTATACTAAAATACACTGTCTCATCCCTCACCTCCTGTCTCTGGGCATGATGCCATAATGCAAAACAAAAGGAATAAATTCATAGGAAGTACCTACACTGAACCTTATACATCACAAAAGTTGCTCATGGTAAGCCTCACAACCACCCCATAGGCAGGCATTAGAGATGAGGGAATTAAAGCTCAGAAAGGTCAATAAACTAGTCCACACACATAAAGTGGTGCCTTATGACTTATTTGCAAATGACTCTAGCTCTAATACCTAGGTGCTTTGCACTTCAGTGTTTTCAAATTGAAAGACATAATGGCTAAGCAAACCTGAAACACTGTCCAAGTTCTCTTGATAGCCTCTGTGTCCCTACCTGTATCCAATGGTTGGTCACAGACTACAAGAGTTCACAGATTATAAGTGCTTGCCCCATGCTGCTGTTCTTCAATGTTCTGGTTGAGGTGCCTGGTCAATATAATACATTAGGCAACTGGATAATTTTACTTTGTCCCTTATCTTCCCTAAGAGGCTGACATTTAGAAACTGCATCACTTGGGCTCCACTCTCCTTTGGGCTTCAGTTAGGTTTGGCCAACATGGAAGCACTGGCAGATTCCATGAAAGAAGAGAGAAAAAGTATTTTGTAAACTTATAACTCACTCTCCTTTCATATTGATTGCAACTGTGCTAGTCACTGCATCCTCCTATGACTATAGCCCCTGTGAGGGACTCTCTTCATTAGCAGATTTCTAATGGACTTGAGGAACTCCCTTTCCACCCTGTTTATAGTTCATAGTGCCCAGTTACTGCAATGTTCCATGTTGGTTCTTTTAACTGTACCCATACCTCCATAAATGACTATTTTCTGATGGACCTTGAATTATAAAGGTACCAGAGAAAGAAGAGTTTCCACTAAATTACAGAGCTGTGTGGAAACGTAGTTGACATTTAGCGAATGGAGTATCCTTAGGCAGAGTCACCTTGCACTCCCAAATCCCTATGAATGAAGGATATAATGGCGGTTCTGCCTATGCCTAAGGCAAGTAAGACACAATTCAATTAATCAAGTACTCAACATTTCTTGAGTTTCTATTAGGTGCTATCACTATGCTGGAGTGGAAACCAGAGATAAAAAACAGTATTTTAGCTGGCTAAACTAAGCTTAGCTAGCTGAACTGGTAGCTCAGTGGAAATGCGCCGGCCTGGGAACCCAAAGGTCACTGGCTCAATTCCCAGCCAAGGCACATAACGAGGTTGCAAGCCAGGTCCGTAGCTGGAGGCAGGTGAAAGGCAACCTTACATTGATGTTTCTCTCCCTCTCTGTCTCCTTCTCTTCCCCTCTCTCTAAAAACAATAAATTAAAAAAAAAAAACAACAACAACAACAATATGTGTTCATAAGGAACTCAAAGTCAAGAAGGGAAGATAGAGAAGGGAGTCATCAATTTCAGTGGAGACATGCTGAGGAGCCACCAAGGAAGCGTCCTTCACTCCATTTGCAAGACATGGACCATTCCAGATAGCTTGGTTTTGCTAGGTTAACAATTCAACCCTGAAACCTATAGGGCTTAAAGCAACATGGTTTACTGTTTTCTCCTGTGAAGGCTAAGGCATGTTTAGCAGTCTTCCGTGACCCCCTCCCCCTTTTATCATTTGTACCATGCAGCAACCAAGGTTCCATGGCAGAGAAAGAGAGAGATGGAAGCAATGCACAAATGCTGTTGACCCATAATTAATAAAGCCACCTCCATTCACAGATGTGAGAACTAACTTCTGCTGTAAGGGTTCATGGAGGGCTTTCTGGAGTAGGTGACAGGTGAGTTTGGCTTTAAACAGTAAGAGGAAATTGTAGATAATACTGAGATCTGATGTTTAAAGAAAGAAAAGGTATTGCAGACAAAGAGAAGGGCATTTGCAAAAGATAGGTAGCAAGGAGAAGTGTGTAGTCTTCAGGGAAGTGCATATATTTTGGCATAGTGGGACCCAGGAGGCCATGAAAGGGGGGGATGAAAAGTGAGGCAAAAGAGGAAGGCAGCAGTCAGGTAACAATGTGTTTCATCTGCCATGATCAGTACTTGGGGGCTCAACCTCAAGGGTTTTGTTGTTGTTGTTTTAAAATAACAACAACAAATTTTAAATTGTTTTAAAATAAACACCACTTTATTTATTTTTACTTAAAAAATATTTTATTCATTATTTTTAGAGAGAAGAGCAGGGAGGAAGGAAGAAAGGGAGAGACATATCAATGTATGGTTGCCTTTCACCTGCCTCTAGCTGGGGACCTGGCTGGAGACCTGGCTTGCAACCTGATTATGTGCCCTGACCAGGAATTGAACCAATGACCTTTGGGTTCCCAGGCCA
This sequence comes from Noctilio leporinus, assembly GCA_004026585.1. Classification (NCBI taxonomy): domain Eukaryota; kingdom Metazoa; phylum Chordata; class Mammalia; order Chiroptera; family Noctilionidae; genus Noctilio; species Noctilio leporinus. The sequence goes on from PVIW01000066.1 coordinate 820,841, forward strand.
GTGCCAATCCACTGAGCCACATCAGCAACGGCTTCAAACTTAAAGTTTTGAAAAGACATTACAGGACTTCAATGTAAGGAAAGTAACATGAGAAAACATGAAATTTTAAAACAATCATCCTCCTAGCAATGAGGAGAACATATATCAGAAGGGAGTGAACTGGAAAGCAAGAGGACTCTGGTATTAATACAGATGCAAAAGTGAAGGGCCGGAAGATAGTCAGCAGTGGTGAGGGCAAAGACAGTGGGATGTACTTGCCATTACTTCAAGTAGGACTTCAAAAGATTCTAAACCGTGAGAGGTGGCAGGAGGAGTCTAGGATGAACTTCAGGGCTTCTGACTAGTGTTTGTGAATGAAACATGTCATATAGATCCCTGAGCCATGGAGCATGTATTGAGGAACAGAAAATAAAGGGGGACAAGACACTCCCTTTGAGACATGATGATGTTTAGGTTTCTGCAAGGTGCACAAGTGGAGATAGTCAATAAATAAAACAGAATCAAGATCTTGGCTATGGATACAAAACCAGGAGTCCATATAGATGACCAGTGAAACCATGAGAATAGGCAAGAATGTCTAGGAAGAGTGGGTAAGAAGGCTCAGGATACACCTCTATGAGACAGAACAGGGAGGAGTGACTTCTAAATAATGAGCTTCAGGGGAGACCCTGATTAATGGCAGTCCATGAGTTCAAAGGCAACTATTTGAAGTGAAACATGGGTCAGCATGATGGAGAGTTGTGACGGTGAAGGAAAAGGAAATATCAAATGATGAGTCTGCAAGTAGAAGAAAAAGTGAATAATAATGAGCATTACATTGCAAAAGTGGTCATCATAAGGCTGCAGATCTGAGAATTTCCAAGTCAGCAAATTAGAGAAAGGCCTAGTGAACAACTTTGAAAACATCTTGGTTTAAGGCACCGAAAAACAAACCAGTTTTTCAGTGATTTTCCTTCCCAATGCCTATCCAGTGATTGGGATTAAGACATTTTTCTAACCTATGCTCCACTACACAGAGCAAATATAGTTAACTGCTACTTTGATAAATCCAGGAATTGCTCAAGTGGCAAATCTAAAAATTTCTAAATAATATTTTTAAAAAGATTTTATTATTTTTAGAGAGAGGGAAAGGGAGAGAGACATCAATGTATGGTTGCCTTTTTCACCTGCTTCCAGCTACGGACCTTGCTGGAGACCTGGCTTACAACCTGGTTATGTGCCCTGGCTGGGGAATCGAACCAGTGACCTTTGGGTTTGCAGGCTGGCACCTTACCTACTGTGTCACCAGCCAGAGCTAAATAACATTCTTTAATTGAGGACTTAAGGTATACTAAGTAGAGCCCTAGTGCTATATGCTACTTTTATATTTGCTAACTCATTTAATTCTGTAAAGAGGGCATTATTTTTCCCATTTATGACACAAAAATCAAGGGCTCAGACAACATGGCATACATCTAAAACCAAACACCTGGAAAAAGACAAAACCAAAACATCAGCCACTAGCCTTCCCATCTCCTGTCGTCAAATAGTAAATACCTCCCCCACCCCAAGTCAATAGAACTCCAAAAATGGACAGGTGAGTAAATTTGAAAACAGCCAAGTCTCTTAAGCTTAAAATTTGTATCTATGATTTTTCTCATACCCTTGACATTCATGTTTAATGGTTCCTCCTTCTATTATTAACTCTTTAAAACATTAAGATTCATTATGAAGCAGCACCTCACACCAATCATAATCTTTTTGACTTACTCTAATTTGCAAGGGAAATAGAGACTTAAAAACTATGTACCCAAGTAAGCACTACATAGGAGTAATCTTCCAATCTATGCCAACTTGCCCTCCGCCCATGGCTCTCCTACTGATATACCCATGGTAATCAGAATGTGGATATTGTAGTCAAAGGATTTATAGTGTTCAAGAAAATAGAGTTGTGATGACAAACTTTCCTTTTAAAAATACTAGTAAAATCTTAATATGCTTAATATACTACTACATTATTGTTTAATTAATATAATAATGATAAATGATTAAAGTTATCTTTTACCTCCAATAAAACTGACAGAGCCAGAGAGTTCAGGAGCAGGAAAAGTGGGGGCCAGGGAGGCATGCTCAACTGCTCTTGGTCCTGGACTGACCAAATACTGTTACTTTGCTTTTCCATGACTTAAAAAAAATGCACATTCAATTATGCATTTTATAAATGTGAAATCAACTCCTAGTACACTGAGAATCAGAATATTTTATGTCCTGATCACCACTGTAAAAAATTAATCCAAACATGATAGGATGTAACCATGCAGTGATAGCAAAACAAACCAACAAAAACACATGAAAAAAAATGAGAGTGCCCGAATCAGGAAACATACAAGTCATGGTAGACAATATAAGGTAAATATCATTTGCTTAGATTTTCTTATTAAAACACAAAGATAGTAAATATGAAGTGGTGATATTTCTTTATGAAAAGATAAATATTCCCAAACCAAATATGTATCATACATGGAAGACATAAAACAAAATGACACTAAAAGTTACATGTAAAAAGCAGGAGCAAAGGTCCATAAGGAAAATGCAAAGTAAAATGAAAGAAAAATGAATGTTATTAATATTATAGAAGGTAGAATTTAAGGAAATAGCACATGGGATAAGTGAGGCCATTTTAAGTTGTCAAAATATATAATGGCGTTAGGACAGAAACTACTGTAGTATAATGAATCAGTACTTGAGGAAAAGCAAATGCTGAGCAACACATGGGAGAAGACAGGTGACAGAAGCACAACTGTTAAGGGAGAGTAAACATAGCACCATCTGTCTGTGTGATCAGCAGAGACCGTCAGCACTCCTCACCAGCACACCTCACAAGTGAGACTGCTCCAGCCTGGTGCCTTCAGTCTGCAGGACTGACCCCTGCAGACTGCAACCTGCAGGGAAGTACTGTGCTTGACTTAGAGGCTCAAATAGGTGCTAGAGAAATGGGCCGCCAGAGAAAGTGCACCCCACCTACAGACACAGCCGCTCCCTGGCTCCAGCCCGTTTTCAACAAAGAAGAGGCCAGGATGCGCTGCCATTCTTCGGGTTTTCAGGGGAAACTGGAACCTTGGATTTGTATGTGGTTTCTTGATTTTTAAATGTTAGCTTATTATAAATACAGCAAGATAAGACTGCTTTTTGTGCTGAATCTAGTCTATGTGTCCCTGGTTCAGTTCATGACTTCTGTTTCAGGTTATATCTCTATTTTGGAACTATTTGTTGTTTGTCTTTCAAAATACACACAGTGGCCCCCTGTAGCAGCAAAGGGTACATTCCAAGATCCCCATGGATGCCTGAAACCCCAGATAGTACCAAACTCTAGATATATTATGTTTTTTCCTATACATACATAACTACAATATAAACTAGGCATAGTAACAGATTAACAGCAACTAATAATAGAAAAAAGCAATGGTAACAATATGCTGTAATGAAAATTATGTGAATGTTGTCTATTTCTCTCAAAATAACTTACGGTCCTGTACTCACACTTCTTGCCGTAATTTGAGATGACAAAATGCCTTAGGTTGAGAAGTTTCACCTTTTTTAATTACAGAATTTAACAGTTTCTCTTTGTTATATCCTAATTGCCAGCATTACCATTCTGTGCTTGGGGCCATTAATAACGCAAGTTACCTGAACACAGCATGGAGCAGCCCCAACAGCCACGGTTAACGAAGGTGGCGGCTGCGCGGAGGCCAACGGTTTTGGGGTGGGGGGAGGGGGTCCTTCAACGGCCCGAAGACGCTCGGCAAAGCACAGTTCTCGTCCCAGGTGGGACATCGCGAGATTTTTTCATAAATTATTGGCACATAATTTTAAATAGTTTCTTTCTGATATTTTCCTTTAGTACTGGCTGACAGGTGTTAGGGAATGGGGGGTGGGGCTGGGGCTGGGGCTGGGTGTGAGGGCGGGGAGTCGGAGTTTAACAAACCCAGAAAGCAAAACCCACGGATGGGGGGCGTGGGAACTACCATAAAGCAAACTCCTGGGCAATGTAATAACTAATTTAAATGCTTGCTGAATGAGTGACTGCATGCATGAATTGCAACCTTCTCTGCTTGCAAGGATCTTTAGTCTAATCTGAAAGAAAGATAAGATGAAAAGACAGTATGATGAATGCTACAAAAAGAGCCAAGCTTAGGATACAGCTGAAGCACAGAGAAAGAGTCCTTAAATCAACCCTGATATTTTAAGTATTCCAGAATATTTTTATAAAAATATCTCTCAATAGTGGGATAAATAAAATACAATAGAATGTTACACTAAAATGGTAATGTGTGAATTAATTTATGGTATTAACGTGGACAGATATCAAAAATAGGTGGAAAATTATGTCACAATGGATTTAGAGTATAACACCAGTTAATGTAAAATTTTAAAGTATACAATATATTATTCATATATATTTACAAAATATATACATGTATTGCAGAAATAAAAAATATATCTTCAGGAGTGATACAAGCCAACTTCATAACAGTGTTTTACCCCTGGGGAAGGAATGAATGGGGGAGGCAACTGGGGCTTTAATTTTATTTGTAATATTATATTTCTTAAGAAAAATGTTTGGAGCAACCGTATAGATATATGTTTATAGTCATTAAATTTGTGTGGTAGGTTTGCTGGAGTCTACATGTTGTTTTCAATACTTCCAATTATGTTTAAAGCATTTTATAATTAAATAGTAATTATGATGCTCTGTGATGTACTGGGAGGAGGTGGTTATGGGTCAATTCTGAAAACCTGTAAATTATTCTTCCAGAGCTGAAGATGCTAAATATGTTGTGAAATTCTAAGTTTCACTGTATAGTTTTGAAATACTCTGTGTTTACCATTCAGATTGTTCCATGACATACAGCAATCTTTATTTTCACCCCTGATCTGGTTCCTTACATCCTCAGCTCCTTCTAGTCAATGGAATTGAGTACTGGTCACATCCAAGTCCAGGCAAAGCCAGTTCCCAAGTCTAAACATGGCCATTGAGCAACGTGCAAATTAAAAAAAAAAAAAAGAAAAGAGCCCTGGCTGGTAGCACAGTGGTTAAGGCGCCGGCCTGCGAACCCAAAAGTCGCAGGTTTGATTCCCTAGCCAGGGCACATAACCAGGTTGCAAATCAGGTCTCCAGTCAGGTCTGTGGCTGGAGGCAGGTGAAACACAACCATACATTGGAAAAAAAAGAAAAGAAAAGAAAAGAAAAGGAAAGGAAATTGGTTTCTCACAAAGAATGTAGAGCATTCTCAAGGAAAGAAAGATAATATTATAAAATGCTAGGTCCGAGAAGAACCTTAGGAATTATACAGAATAGCCTCTAATTAGATAAAGAGGGAAGAAAGATTTTCCTCAGTCATGAAGACTAATTAATAGTGAAGACTGGACCCAGGAGAGTGTGCCCAGGCTTCTACTTCAAGAATCTTTTCACTGTTGGACCCATGACACTAACAGAAGTTTGGAGCAAATAGGAGATTTGAGATCACTTTATCTATATCATTTATATTATAAACACAAGACCCAAGTCTTCCAATAACCCTCTCACTGAAGAATTTGAGTTTTCAAATCAGCTTCATCCACTCTAAAAAATGTATGGTTTTAATTTAATGAATTTGAGAATCTCAATCTTGACTATAAAAATTGCCAAGTCACTTATTCTGTGAATCTATAAGTACAATGAATTCTGAGAACTACTGAACCACCTAAAATGCAAATCTTTTGAGCCATCTCTTTGTACATGTTCTACATTTTGGCGGCTTTCTCCATCCTCGTTGTCTAGAGAAATATTTTACTGTTCATTCACTTCCTTTGAAGTCTTCCCATACACATTGATTTGGTTTCCTCTTCTCTTTTCTACCATGTAACTTTTACAAATGAGTAAAAATAAAATATCATGTGGTAAATGTTATAATACAATGTTATCACCTTTCTCCCCAAATTGAAAGTTTCTTGGGAACCTGTGTCATGATCTGATTATGCTCTAAAAAATAGTGTACGGTTAACAGACATTTATTAAACAAAGTAAAGGCAGAGATGACCCAATCTCAGTGATACATATGTTTCCCAAAAACAATTGGATTTACTGAGTATCATTGACTAAAATTCTTAGACCTAATTTTGGCCTATGATAACACTGTCTACAGAGTGTATCATGCAACAGAGTTTGAAGACCTTCAACAGAGCATTCTTCATTCATTTGTGAGTTGGGCAAGGATGGAATATTCTACATTTGAAAACAGTAAGTTCTTTAGTCACTGGAAATGTTTAAGAAAAAGTGGATAGCAGCCTGGAAAGGGTGTCTTAGAAGAAATTCAAACAATGGGTGAGGGATTGGACTAAGTATCTTTCAATAGTCCTAATTAGGATACTCATGAGACTCAGATTGTAGGCAGAGAAGAGACACTAGTGCACCAGTCCATGAGTCAGTCATTCATTGGTGGGAATGGGAAAACAAAGGAGAGACATGATAGTAGCTTTGTGGAACTCAGTCTAGCAAAGAAACCCACTCAACCCTTTGAGCAGTCACACAGAGAAGAGGGAGCCCACTTATTCTGAGTTGCCCAATAGGTAGCATGAAGTTAAAGAAATGTTATGCAAGTACTATGCCAATGGTAGCAAGAACATCCTAATAACTAAACCAACCTAACAGTAGAATACGCCCCCTTCTGTAGGAAAGAGTACCCTTTCTTTAGAGGTAGAGTTATATTTAAGGTGTCCACATATCCTGGTTTTCCCTGGAAAGTTCTAGTTTATATCAGTCATTATAACATAATTACTAATTCAGTCCATTTCACTTTCAAAAATGTTACAGTTTGGAAGATAAATCATAAGGTTACCCTACTTAGATTAGATGACTCTAAAATCCCTTTCAACTTGAATAATCTTGTTCAATGTTTGCTTTAGGGATAGGGGCCTTATAAAAGAAGGGGCATATTACCTGGGTTAGGGAAATCGAAACTGAAGGAAATATTCCCTAAAATCCCACTGGATTATCTCTTCTATTCCATGACTGCAACTGCCACTATCTGTGAAAAGGTATAAATCCCATGTATTTACTCTATTTTCCCTACTAAGTCATGATGTTTTTAAAAATCCTCAACTCAAGGATACAATTATTGATTTTTAGAAAGACAGGGGAAGGGAGAAAGGGAAAAAGAGAGAGAAACATCAATCAGTTGCCTCTGTATGCTCCTCACCTGGGTGGTGTACCCCACAACCTAGGTATGTGCTCTGACTGGGAATCAAACCCACCATCTTTTGGTGTATGGGACAATGCCCCAACCAACGAACCACCTGGCCAGGTAGTTATGAATTTTCACTGACCTTATAGATAGCAGCACTTTGATATTCTATAGATGCTTCTAATGCAGTAATGTGTGTAGTTTGAGGAAAAATACCCTAAAAGTTTGTCATAGAGATTTCTGCTAATACATATTTTACAATAAAAATTCAGATGGCAATATAATATAGTAATAAAATTAAAAATTGAATACATATATTACTATTACATATTTATTTACAACAGTTTATGCAAAGCTTCTTGATGTTATCACAGAACCCAAGGAATTATATAAAGTGAAAATATTTTATGCTATATCTCATACTGTAACAAAAGATGAAAGTTCTTAGCTTGGTACTTTTTGGCTTCTCAAAAGTATTTAAATGATAATGGAGCCCTGACCACTGTGATTCAGTTGGTTAGGTATCATTTTGCATAGTGAAAGGTTACCCATTCAATTCTCAGTCAGGGCACTGGTATTGTGGTAATGCCTGGTATTGTGGGCCAGTTCCCAGCTGGGACATGTGCAAGAGGCAACTGGTTGATGTTTCACTCACACACATCAATGTTTCATTCCCTCTCTTTCTCCCTACCTTTCCCCGTCTCTAAAAATAAATAAATAGAATCTTTAATGGAGCTCTGGTCAGGTGGCTTTATTGGTTGTAGCATCAACCCATATACCAAAAGGACCTAGGTTGTGGCTTTGATCCCCAGCCAGGGTGTGTATGGGAGGCAACAGATCAATGTTTCCCTTTCGCATTGATGTCTGTCTGTCTGTCTGTCTCTCTCTGTCAAATCAAACATATCCTCTGGTGCGGATTTTAAAAATCTAAAGAGCTATGGCATTCAACATCACCTGGGCACTCAGAAATGCAGAATCTTGGGCCTCATCCTAGACCTGCTAAATCAGCATCTGTATGTAGCAAGACCCCAGGTAAATTCATATGCACTTTTAAAATTGTGAGAACTTAAAAGTTCTCATCATAGGGAAAAAATATAACCATAAGAGGTGATGAGTATTAATTTACTGATAATCACTTCATATTATATGCACATATGAAATCATTATGTTGCATACTTAACCTTATGCAATGTTAGATATCAATAATACCTCAATAAAACTGGAGAGAGGTGAGGAATAGTGGGAGAAACCCAAACTTAGAACACTTACCTGAAGCCTATACACTGGATTAAGATGGGACTGCTCTAATCACTGTAATACTTAAGGTGCAGGATTGAACCAAACATGACTGACACAAGAAAAAGACCCCTATATGTTCATTTCTTGCTCACATTGTACAAATCTATCCTAGCCCTAGTCAGCCCAGGAACGGACCCCAATTCACATCTCCTGCAAGTGCTTTTAACTTCATTCTTAGAAAATATCCACTGACCTTGGCCCAGAAAGATCCTGTTGGCCCATGACTCATGATCATTTCCACCCTCCTCCTTCCTTCTGAAGATTTGTAAAAGCTTTCCCCTAGGCAAACAAAATCAGAAAAGCAGAACCTGATTCTGTGTTTTTCACACAGACTGTTTGAGGCTTTCAAAGAGCATGAAATGCAATTAACACCAATGTGAAATCTGCAGTTGTTCGTTATGAGGTTATTTAATGTGATTGTTACCTGACCTATAACCAGCTGTTGCCAACTAATGTAAATTGTCACTGGGATCTGGAATTATTGCATACAAGTGAAATAAATCTGTCTTTCAGATTGGCATGGTTCAGAATCCTTCCTTTCCTTGCTTTCCACCCTCACCCTATCCAGTCATGTATAGCTATGGTCTCACTTTTTAAATGCAATTTCTCTTTTAAAAAAGCTTTCCCCTGAGGTTCTGCTCTATTAAGCAATTTTTTTTCCTGTAACTCAGGATTTTTGGCTGTGGAAGACACAGTAGAGAGGTTAATCTGAGCTGAACTAGATCAGATCTGTTACTCGCATTCAAATTTATCTGACTCCTTCGCTGGTTCACCAGCTTGAAATCTTTGGCACTGGTTCAGGCCATGTCTCTGGTAGAGAGGTTTTCCTTAAAAAAATTTACTTTAAAGGTTGCCCTGTTTTCATCACAGATGATATGGTTGAATCTCAAACCACCACAAAGTAAAATGCATATACTAAATTTGATAGATATTTTTTCCCCTGGGGCCATAAAAATGGAAACAAAAGCAATTTAAGAAGCTCTTTTCAAAGTTCGGGGATATGCAGTGGAAAATATATTAGGTTGGTTGGACTTATTTTGTTCTTGGGTGATGAAGACTCCAAGGCAGCAGCTGTTTTTTGCATATGCTGATATTATTCCTACCATGATAAATACAGATGTGCTGCCCGCTGAGCAGAGAGATGAATTGGTGTTCTGCCTGGGCTCTCTGACTCCTCATCAATGTGAAGATGCTGGAGCTGGGAGGCAGAAAAAGAGCTCAGTGACCAAAAATACCAAGAGATGGTAGAAAACCTGCCTTGAAGCCAAAGGATGGAGAAGGCAAAAATGGACCCACGCTGGAAAATCCCTTGCTCTTGGCAGTTCGTCATGCTCCCCAGGTTCCCATGCTTATTCAGACTTAGGAGGTCATTCTGGACTTCTGCATTATCATGAACAACCAATTTAAAAGATAATTCAAAGTGAGTGTTGGTGGGAAGTAAGTACACAAGTGTTGTGAGCTAAAAATTATAAGTGCTTTTCTGATAAGATAATGCAATCTTTGCCTCTGATGAGTTTGGCTTTGAATTTTAAGCAGGCATAATGCTGGATAATTTAAGTTTGAATTCTGTTTATTGCAACATGATTGGCATCCTCTGTGCTCAGCGCAACATCTGCCCCTAAGAAAAAAGGTGTCACCTCATAGAAGCCTATGCGAGGACACTCTACCCAGGGCAACCCGGGCAGCTCAACACCAGGTTCTGTGGCTCAGGCAATCACACAGTCTCAACTCTAAAGAGTTTCTCACCTAACCAGAGACAAAACAACACAACATCTTTGGAGCCCCTGATCCTAAGACTCAGAGAGATATTTAGAAGGTTTAATAAAAGAGTACTGCATCCCTTGATTCCTTCAAGGTCCTGTGTCTTCGGGGTAAAGTACATCTGCAATTCCTTTATTCTCTTAATGTTCATTTTCCATGAACCAATACTTTATCATGAATTGGGCTGTAGAAGCTGAGTCTCGGGGTTAAATGCAGAGCAGAATCATGACACCATTTTTCCTCAATAATATACCTTAAGGCCCTGGCTGGTGGCACAGTGGATAAGGCGCTGGCTGCGAACCCAAAGGTCGCTGGTTCGATTCCCCAGCCAGGGCACATAACCAGGTTGCAAGCCAGATCTCCAGCCAGATCTGTAGCTGGGGGCAGGTGAAAGGCAACCATATATTGATGTTTCTCTCCCTCTCTGCCTCTCTTCCTTCCCCTCTCTCTAAAAATTATAAATAAAATATTTTAAAAAATACACCTTAAAACAGACATAAGAAGCATTGACACTTTAATTTGCCACTGGTTTTCCTTATTTCCCTGAGGTCCAGAGATCTAAGACTGTTGGTCACAAAGGTCCCACTAAATAAATGTTCCACACTTGGGGCTCTGCTGTGTCAGAAATCCTAGCTTCTTCTTAAAAAAAAAAAAAAAAAAAGCATGCCCAATTTTACTTACACATACAATTGTTTTGAATCTACTCGTCTGTCTAACTTCAAAGAAAGCATTTGCTTACAAATTAGTTGCCAATATTTTTTCATGTGGCCTATAAAGTCACTCTGGCAGTGAAGACACTGAGAAAGAAGGGGTCAGGGTGCCCTTCATGGGACTTTCATCTCCACCCAGGGCTCCACTAAAGGGACACAGGAGCTTCTCATTTCAGCCTCTGGGAGACAACTGCCGGGGTGGGGGTGGGGGGTACTGACGGACGGGCTTCTGCACTGGCCCGGAGGAAACTGTGTGCTAGTTACTGTCTCATGGTTTTCTGAAAAGATGAGATAAACTAGGAGGAAGAGCTATTTGTTTGGCTTTATTTTCAAAATACTCCTGAGATAAAATAAAAAGTTAAGGTCTTTCATAATAGTACTACTATGACTACTCTGAAGTTTATGGGGGTGATCCAGTTCACAACCCATTTGGTTGTAACTAAAACATTAAGCACCACAGATCTGCTTCTCTGCTTCTTGTGTTTTCTATGACAAAGAATGCTCCTTGTAAATGATATAGGTGCACACAACTGAATCATCAAAGCTTTGTATGAGCATTATTAGCCCTAAATTGAAAAATGCATAATAGCCAAAGGTTCATTTATGAGTTGATATATTTTAGAAGTCAGAAACCATTCCACAGAGAAATAAGATTAGAAGTCATGCTTATGGTTCCTCAAAATTTCCTTAACCCCAAATGTATTTATAACAATCTGTGCTTTCAACAAAATATAGTTAATAATAAAAATATAAAATTACTTTTCCACTTGAATAGTTTTTTAATGGAAGCAGATTTTTTAATCAGAGGAAGATATGGAAGCCAGCAGAAACCTTAGTAAATAATTGGACACTTTCTAAGGCTTCAATGGCAATTTGCAAATTTCAAAACTTATTGTGTTATTTACTTAATCAGGTATGTTAACTAGTCATGCTCATCAGGCTATATTAGGCTCTTCGTTTTCACCTTTTAATTTCAATTAAATCCAAAAAAAAAAAAAAAAAAAAAGAACAGGAAAAAAAAAAGAAAAAGGAGAGGGGGGTAAAAGCAGAAAAAAGCATTTTTCTATGATGTTTTAGATAAAAGTTGGATAAGACATGTTACAAAAATGCAGTTACATAAGAAAGTGTGTGTTCATATGCAACAGACTGACCTGCAGTGTGAAATGAACTGATCTTTGTTCAGTGAAATTGTTGAAAAGCAGAGAATAGCCTATGCATGTGCTCCTTAAAGGAGAGAATGTTATGGTAAAGCAGTAGTTCTCAAAGTGTGGTCTCTGGACCAGCAGTTCTGCTTTATTACATTATCTGGGAACTTGCTGGAAATGAACATTTTAGGTGCACACTCTAGACCTACTGAATCAGTAGCTCTGGGAATGAATTGCATGGATCTATGTTTTTTCTCCTCAACCGAAAATATACTTTCGTTGAGTTGAGAAAAGAGAGAAAGAGAACAGGAGTCACCTGACTCCTATGCCTGCAGGCCAGGCAAAGGAACTGGTAACCTAAGTATGTACCCTGACCAGGAATCAAACCTTCAGTCTTTCGGTGTATGGACAATGCTCCAATCAACTGAGCAACTCTGACAGGGCAATCTGTGTATTAACAAACTGTCTAGGAGATCCTGCAGGCTACAGTTTGAGAAGCCCTATGATGATCAAGAACTCTGAATTGGAGAGTTTCCTACAATGACCACTAGGTGGCTTTGCTGGTGAGGACGGACTGGCTAATGACATTTGATGGTCAGAGCACAAACTTGACGCTCCTCTTCAAGTAGCTTCCTGGAGAATGATTGACCTATTGCCTTAAAAAAATCTTTTTCAAGTCAGTAATAAAAAATACTATGAGTAAATCCACTATTCTAAAGGACCACTGAAAATTATGAAACATCTTTAGGTTTGGTTTTCATGTCTAAGGTTTGTTTGCATAAATGGAACTTTGATATGAACTTTACTATGTAGGAAATATAAAATATCTGTTTTTGCACTAGAATGTCAAATGCTGTTATTATTACCTAAAAACATTAATTTCCCTTTAACTTAGACACAAATTATATCAGAGCCATCCCATGATACAGCTAGCAAGATTAGAATTAACCCTTAATGTGATTCTGGATTCCACTGCATTTTTAAATTCCTTGCTCAAGATTCACAGTTCGCTCCTTGGATCTACTTTTGGCTGTGCCTCTTTGTTCCCACCCCTCCAGCCTTTCTAGTTTTGATTTAATCATACTTAATCTCTTTCATTTCTCATCCCCTGCTTTTACAACAGCAACTCTACCTTCAGTCCCTGGGACCTACTCAATTAGGGATAATTGTAGCATCACCAATGTATAAAATACACCTTTTAATCGGAAAAGGGCATTTCTTGTTTTAGGAGATATTTTACACCATGATAGGTAGGTTTCCTAGCTAGAAACTAGTTTTAAGCATATGGGTCCTGTGGAGCAAAGTCCATTATCTCACTTCTGCCAAAGCCCAGTCCGACAGTCCACTAACCATGGCTAAGAACAACAGTCTCAGTATTTCAGGGCAGAGTTAGTAGCTAAAGGAAATCAGATATTCCATGCCCAACAGAAGTTAAAACTCTGTACCTTTGCAATATTCAGGAAGGACCTACTTAAATGCTGCTATGGAGGAACTAAGCAATGATCTTAAAGTCTACTCCCCTTATTTACAAACCAGTCTCAGTAAACTCTTTGTGTTTACAAAATAGCATTTCCTCCTATATTATATTTTGTTTTTCATAAACCCTTTTTAGGTGAGTAGAGCAGTATTAGTCCCTTTCTGCAGATGAAAAAACAAAACTCTTGGTTCATGTTTACATGGCTAATTAGTCATAGAATCAGAAGTAATCTCTTCACACATAATTGATTATCTTTCAATAAGAGTGGAGGACCTACAAGGGCACCTCAAACAGTCCCCTTGGCTTCTCAGAACTCTCTTTTCTTTCTCATGCATTATTAATAGAGGCTCTCATTTCTGGCAGGGAAGACACTCTGCCTTCACCTGGGATAGCTATTGCAAGAGCAAAGGCAATCTCACATCCTTAAAGAAATTATTTGTTTTGTGTTGTTTGTTTGTTTGCTTGCTTTTGGTGCCACTGATTTAGTTACGGGCCAACCAGCCAAAAAGTTGGCAAAATTCATCAATGGATTTGGAACTGAGGTCTCTCATTGAAGTTTTCTACTCTTTTGTTGTAGTTTAAAGGTTGATTATAAAGTATTTACTACAGTGGGGAAAAAATCATAGGATATCACTTTTAAATCAATAGAAATTTAGAAGGTATAGAATTTTATACTATCTTTGTCTAGTTCAACAGATGAGGCAAATATTACAAAATACATTATTTCTCTTAAAAGGGAAGATGGCTTCCCTTCTTAGTTCTGGAGGAGACAAGTTTTCTCATGAGTACTGAGCACACCCTGTAAATGTAAGCAATGGTCTGTGTTCCAGTCAATGTTGAGGATGGAGGTGGCGCAATGCTGGCCAAAAGCTGGTCCACTGAGAGGGGAAAAGGGGTCACAGGATGAGAGATGGAACAGGATACAAGTCACCCTTGGAGTCAAGGCAAAACTGAATGCTTAGGAGCAAATGAGCATGACTGATGGGACTTTTTTATGATTTAAAAGGTAGAACACTTGCTGCAAGCAAGTAAGAACCATAAGTGACAAACTGGAGCTGAAAGAAGATTGTGCAATAAGACAGTTGTCTCTCACTGTGGCCAAGGCAGGTTACTTTTTGGAACCAGCCTTAATTAATGAAATTAGGAGTTAGATCAGATTCCATAAAATACTGGGAAACAAAGGGTGGCCGGAGCCCATAGTTGTGGGCTGCATTTGGAACTTAGAACATAGGGCATTCAGAAATAAAAGAGAAGCTGTAGCAAAAACTTAACCAAATACCTGCTTTATACAAGAGGCATACTGCTAGCCATTAAAAGATGGGAGAAAACAGGAAAGTGAGAGAAAGGCAAGAAGATCCACAAAGGAAAAGCTTCTAATTTTGGTTGCATTTAAAAGTGATGTTTTAACTCCTATCACACTGTATAAATGATTATGTAACTAAAATTAAGAAGTGGGAGGAGTCCTGTGCATCTTGTGGGAGTATTTATCTGCCTTCATAACTCACAGCTACTCCTCATTCACATTTCAACTTCCTTTTCTCCAAGTGCTAGATGGCATGTGTTGCAGGTGTTCTTAGTGTCCTAAATTTGGCCACTTGGCACTCACCATTCCAGGACCTGTGGGTGGCATCTTATGGGGAGCAGCTGCAACTCTGCTTGAGAGAACATACTAGGCAGACACAGGACAGGCTGAAGTACCATATTTAATGCTCTGCTGGAGGAAGGAACCTCAGCCAGTGGCAGATATGCCATGCCTTAGTGGCACAACTTGGACTACCCAACACAAGTCCTATCTGGCAATACTGAGCTCCAGTCCCCCAACACTCCCCTACTCATGAACACACACACCGTGTACAACTCACTAGCAATGCTTCCTGGGCTCAGTAACTAAATAATACATTCACCGCCATTCTGTGTGTAAGATATGCTTCTGGGAAAATGTAAGACCGTGTATGTGTTTTTGTGTGTATGTATTTTTAAATAATTTATTGAGATTTGATATTTGTTGATCAAGCTTACCCTGGCATTTTGCAATGTTCCTAAGTTGCCAAGCCAGTATGGGAAGAGGGAGGTGGGCATGAGCTGCTGGCTTGGGGTCCAGACAGCTGTAAAAGGACCGCTCACCCCTGCTGTTCTCTAGGCACCAACACAGAAAACTAGATTTCTGTCAGGTCTACCTACTAAGTGTTTTAAGTTCATGATATAAAGCAAATATAAATTATCTCTCTTATTTACATTTCATAAGCACAAACAAAATATTTTAAATAAATCTATCAAAAAATATAAAAATATTTTGTGGTCATACAAAATAAGCCAATAAATTGACTTTTGGAGAAATTAAAATGCCATGTTATTTGTGTCTGACTATGACTAAATGGAGAGACAAATACACTTAGTACATTGTAAAACCTTATTTCCTTATTTTCAGAAACCTGCAGTAACAAGTAGGGGAAGTGGAGAGAGAAATTTTACACTCATTTTGAATTTAAGTTTAAACATTTCTCCCAGAAAACATTTTGGCAAGCAATGTACTTTTCTCAACTGCCCTCAGGATAGGAAGTTCCAATTTATTTTATATTATTCTATATTATTCTTCTCTCAATTAAATATTTCCTTGGGAAATTGACTGGAAAGCTTATAACATCCAAGGATAAAATAGCTTCTTGGTGAAATAGCCACATCCATGTGCTGAGGCAGAACATTGTATAAGAGCCAAAATGAAACTTCCAGGTGCAGGGTAAGCAGAGTATTACGCAGGCTCTCAAATTTACCAGGTAAATGAATAATTTGTGAAATTATCTCTTGCCAGGGAAGCAATTGCATGAATATGAGGAAGCAGAATCTCCCCCATTCCTCTCTCCTCCAGAGATGCCTGGGATTCTGTGAATCAGGTTGGATTATTTAAATGCAAGGTGGAAGCCTCTTAGTTCTGTGAGCCAGTTACTGAGCATGGTTTCTCCGGAAGAGCACAGGAAGTAATCCAATGTCAGGATTATCAGGAGACTAAAACATCCTGTGGCTGACAATAAAACACATTATGTGTGGTCAGAATGAGAACAGCTTCAAAAAGCTTTTTTGAAGCAGAAGTCCAAGCAGAATTGCCTGTTGGGCAGGATAGAGAGTCCATCAAAAATGGGGACAGGGGTTGGAAAAAAGGCAGAAGATCCAATTCTCATATAAACACCTAAAATATACTGCTATAGTTCTCCCCTGTATTCACTTTTGGGAATTGAGTGCCCTGAATTAACCTGGCTTTTCTAAATAATTTTTACCTTGGATATTTCACATCCATGCACCATCCATTCAGTGTGTCTGTTAGTAGTATCCAAGTTTAAACAATAACTAAATAATGTCAGGACTGAGTTTCTCTTGATTATAAAACACAGGATTGGCAGAGAAACTGTCTGAAATTTGATTTTAGGTCAGCTACCTACAAGCAAGGGAGGCTGACCCAATGGATGGGTCACCAGGAAGCCCTGGACAAAAGGCTAGAGTGTGAAGGAGACTAGCAGTGTCCACCCATCCACCTAGAATCCCTATCAAGAGGCAAAAACAGCAAGAGAAGGGAGATGAGCAGTTAGTATTTAGTAAGCACCTACTATGTGTCAGACATTTTACAAGATGCAGTAAATAATTTAATATATACTTAAACTTAATCAAATATAATCACTGTGCTAAGAACATTATATACTTACTATATACTTAAATTATAGCCACATAGATTGTTCCTGTCAGAGCAAAAATTCAACTATCAATGTTTCTTTCTTCCATGTCATGAAATCTTCTGTTATAGAATAAATGCCAATCGTGTATTTTCTTTCCTCCCACTTCTGCATCAAACAGATCTACAGCACAAACAGCGGCTGCAGGAGTGTGAGTATCACAAAGGTTGAAAGAACACTTTCTGAGACCTGAAAGGCATGATGGGGTGTATTCAAACACTTAAAATGTTAGCACTTGAAGGAATCTTAGAACCATAGACTTCCCTGACTCTGATAATCAGAAAGGTTAATCTATTTGCCTGAGGCCATACAGCCTGTTAGCGTGGGGACTAAAATACAAGAGATGATATTAACAAATCAGGGTTCTTTGTACTATATGAGGCTCCCTCTATTGAATGTGTCAGAAGTATTCATTCAATATTAAACAAACCAATAAAAAGCTCCTTGTTAAAAAAAAATAGAGGTGATTAAAATGAAAAGGAAATTAGGTACTCCATAAACTCTTCAGAATCTTATCTTTGGGTCATGAACTTTGTCTCAGTCTCAGATTCTGATGAGTTTGGACACATTCCAGAGGTCTCGAGTACATATGTGTGAAATGCATATGTTCACGTTCTATTGGTAATAACTCAGTTGAATGACAGGGATACAAAAAGCCACACAGTGGTCCAGCCTGGGATACCCTATGCAGTGATTTATGGGGCTACGGTCTAGGGTGAGGTTTGGCACCTGGTAGATCTTCTTCCTGGTTCTCTGCAGGCTGGTAGCATTGTCCTATAGAAATCCTGCCCCAGGTGGAGTTTAATACCATCCATATTTGCCCAGAGGAAGAGCAACTCTTTCTTGCCATCACTTAATCACTGCAATAGGCTTCATAGAGCTTTGACTGGGGAAGAGAAAAATAAGTCTCTGAATTTGTGAGGACACAAGGCAGCATGAGAAAGAGCTGAAGGAATTTTTTTTTGGTGTCAGAGGCCTGGCCCCATTATCTGTGGGCTGTGGGCCTGCAGGCCAGTTCCTTCTCACTTCTCTCTACACTTCAGTGAGCACATCTGTGCCATGAGAGCATTAGAGGATGATCTGGAACAATCCTTCCAGGGTGACGGGTCAATCACTGTTTACTGAGTATGCAGCTGTGTGCTATGTCTTCGGGATAAAAAGATGAATAAGGCAGGTCTCTTCACCAAGGAGCCCATTGCCTCAAGGGAGTTGTATTAAAGAGTAGCATTAATTAATCATAGTAGCCATCTTGCAGTGCTCTCATACTCTATCTGCTTTAACTTGCATAATCTTCACTACAACCAGATAAGAAAGATAGTCATATTGTTATTTCTTCCCACATTATTTTTATCCCCATGTTATAGAAGGAACCTGTGGGTGACACAGACTAATTTGCCCAGGCCACACCTTTCATTGGTAAGTACGTATTTAGGCACACTAAAGGGAGAGTCAAAGGCTCTAGAGGAAGGAAGATTCCTCTAGAAGTATGAACAGGAGCTTACTAGGTAGAAAAGGGATGGCAGAGAAAACAAGGTCACTCCAAATAGAAGAAAGTGTGTGTAAACATATGGGGGCATTAAGTCCACAATGAACGAGTAAGAGATTCTTCATTGCTAGTGTACAGAAATATAAGTGCTTTGTATATTTATCTCATATGCCGTAAATTTGCTCAACTTATTATCTCTAATAATCTTTTGTGAATACTTTAAAGTTTTGGATACACAAAAGCATGTCATCTGTGACTCTAGATATTTGTAGTTTACTCCATTCTTTCCAACCAGAGTGCCTTTTCATTCTTTTCCTTACCTGATTGCCCTGGTGAGACCTTGCAGGATAATGCTGAACAGAAGTAGTAAGAGTGGACATCAATATTTTATTCCCAATATTAGGAAGAAAGCTTTCAGTCTTTCGCATTTAAATATGTTAGCCATGTGTTCTCATAAATGTCCTTTATTAAATTGAAAAAGTTCCCTTTTATTCCTAGTTTTTCACTGTTTTACCATAGAAGGACATTGGATTTTGGACAAATATTTTTTCTACATTGAGATGATCATGTGCTTTTTTTCTTTAATAAATACAGGGATTAAATTGATTAATTTTCATATAGTGAAAATTTGGGGGATAAATCCTATTTGGTCATGGTGTATAATTGTTTTTATATGCTATTGGATTACATTTTTCAGCATTTTGTTGAGAATTTTTCCCTCAATACTCATTAGTCAGATTGGTCTGTACTTTTCTTTTGATATAATGTCTTTTTCTGACTTTAGTATCAGGGTAACACTGGCCCCATAGAATAAGTTAGTAAGTGCTCCCTTTTCTTCTATTTTGGAAGAGTTTGGAAAGGACAGGGGCTAACTGTTTTTAAAACATTGGGTTGAATTCATCAGTGAAGTCAAATGACTTGGGCTCTTTATAGGAAGTCTTTAAATCACTGATTCAATCATTTTATTTGTTAAATGTCTTAATATTTTCTATTTAGCCTTGATTAAGTTTTGATAGTTTAAATACATAAGTTATCTAATTTGTTGGCTTATAATTGTTCATAGTATTTTCTTAAAATTCCTTTTATTTATGAAAAATGAGTAGTAATGTCCCCACTTCTCTTTCTTATTATAGTCATTGAGGCCTTCTCGACAGATTTGTCCAAGAGAAGTTGGAAACCAAAATTCATTAATATTGGCCTTTATATTTATCCATGTAGTTAACCTGACCAATGTTTTCATTTCCTTATTTGATAGAGTTACTATCCACTATCATTTCATATACGCCTGAATAACTCCCTTTAGCATTTCTTGTAGGATGTAGGACATGTCTGCTAGGCATGATGAACTGAGTTTCTGTTTATCTGGGAATGTTTTAATTTTTCCTTCATTTTTGAATCATATTTTGCCAGATACAGAATCCTTGGTTGATAGCAAATTTTTCCAGCATTTTGAATATGTTGTGACCCTGTCTTCTATCCTTCATGGTTTTTGATTTAAAAATTAGCTGTTAATTTGATTGAGGATCCCTTGTCTATGAGTCACTTCTTTCTTCATGTTTTCAAGATTTCTTTGTTGTTTCTGGATATTGTCAGTTAGATTACACTGTGGCTGGGAGTGGATTTTTTGCATTAGCATTCCTGCAGTTTGTTGAATTTATTGGATGTACAGATTATGTTTCATCAAATATGGGAATTTTGTGGCCATTATTTTTCAAATATATTTTTACCCCTTTCTATCTCGTTGCCTCTTCAGAGGTTTCCATTAGGAGTATGTAAATATGACCCACAGATCTCTTAGGCATTGCTTATTTTTCATTTATTTTTTTTTCCAACCTTATTTTTATTTTTTATTGTTTCCTTTATGTTGCTCAGACTGGATAACTTTAATTATTCTATCTCCAAGTTCATTAATTCCTTCTCTTACCTACTCAATCTGCTGTCAAATCCATCTAGTGAAATTATAATTTCAGCTATTGTACTTTTCAACTCCAGAATTTCTGTCTGGTTCATTTTTACAATTTTTATTTTTTATTGATATTCTCTATTTGGTGAGATACTGTCTCATGGTTTCCTTTAACTTCATAAGTATATTTAAAGGAGGCAATTGAAAGTCTTTAGAAAGACAAATGTCTGAGCCTCTGGGATATTTTCTAGTAATTATTTTATATATGGGCCCTTTTTATTTCTTTTTACACATGCCTTGTGATTTTTTGTTGAAAGCAGGAAATGATGAATGTTATAACGTAGTAAATCTACAAATCATATGCTCTGTCTCCTGAGCATTTATTGTGACTGCATATTGTAGCTGTTGCTCTTTGTTTAATGACTTTTCTGAACTAATTTTATAAAGTTTATATTTATGTCATATACGACCACGGAAGCTTCTGTTCCATTAGCTTAGTGGTCAGCCAGGAATGCAGCAGAGGGTTTTTCAAATGAATGGAACACAAAGACGTGCATAAACCAGTCTTTGCACATGTGTGTTGGGCATACCTTCAACATTCATATACAGTTCACAACTTGGCTTCAGCCTTCATATCTGCTTGCATGGAGCCTGACATTCAGCCAAAGGTAAGAATTTAGGGCTTTCTAAAAGTCTTTTTAATGTGCACCCGGACTTGGCATGTGTGTGGTCTTCTAGGTTCCCAGGAATATGTTAGAGCTTTTCAAAGCCTTTATTCCCCAAAGAATCTCATTCCCCAATCTTCCCAAGATTTTTGGTTAGTATATTAAATACCCCAACTGTTAAGCATTGTCCCAGGGACAGTGACTAATATATTTGATTTTAAATGCTTTTAACAAAGCCTCGGGTGCTTCCTTTAGCCATTGTTTTTCCAGGTAGGTCTACAGAGGAGAACTTATCTTTGTTTTCTTTCAATCTATAATACCTTGATTTTTCTTTCTTTTCTTGAAGAATATATTTCATGGACTATAGGATTCTGGGTTAACATTACTTTCCTTTTAGCATTTGAAAAACATTGTGCCACTTTTCTCTGGCCTCCACATTATTTTATGAGAAATCCATTGTCATATTAATGGTTTTTCTCCTACAGATAAGGTGTTGTGTTTTTCTCTAGCTGCTTTTTCTATTTTTAGTTTTCAGAAGTTTAATTATAATGTATCTTGATACAAATTTCCTTGGATTCTGTTAGTGGTTCACTTCTTGAATCTATAGGTTTATGTCTCTTGCCAAATTGGGAGTTTTTGGCCATTATTTCTTCAAATATAGTTTTCTTCTTCTTCCAGAACTCTGATAACGCTAATCTTAGATCTTTTGCTATAGTCACACAAGTCTCCAGTGCTCTATTCATTTTTTTAGATGATTTTCCCATCATCTAAATAAAATATGTGTTTTCATATTGGGTAATTTGTATTGTTCTTCCTTTTCAGTCATTAATTCCTTTCTGTGTTTCCTCCAGTCAGCTACTGAGCCTAATCATTGAGCTTTTATTTATGTTATTGTAATTTTTAGTTGTAAACTTTCCATTTTTTTATAGAAACTATTGCTTTGCTGAGATTTTCCATTTTTTCCATTTGTTTCAAGCATGTTTGTAATTGCTCACTGAAACATTTTTATGATTTGTTAGATAATTCTAAGTTTTCTGTGATGTTGGTATTGGCAAGTCTTGATGGTCTTTTATCATTCAGGTTGAGATAATTCAGGTTGAAATTAAAAGCATAAAGAAAGATATATCACACAAATATTAATCAAAGGAAAGCCAGGAGTGGCTATATTGATATTAAAACAAACAAAATTATTAGAGTCAGAGGGAAGATTATATATTGATAAAATAGTTACTCCACCAAAAACATATCATTTTAATGACAAAACTACATTACATTTCAGCAAAAGCTGATGGAATAGAGCAGAGAAATAGATAAATCCACAACTGCTGTTGAAGATGTCAACACCTCTCTTAAAAGCTTATGGAACAACTCTATAGAAAACTAGTAAGGATGTAGAATTCAGCATCACCATCAACCAAAATGATCTAATTACCATTTAAAGGATATTTTATATAATACACTTTCTTTTCAAGTGTCCACAGTACATAAACCAAGTAAGAACATATCCTGGGCTATAAAACAAAGTTCAACAAATTTGAAAGAATTGAAATTATACAAAATATGTTCTCTGACTTCAAAAAAGTGTATCTGAAATCAATAAGAGATACAATAAAAATCTCCAAACATTAGAGACTAAATACTGTGCTTCTAAATAATCTATGAGTGAGAGAGGAAATATCAGAGGAACAATTTTAAAAATACTACATTGAACTGAGTAAAACTACAAAAATAAAATAGCATATCAAAATTAGAGACACAGCCAAAGCAATGCTAATCAAAGATATGCAAATGAAGATCACAATGAGATACATACTCCTTTGTATACTCCTTTGATAAGAAAAGGTTAAGTCTTTTCAAAAGTATGTAAATAGCAAAGTTTGCTCTTTGGACAATGCCTGTACCAACCCCACCTTATGACAACCCGCTAGCTCTCAAAGAACTATCCTCTAATTCTTTGCCTTTGTATGGGCTGGTTCTGGGTCTAAACAAAGTAGATGTAGAGTTTCTTGCTCCTTAACTCTCTCTTATTTAATCCCAATAATCCTATCTTCCTTCTGCTTCAGAACTAAAAAATGAGAGTGTTTATTCTTTGTATACTATTATATTATTTGAGGAAGTTTTAATAACCTCTCTCCATATAAACCATTTCACTAATTTACTCTTTGGGTGACTGATCTTGTGTGTGTGTATGGATATTTGTGTCTAATTGTCTCTGTAACGGCAGTTGAGATTTTTGATACCAATTTATTTGTAATAATAAACTAAGGCCCAAAGAAATAGCTGTGACAAAACAGAGCACCTTCCCAAATAGTTCATTAATATCATAACACCCCTCTTATCTTTCTGCCATTATTCAGACATTCTGTTGTCATTCCCTTAATAACAGGAATATTCAATAAATATTTATGTATATTATAATGATCATAAATTATGAATACTTCATATGATATAGGTTGCATGTACTTATTGTAAATCAGCTTATACTAGCATTATTCAGTTACCTTGTTACTGACTGAAAACATTAAATAAACCCATCATTTTTTAATTACATTTGTTTGGGAGACTGCAAGCTTTGTGAGGTTAGAACTGTATCTGTTTTATTCATTTCTCTATCTCCAATGTCTGATATGGTATCTGATAAATAGTGAAATCTTTTGATTGATCCCTGTGGCTACCCTGTTTTACTTGGCTGAAGTTCAGAAATCTCAATTCTCTCCCAATAAAATTAATAACTAAAAATTACAAGCGATTAATGCATACTGTGTGCATAAAATTGTATTGAGGATTCATACACATTAGTTTGATGATAGTTGCACTAGTAAAGTACATTTAAAATCACAATGACAGGTGAGGATACTAAAGTTTAGACCAGTCAGGGGTTTGCCTATAATTCACAGAGCTATTGAGTAATGGTACCAGGATTGAGCCAAACAATCTGTCCTAGATTTTCCATCCATCCTGCTTCTTTCCTTAGGCCTCAGCTCAACAAGCATTCCTGCCTCCAAAGCTCATATGGAAGTGGTGGCTTATCCTGCGTGGCTCTTTAGTTTGAACTCATGACTAGAATACTGACCTCCCCTTGGCCTCTGCTGCTGGCAGATATCTGAGTCATCCATCCTTCTCATTTTAGGACACAGAAGTTCTCACTGAATTTCCAAAACCTGAAAAAAAATTTTATTTACTTATTTATGAGAATTTCTGGTCCCTATGTCTCCTTTATTCTATTTCTTTTCTCCATTCCTTAAATGTAAGGGCTGTCTAGGGAAATAGTGTATTATTTTGGTATTGTTTCTATACAAAGTTACTACATACTTTGTAGCTTAAAACAGTACAAATTTATTATATTACAGTCCTCTGTAGGTTAGAAATCCTCACGGATTCTTATGGACCCAACCAGACCATTCAAAATAACAGAACTGAATCATATCTGCAAAAGTCCCTTTTAGCCATGTAAAAGTAACATATGTATAGATTCTGAGGATTAGAACATGTGCATCTTTGGGGTTATTACTAGGCCTATATATAATTAGGATCTTCTGTATTTCATAGAGCATTTCTTCATTGAAATTTTCCTTTAGTCATTATAAGACTATTCCACTAATGTGATTCAATTAATTTTTTGTTGTTGTTGCATTAATCCCTCACTGTGTAGGGGATACCACAGTGGTGCTGTAGGGAAAGTCAACACAAAAGAATCATATATTATGACTCAGGACCTCAAGATCTTTACAACCCTCTTGAATTAGATTAATAGGAGTCTTAAGTTGTGTCTATAGTTAAATATGCAATATAGGACTTTTATCCATTTGGGGAGATGTGACTTTAAAAGCACTCTTACTTATAGAGTGCAGCAAGATACTAAGAAGGTAAAAATTCAATATTTTCTGTTTTCACCATCACCTTGTGCATGAGAATTGTCTGAAGATAAGGAAAACAAATCTCTAAAAAAAGAATAAATGAAGTACCCAAGGTCATACAGGTAATAAAATAAAAATCATCTTGTATTTAAATCTAGTTTTGTCTGACTCCAAAGTAAATGTGTTTTCCAAAGAAGCATCTAGACATAACTAAACAGTTCACCTAAGGATGAATTTTGATTCCTTACATTTCTAATGGGACATCAAATCATTGTTTATTAAAGAACTCCACATGCTCTGAGAAAGAATGGTCTTATTTATTTTGTTTCTGTGTGAGGTAAGACTAGGTGATGAGTTTTTAAAATCTGAGCTCTCATCCCTTTGAAAACAACATACTTTATTTTATTTAGTGTGTGCTCAACAATGGCTTTCCAGACACAACTGACAAGTTTTGTTCCTGGTTATTCATTTGATACCTACCACTTTAAAACTGAAAAGTGATATGTTGACTTCAGTTCATTAACAATGGCATCTACAATAAAGATATGGTATGCCTGACAGATATCTTTTTTTCAGTAACTGCTAAAAAAACAAGTCTAACAGACTCAACTTCTTATGGAAAAATTAATCACAGTGGATTAAGAGGAAGAATTTTGCAATTTTTCACAGACATTCTTTCCAAGTACCTGGCCACAGTTTAGTTTGCTTAGGAAGGTAAGGAAATATTAACTAAAGCAAAACTTGAGAAGAAGGAAAAGAAAGCTCAACCAAGTCCCAAACAAAGTGAGATATGAAGCTGCTGTTGAGAATTCCAGAGACTTGAGAAGTCTAGCTTCTTTGAAACAATGCGGTAGAAAGTTGAGAACAGGTGATTGTCCACCTGAGAGGATAAGTGTTCTCCAAGGGCCACACATGTGGAGATTGCAAAGCTTCCTCACAATGGAGAGCATGTTTGATAAAGATTGTATTCAGTTTGGGGAAAGAGGGGAAAAAGATACCTTAATGCTTTAATTCACTCCCTAACTCTTCTCTCCATTTTGCTTTTTAAAGAACTTGAGAAATGATTTCTGTGTCTCTCCAAAGGAAGAAGAGACAAACGTGAATTCTGAACTGGCTACTTACTCATCAAGTGACCATGGGGAAGTCACTTAACTTTCTTTGGGTCTCAGTTATTATAAGTGAAAGGATTGGGCTAGATTAGCTATATGGTCCATTTCAATTCTATGTATATGTATGAAGCCTGTCCAGAAATCACACAGCCATGCAATATGAAACACAGAGACCTTTATTGAAGATTACAAGAAACATTATACATAGAACCATGATACCTCAGACCCCTTCAAAGTAGGCACCTTGGTACCTCACACAGTTTTCCCAGTGTCTCTTCCACTGTTCAAAATGCTCTACAAAATTCTTTGTTGGAATCTCCATCAGCTGACCTATTGTATTTTCCTGAATCTCACTGACAGTTTGAACTCTCTTCCCTTTCAAAGGTGACTTTAGTTTTAGGAAAAGCCAGAAGTTGCAGGATGCCAAATCTGGGCTATAGGGAGGCTAGGTCACCTGGGTGATTTGATATTGCACCAAAAAACTCTGCACAAGATGTAATGAATGAGCAGGCATGTTGTCATGATGACATTGCCAATCACCAGTTGCCTATAGCTGTAGCTGTTTTCATTGTATTGCATCTCTCAACAAATGAGGAACATTGAGGTAGTGCTGCTTATTAATTGTTTGGCCTGGAGAGGGGTGTACTCATGATGCACAACATCTTCCTAATCAAAAAACACAGTTAACATGGTCTTGATCTTGCCACACCTTCACTGTACCTTCTTTGGGTATGGGGAACCAGGTGACTTCCAGTGGGATGATTGGGCCTTTTATTTCCTGATCATAGCCATAGACCTGCAATTCAGCTCTGCTTATGGCCTTCTTGAGAAAACTGGTGCCTTGGTAGCAGTTTGAGTCAAGTCATTGGCAACTGCAGCAAAATGTTCCTTCTGCTCTGGTAACAGATACTGCAGAAAAAATTTTGCCACAACATGTTTCATGCCAAGATCCTAAGTCAAAATCTTGGACACAGCAGTGTTTGGAATCCCAGGTCAGCTTCTAGTTCTCACACTATCAGTCACCCATCTTTGTTGATTATGGCCTGTACACCTTCAACATGCTCAGGTGTTCCGCTTGTTTAAGGCCTTTTAGAACATGGATAACTTTCAACAGATTCTTGATCATCTTTAAAGTGTTTGTGCCACTCATTGCATCATCCCCTAAAACCTTGTGAATTATCTGAATAGTTTCCACGAAGGAATATTCAAGCTTAATGCAAAATTTGATGCAGATTCGCTGCTCTACTAGTTCAGTCATCTTGAATGCAATGGCCACACAGTACACACACTCACTCAGTGGTGTCTACTGCCTCCACTGACTAGTACAGGGAAGTTGTCATTGTTCATAAACGTGCATTCCAGTCTAATCTCCTTGGCTGCCAGGTTACATGTGAATACCATTCTTATTATATTTACAATGGCTTGACTTTTCTGCATAGACCTCATATATGTACTTCTCTGTAAATAATTGTGGGAAAGTGTAAAAGTACTTCTTATAATCAAGTTGTAGGTACAGAATAAAGTATTCATGGCTTTATATCATCCAGGTTCAAAATCAGCACTTTAGCTGACTGTTGCAGTAATACATAAGTTTCATTTTGATCAAGATTTCAATGATCCAGCCACATAACCTAGCAGGTGGCACCTGTTATGTTATTCCCTCTAGCCATTATAAAATAATCAAACTTGGAAAGGAATTAAAATTTCTGGGAAATAAGCACATCCTAAATGTACTCCAGTATCTCTAATTAGATCCTGAAATAGAGAAGAAAAATAAGGGGAGTGGGGAGGCAAAGAAGGGGGCCGTTTAGTCAAGGAACTAGCATGGAAGAACCACAGACATGGACAAGTGGGATTGACTTTGTTGGGGAGTGGGTGGGTGGGGAAGGGGACAGAGCAGAGTGAAAAGGGGATGGATATAATACAACAACAATAAAATTAAATTTAAAAAAAGAAAAGGAAAAGAAGAAAAATAATGGGAAGAAGGGTGAAACCAGAATAAAGTGTATAATTTTGTTAACAGTCAATACCAATGTTAATTTTTTAGTTTTGACAAATAAGATGTTAACATTAGAGGATAACAGGGGAAATGTATATGTGGACTCTCTCTTCTATTTTCTAACTATAGAGTAATTCTAAATTGTTCAAAAATTATTTTGACAAATTGAATAAACCTTTGAAAATTTGTAAAAAGATGTATGGGTATAACTGTATTTTTGCATGTGTTTGGTAATATTGCAATTCATATTACTTAAAAGAGTAATTAGTTAAACAAATGAATTAATGTAGGCATTTTGGAATAATGAAAAGAAAACTTTGTATTAATATGATCTGAGAAGCTGACAGAAGGTAGTAATTAAATGGTGAACTTTCTGGATGTAAAAGGAAAAAAGAAAAAGTACACATTGGTGGTTACAGAATAGACAGGGGGATGTTAAGAAGAACAAAGGAAATAGAGAAGCCAAAGAACTTATATGCATGACTCATAGACATGAACTTAGGGGAGCATTGCTGGAGGAAACGGGGTACTGGGTAGAGGGGGCAAAGGTGGGAAAATTGGGACAACTGCAATAGCAAAATAAATAAAATACATTAATAAGAAAAAATAATAATTTTCTTAAGTTGATCTACCCAAATGGTGTTTGTTTATTTTATCTGATTTAAACAAAATTCTCTTGTCTAGCCCTTCATTATCTTCCTTTATCTTTACTAGATTGTCTCGCTGAACTCTTTCCCCCACCTTATTCTGGAAAGTCTTTATACTTCACAGCCTCTACCACTGTGACTTCCATAGAACAGTAAATGCTCCATGATATTGCCTAACCACATGAAGAAGGAAGAGCTGTACAACTCTCAACAGCACAGATAGTGATTCAAATTCATAAATGTTTTGTGAGTGAATGAAGTCATTATTTACAAGAAAGTTGACTGCCCAATTGACTTGATTTCCCTGGAGTTTTAGAATTCCAAATGCTCAATGGTCTGCTTTGTAATGAAAAATAATCAGGGTACTTGACCATAAATGATAAAAAGGACAAGGTCTTAGAATCACTGCTGTATTCCTCTATAACATCCACAGCTCTTTATTATACATCTTCCTTGGAGGTACAATATAGTTCAATCCTGCCAATTATTTTCAAAACTCTAAAATTCATGCAGCCTGCAATGGGTAATGGCCCCAGCAGCATTTTTCCGGCTACTCACTTCCCTTACTTCCTTTCCTTTCCTACTTGATGCATTACTAATAATGGTGAAAATAACAGAAAACTAATAGGCTCTCAACTTCATATAAGTTTCAGAAAAAAACTCAAAAGGAGGCCACAGTCTCTTTCATCTTACAATATATATTTCATTGAACTAACTTCCTGGTTCCCTTTAGGTCTGTCTTGATCTGCTCAAATAAGTGCAAGAACCATGCTTATTTTCATGGCCTGCACTTTACAGGTCCTGAACTGTGGGAGTGGGAATGAGGAAAATGTAGGTGGTATACAGCAGGGTGCAGGCTAGTGACATTTGAACTCTTTTGCCTGTGCCCCTCTGTAAGAAATACATTTTCATGTGTCACAGTACATACATATTACACTTCATGATAAAACACCCTAAATACAGAAAGTACACCTTGATGATTTTTCCTATTCCATTTAATTCTGTGTTTCTTCAAAACAAAAATAATAGTTGTAACCAACTAACATGATATGAAGCTCAGTTTGGAACACCCTGTGGAGCAGAAATAAGGTTCTAGAATTGGGTCCAGAAAGATTTTCAATCCAGTTTTGACAATTATTGAAACCTTGAGCTAGGATTTCACTTAATCTCTTTGCTACTTAAAGGCTTTTTCACCTGTAAAACCAGGAAGATCAACTTACTTTGTAGGCTGCCTTTGAGAATCTCAACAGTAATGCATATAAAAGTACTAGGTACATAATAAGATATTAGATGTTTTCTCTCTCCCACGTTCCCACTCTGCTTTATTATTTGAGATAAAGTGGACAGACATAGTCTCAAGGGCAGGCTGAGCCCCTATGTTTATAACTTGACTCAGATTCCTGTGTATCACAGAGCAGTCAGCCACCCAAAGGAGCAGAGACAAGTGGCAGGAGAGCAAAAGTCTTGGATTCTTGGGCCTGATTGGGATTTTTTTTTTTTTTTTTTTTTTGTAGTTAAAAGGGTGGATAGAAACAGGCAGGCTAATTCTGGGCATGGAGTCAAACTACATTCCTAAGCCTAGAGAGCAAGGAATGCAGAAATGGTTTCCTTGCCCTGCCTGGCCTCCCTGTCCGCACCACCTCTGTGTGCTTATCCAGACATCCCCGGCAACATGAAGAGGATCTGTTATAAGGTGTTAGCTTCATTCAGCTGCACCTGTGCAGAAGCATTAGTTAATGTCTCACTGAAGTGTTCCACATGTTTCTTTTACCTCAGGTCCGTTTAGTGACAGCATTCTCACACGCTCCCTTAATCCTGGCCCCCATAAATCCTTTACAAGTCCCTCCTTCCATTGTCCTTCCCATCCATCAAGAGCTCAGAGAAATCCTTTGGCATGTACAGTACATCTTTTCCCTGGGCCCATTCACAAAGAAGCCCTGTCATTGCTGTTATTTTCCACCTCCATTCTCTCTCTCGGCATCTTTGTGTTTGAGTGGGTGGGGTGTTTGAGTGTGTATAGTGTGCATGGTTGCCTTGGAGGTGGTTAGTGAGAGGCTGGAGGGGTAACTTAAATAGGAGTAAGGATTTTGTGGGGAGCTTATCCACGGGGCCAAACAGAGGTCCTAATTGACTTTCTGCCATCTTAAGTGTCTAAAGACATGTGCTACAAGAAAATCAGTGTCTATAAATAATACTGTAATACTAAAAACCTGCCCTCTTTCTAATATCCAGAACAACTAAAATAAAAACTACAGCTTCTGTCTGGAGAGGTAAAATAACACTAAATTCTCCATCATCCCCTTGAAGGAGATTAAGCACTTCGCAGTTAATTCATCTACTGTGTACTTGTTAATCTCTTACCATTATTGCCCCCCAAGGAGAAAAACTGATTTAATTAAAATTTTATTACTGTAAATAGTGTAATATAATTAATTAAAATAATTTACATTTAAATTATACTTAATTTTTTCTTAATGGGCGAAATTAAATACTCAGGAATAATATTTAATTGAACAGGCTTGAACTTTGGAGGGCCACAAACCACTGAAATGTCTAAGGTTTTTTGACAAATTAAGAACCAATGTTTGCTCCTTTGAGGATAATATCCTTCCTCTGGGAAGACATCATTTATTCTGCTGTATTTTGTGTATTGACCTCCAGTTGGAGATGTTATATCTTAAGACTTCCCTCCTCCCAAAATGTTGCAGGTAGAGCCATTAGTGATAATAAGTTAGTCATAATTTAGGAACCAACAAATGACATGACTCCACTGTTTGCAGAGACTGTTCAAAATCCTCCAACTTGCTTTCAAATATTACTTGTCTTCAGTTCTTGATATCTCATTTTCAAATGATAATATCTCTATTTTATAAAATTATACAACTCATTTTTGAAAATTTTAAGATTCAAGGCAGTTATAATTACCAATCATTCATGACATGACCTCACTGTACACTTTAAAATAAGTCAAACTTATGCATATGATCCCAATAACATACATTAAAAAATAAAAGTAGGGGATACATTTAATTACTTTTCTGTCATTGTATTTTGACTTTACAATATATTACAAATATTCATTCATGACAATACAACACCTAGATTTTTAACAATAGCATAGTTTTCCACTAGATGAATACATGATAAAGTATGTAATTACCTATTTGGAGACATTTAATTGTTCCTAATATTTGCTATAATAAGAATATTGTGTGAGGAATATCACCATATGTATGAATTTACCTACTTGCCCTATTATTTTCTAAGAGTGGATTTCTAAAAATTAAAATTGTTGGCTCAAAGAGAATTCACAAATTAAATGTGATGGACAATGCTATATTGTCCTTTGATCTAAAACTTTGTAAAGTATCTTGTATGATGTTGCATTTCTTTGTGTACTGCTAAGGGTGAAAACTTTTTCATATGTATAATGACCTTTGTATTTATACACCTGTGACTTGCTTAAGTGAAATATTCAGAAAAAATACACAGTATAAAACAGTTATATGATCCATATTACAAATACTAATATTTGCTTCAGTAAAACACCATAATTCCTCTCCATCTTTGGCCTTATTAAAGAAGCCACTACTCTGAAGTTAGTGTGTCAATTGCCAGTCTTTGTTTCTATTGTAAAACAAAAAGATTGACTTCTGCATCTGGAAGTTTTTTGTTTTTGTTTTTGTTTTGTTTTTTTAAGAAACAGTTTACTGGGCCATTGCTAACAAGAAAAAGACCAAGTCCTGGGGCATGAAATCCAAACTACTAGCAGCATGGTTAGGTGAAGAAGGCAACATGTCCACAGTCCTGAAGTGGGTGGGCTTTTTTATATATTAATCAGAGGGAAGAAAGATGTAAGTTGTTTTCGAAGAATTGACATTGGCTATAGATGGGTGGAACAGGTAAAGCTGCCAGCTGCAGCTCCGGGACAGATGCAGAGTCCACAGGGAAGAAGTGTGTGCTCCTTTGGATTGGTTTTGGTCATGAATTGGTTAAGTTCATATGTCAAGTTCAAGCTCCTTTGTCTAATAGATTTTATCTATTTATTTTTAGAGAGAGGGGAAAGGAGGAGGAAAGAGAGGGAGGGAAGGAGTGGTGAGTGAAAGAAACATCCATCTGTTGCCTCTCAAATGTGCCAAGACTGGGACCAAATCCACAAGCCAGGCCTATGCCGGGACTTGAGATCTACAGAACCATGGACCTGTCGCTTTGCAGGACAACACTCAACCAAGACACACCAGTTAGGGCTCAAGTTCCCTTTTACATAATTTTGGAACTAGCCACCTAGAAGTTAAGTCAAAGTTCAACATACACTCAGGAATGTAAGCAATCTTTTAGTTGGTTTTTTGGCCCTGCATTTGGTAACTGATTAACCCCTTCTTCTCCTTTCCTTTCACACCCCAACCTGTAGGAATTTAACTTAGGACATTTCAGAATTTCTTTCCTTGTTACTATTGATTAAACTCAATTAATTGAATTATTTGCTATGTTTAAATTTTTTACATAAATGACCTCATATTCATGGGCTCATATTCCAAACTTTTTTATTCAATATGATTATTGGAGCCCTCTTTGTGGAAATATAGAAATCAATTCTTATACATATAAGTTGTATAACAGTTCATGTTAACATCATTATACCTAGTCTTCTTTTGGTGAGTGCTTAGATTAAAATTGTTTGCTATTGCAAATAATGAATATTTAGGTAGATCTCACCTTGTGCAAGTGTGCAAGTGTTACTATGATATATACCAGTAACTAGAATCCCTGGATGATTGGTGAATGCATATTTTGAACTTTACTAGATATTACCAATTCATTTTTAGTAATTGTGCCAATTTTCACTCCAACCTCACAGCAGGTGGTTTCAGAATTTCTATTTTTCCCTTTCCTTATCAACATCACTATTTTAAAATATTTTTTAAGTAAAATAATATCTTGTTTGAGTTTTCCTAATTACTATTATTATTGGGTGTATTTTAAATGGTCATTTGTGTTTCCTCTCTATGAATTTCCTGTGCATATCTATTTCCCTTTTTCCTTCCTGTATTGTTTTTCATTTATTTACTAATTTGTGGGACTTAATAAAGTCCTGGAAATTAGATTTTGACCCATAATTGTATGGCCTAATCTTCTTTCTGTATGTTCTGATACATTAGGAGCTTTTTAAATGGAAGATTTATGTAGTAATGGAAGATAAATGTAGTAATCATATTCATTAAACTATTTATTTGTATTTTGCTTTCAGTAATTTGATTAAAATATGCAACAACTATATTTTCTCTTAAATGTTTTCATGTTGTTTTTCATTTTTACGAACTTTTAATGATGGTATCAGATAAGAATCACACTATTGATATTTTTCATATTTTCCTAGCAT
The DNA here is from genome assembly GCA_004026585.1 of Noctilio leporinus. Taxonomy (NCBI): domain Eukaryota; kingdom Metazoa; phylum Chordata; class Mammalia; order Chiroptera; family Noctilionidae; genus Noctilio; species Noctilio leporinus. The sequence continues at coordinate 855,203 of PVIW01000066.1, forward strand.
CACTTACTAGTTTTGTATTACCATTTATTGTATTACTGTAATATACCAACTTTTTATATTTATTTGAGTTCATTTCTTGGCTCATTACTTCTTCATTTGCCTATTTTTTCTGAAACTATATCAATGCCTATCTATAGATTTATAAATGCTTTTGATATCTCATATTATGTGAGTAAGTTCCACTTTTCCTCTTCCTCATTGAAATTTCCATGATTATTCTGGAGCTGTATATTTTAGTATAAATTTTAGAATTATTTTGTTAATTTATCAAAAGTCCTGTTATCATTTAATATGAAATTGTATAGATTTATTTGGGGATGTAGTGACATCTTTACAATATAGAGCCTTTTAAATGTGAATATTCAGCTCTTTCTCCATGTTCTCCAATAAATGTTTATAATTTCTCAATAAGTACATTAATATATATCATAATATATTTATAATATATAGTAGTAAGATTAATATATATAAAATCAATATGTTTTATAGTTAATAACATATATTAATATTACCTACATTCTATATATTTTTCTTCAAAATGTATGTGGCCAATTAATACCATCTCCATATTAGTTTCCTAAGGTTATCATAACAAAGCATCATAAACTGGGTGGCTTAAAATAATAAACAAGTAGTTTTCTCACAGTTCTAGAGGCTTAGACATCTCCCTCTGAAAAAGCTATAGAGGAATCATTCCTGGCCTCTTTCTGACTTTTGGTGAATTGCCTGCAATCTTTGGTGTTCCTTTTACTATAGATGAATCACTCCGATCTTGTGTCTTTACATGGCTTTCTCTCTGTGTGTTTCTGACTTCCCATTGCTACCTTCTTATAAGGACATAAGTCATATTGGATTAGTGGCCCAAACTACAACAGTATGACCTCATTTTAACTAATAATATTCATAATGACCCCATTGCTAAACAAAGACATATTCTCTGTTACCAGGGGTTAGGACCTCAACATATCTTTTTGGGGGGGCCACAATTTAACCCATGATACTCCACTTCTATAATCTTAGTCTAAGCCACAATTGTCTCTCATTGGGACTACTAAACTAGTCACCAAACTGCTCTTCCTGCCTCTATACTGTCTTTATAACTCAAAATCACATGTACACTCACCTGGAAGCCTATTTCCAGGCAGCATGCCAGATCATTTCAAGCCTTGCCTTCATTCTCTCCCTTATTTAAAGTTCTCCAATGGCTTCCCAACAAAATAAAACCCAAATTTCTTACAATGACCTATCAGGCCCTACAGTATCCAGTTGGAAGGAAGATACCCAAAATCCTTTCACTTCCATCTAGGCCCGCTGGTCTTCTGCTTTCAACATGTCAAGCTCATTGCTGTCCTAAAGCCTTTGCCCATATTATCTATAAAAGACATTATTCAGCCCTGGCTGGTGTGGCTCAGCAGATTGAGCACCAGCCTATGAACCAAAAGGTCCTTGATTCAATTCCCAGTCAGGGCACATGCCTGGGGTGCAGGCTAGGTCCACAGCTGGTGGTGTGAAAAGCAACTAATTCATGTATCTCCTACATACACACATTGATATTTCCCTACCTCTCTTTATCCCTCCCTTCCTCTCGCTCTAAAAGTAAATAAGTTAGAGAGAAGGATCAAGATAGCAGAATAGGCAGATGTGGATTGCCTCTTTGCACAACCACATCAAAATCACAACTAAAATGTACAACAACCATCAGAAATAAGAGTTGAATGAAAGTCTGACACCTATAGAATTAAAGAAACCATATCCATTGAGACAGGTAGGAGGGGTGCAGACATGAAAGAGGCTGGTCTCTCATCCATGTGTGGTGAGTAAACATTCAGGAGGGATATCTCAGGAGCAAGGTGTCCCAGCCCCCAGCCCAGGGCTCCAGTGCCAGGAGATTAAGTCCCCACAACTTCTGGCTGCAAAAACCAGCAGGGATTGGGTCAGTGGAAGAAACTACTGGAGCCTCAAGCAGTTCATCTTGAAGAACCCACACACAGATCAACAGCCAAGATAAAGGCATAGGTAGAGATGATGGGTCTCCCTCCACAACTAAGAAGGAATACAACTACCTCAAAACTGGAGACAACCAGATATTCCAGAAAACTAAGCTGCATGGAAGTCTGACAAACAAAGATATTTGTATAAAGAAGAAATACTCATCCAGCCATGTAGAAGGGGCAGAGCCAGGCCAGAGAGGGCATGGTATGGCAATGGCAACCGTGGAGGTGACAGCAGCTGTGGCTGGCCAGCAGAAAGTTCAGTCACACATTTTTTAAAAAGTAGGGAGAAAAACCTGGAGAGTGCTCCCAGCACCATACTAGCTCATGGTTCCAGTGCAACCAGGGGAAAAAATAAAACCTCATTGCTATGACTATAAAACCAGTGCAGATTGGGGTGGAGAAAGAAACTGCTTGTCTCTCAACAGGGTCTGAGTCTAGGACTGATAGTCCTAGAATTTCTGCAGACACACCCACTCTGGGAATTATGGCCAGGGCAATAGCTAGAGGGGCTAGTTCCACATGGCAAGTGGGAGAAGTGCCTGGAAAAGGGGCCAGTGTTGACTAACACTTGGTTTTATAGTCATAAGCAATGAGGTTTTATTGTTTCCCCTGGTTGCACTGAAACTGTGAGCTAGTATGGTGCTGTTGCCATATCATGTCCTCTCTGGCCTGGCTCTGCCCCTTCTACATGGCTGGATGAGTATTTCTTCTTTATACAAATATCTTTCTTTGTCAGACTTCCATAAAGCTCAGTTTTCTGGAATATCTGGTTGTCTCCAGCACATACAGCACCACAATGGAGTGAAACCAGTTGCCCAGCACTGATGAATACCTAAGGCTCTGCCCTTTACAACATAACAGATGGGACAGCTCCACCTAAGATAGAGGCAAACACAAGAACCTGTTAAGCTGAGGAGACAGAGACATATGGCCCAAAAAAGGGAACATAACAAAGTTCCAGTGGGAGAGCTAAGTCGCAAGGAGATAGCCAGCCTAACAGACAGAGTTCAAAACACTGGTGATAAAGATGCTCACAGATTTGACATATATGCTTGAGTATGGTGAATGCATAAGAGAAGAAGTGAAGGTTAAGCTAAATGAAACAAAGGCATATCCACACAAAGCCAATTGTAAAAGAAAGAAAATGGTGGTTCAAATTAATTATTTGGAACATAAGGAAGAAATAAATAGTCAATCTGTACAGAATGAAGATACAAGAATTAAAAATAAAAAAACAAAAACAAGGAGAGGCTTAGGAATCTCTGGGATGATTTTACACGTGCCAAGCCAACATTGAATCATAGGGGTGCCAGAAGGAGAAGAGGAAGAGCATGAAATTGAAAACTTATATGAAAAAATAATGAAGGAAATAGACTTACAAGTCCAGGAAGCAAAGAGAGTCCCAAACAAGTTGGACCTAAAGAGGACCACACCAAGGCATGTCATAATTAAAATGCCAAAGGTTAAAGATAAACAGAGAATCTTAGAAGCAGCAAGAGAACTCCTACAAAGGAGTTCCCATATGACTATCAGCTGATTTCTCAAAAGAAACTTTGCAGGCAAGAAGGGATTGGCAAGAAGAGTTCAAAGTGATGAAAAGCAAGGGCCAGCAACCAAGATTACTCTATCCAGCAAGATTACCATATCATTTAGAATCGAAGGGCAGATAAAGTGCTTCCCAGACAAGGTAAAGCTAAAGGAGTTCATCTTCACTAAGCCATTATTATATGAAATGTTAAAGGGACTTACTTAAGAAAAAAATCAAAACTATGAACATTAAAATGACAACAAACTCACAGCTATCAACATCAGAATCTACAAAACAAAAACAAAAACAAGCTAAACAAACAACCAGAACAAAAACAGAATCATAGGTATGGGGATCATTTGGAAGGTTATCAGCTGGGAGGGGGAAGAGGGAGAAAGGGAGAAATGGCACAGGGATCAAGAAGCATAATTGGTAAGAATAGAATAGGAAGGCATTAAGAGTAGTATAGGAAAGGGTGAAGCCAAAGAATTTACATGCATGACCCATGAACATGAACTAAGAGGGGAGGGAGGGACTACTAGAGGAAGGTGGTACCTAGTGGAGGGGGACAAAGGGAAAAAATATTGGGACAACTGTAACAGCATAGTAAATAAAATATACTTTAAAAGAAAATAAAGAAATGACATGTTCTCTATTACATTTGTTATTACTGCTAACACAAAGAATTCTATTGATGTCTTATTGTGATAAAATATATGTAAAATTTACCAGTAAAAAATAATAGTAAATAAATAAAATCTAAGAAAAAAGACACATTATTCGAAGAGTGAAGAAATAAGTCTCCAATTAGAAAAAAATTTTACTATATCTGTAATGAAACGCTCATTAAAAGTAAATAAATTTTTATAAATAAAAGAAAAACAGAATAATTGCAAAATTATGAGAAAATATTGAACAAGCCCATCACCAAAGAGGATATCCAAATGCAATTAAATTAGGAAAAAGTGTTGAACTTCCTTAATCACCAGAAAAATACAAATTAAATGCACATATGAATGACTGGAACTGTAAAAATTAATGAAACCAAGTGTTATCAAGATGTTGAGAAACTGTAACTTTTACACATTATTCAAGGGGATTAAATTCCCAAATTCTTTGGAAAACTATTAGCATCTACTAAAGCTGAATACATATGTACCACTTGACCCAGCCATTTCACTCCTTATCAAATCTTCATTGCGATATTATTTGTAATAGCAAAAGGAAACAGCCCAAATGTCCACCAACAGTAAGAGAGATACATTTTGATAAAATCATGCCATTGGAAACTATACAGCAATGAAAATGAATGTGTTCCATGAAATCACATGGATAAAACTCATAAATATGAAACAGACCAGAAGAAACCAGATACAAAAGTCATATTATATAATTTTGTTCATATAGCATCCAAAAACAGGCAAAAATCTATCAATGGTGTTAGAGACCAGGAGAGTAGTTACCTTTGGAGAAGGATTGAATGACTGGGAGAGGTTACTAAGGGGTCTTCCAGAGTACACATAAAGTTCTACTTCCTATAGTGGTACATAAATGGACGTGTTCACACTGGGAAAATTAGACTGTACGTTGATCATTTTTCCCTTTCTGTCTGAATATTATACTTGAATAAAAACTTTAAATGAAAAGAAAAAATAATCCTAGGACATTTTTAGGCAAGCAGCAAGAACAGCAGGGGAAAGAAAGGGTGTAATTCTCAGCACATCAAAGAAAGTCATTTGCTAATGGAGGAAATGTTCTCCGCAATGTGGGTTTAGACCAATGTCCACAAACTTAAATGATCACAGAGCCGTCACTTTCACAAACACAAAAGACAGAGCCAGGTGTAAAGCAATGGGGATTAAATGGATAGCATTGTTTCCAGAAAAAATGCAAAACCTGGTTACTTCATCTTTAAAAACACTCTACTTATAACTCCCAAATCAATGAGTGTCCAGGTTAAGATCATTGGTACTACTTGCTTGCAAGGGAAAACAAAACCAAAATTATTTGTTTTTGCACATGCCTTTCCTTTAAAAAAACATCAGGCTTATCTGTAGCACTTAACTAATGGGTATTGAAAAGGAAGTTTAACAGGAGAACTTTGAATTTTGTCGTTTGGACTAGTGTCCATTTCTCTTGCTAGCAACCGAGATCCAGTAGCAATGCATATTGATGTTCACCCTACTGAGAACCAGGGAACTACTGGACATTGAAGGACTTGGAAGGCTTCAAGGGGTGGGAGCTCTTTCTGTGAGAACAAATGTTTTTCCTTTGGAAGTCAATCTTGCCTCCTCTTTCCAGGCTTAGAGAACCTGAGGGCATATAGTTTTGGAATGATGAATTAGAAAGGACCTTTGAGAAATGACAGGTCTTGGAATGGTAAAGTGGAACGTATCTTGCTGATTAACCAGTCTATTTTGTTTGTATTTGGATGAGGGGATTAATATTTGATTAGCTTTGATATGTTTGGTACAGAGAAAAGAGCACCTGCCATGGAGCCAGAAGTACTGAATTCAAGCTCTATCTTGGCCACTCACTAACTGTTGTGTGACATGGAAAACTTACTAAAATCTTTCACTATCTGTGAAATGAGGAAGAGTAATTCTGATCCTAAGAGAGAAAGAATGAATCTTAGTCTGCAAAGTTGAATTTGTAGGAAATGCCACTTGTTTTCCTTTTAATCAACTTGAGTTAATTGGTGTCCCAACAGAAACTAAATGTCCCATTCTAAGGGATTTGCCTGAAAGAGATTTAGAGGAGTGTGTGAACAGATATAAGGAAGAAAACAAGGCAGAGTGACACAAAGTTTAACCACAGCAAGAAACTAACCTGACCTGAGCCTAGCTGGTCAGGGGAGAAAAATGGTACCAGTCAGTGAGAGAGCTGGAGCTTAAAAGAGGGCCTGTGGCCCCAGAAATGCAGCCACTGCCAGCATAGGGCTGACAAGAAGGAAGCTAAGACAACTATCTGAGCTACGCTCCTCCCGCACTCCTGTGTCTGCCTATCTCCCGTTGGCTGGATCCAAGTAGAATTCAGAAGACCAAAGGAATTGGATGACAGACACAATGGTGGTGCACCTCCGAGGCAGAGCAGGGAAGATAAGGCCAGAGAAGTTTTGGGGTGGGGCACTCAGAAAAAAATTAGGATATCAATTATTTCTACTCACACACCCTGTGCTGCCACATAGGCAATTTTTTTTTTTTTAAAGATTTTATTTCATTATTTTTAGAAAGAGGGGAAGAGACAGAGGCAGAGAGGGAGAGAGACATCAATGTATGGTTGCTTTTCACCTGCCTCCAGCCACAGACCTGACTGGAGACCTGGTTTGCAACCTTGTTATGTGCCCTGGCTGGGGAATCAAACCTGTGACCTTTGGGTTCACAGGCTGGCGCCTTATCCACTGTGCTACCAGCCAGGGCGGCAATTTTAGTCATTATTTCCTACTGCTTCTTACCCAGCTCTTAAGAGATTGCACCAGACTCCTGGGTTGTTTTCAGTACAAAAAGGTTGGTTATTGGTTCATACTAATAACTTCTGAGGCCCATTAGCTCAGCTTCAACAGTCTTTTCAGGTCTAGTGGTCCAGGTAAGTTCGCTATTCCATGACTCAGAACTTTTGAGAAAGTTTTTCCATATGACCTGTATTTGGCCTTGATATGTCACCATATAATTATTTCCAGAGAAAGTCATGCTACCTCCCCAAGGTCAATTCAAACAAGTGTTCTCTCAATCTCTGGAATTTCTAATCTTTTTCTGCCTCTCAGGAACTCTATATATCATCTGTCTGTCTATCTATTCATCCATCTACCTACCTAACTACCTACCTACCATCTGCCTATGTAGCTAACAGCCAAAGAGGGATATTTTTCCCTCTCCCTTACAACCTAACCATGCCACCTTATCGTACTCTATATATAGGAAGTTGAAGCTTTCATAAAATACCAAGAAATTCTTATTTTTTCAGGGTTTTTACTTACAAGATTTCCCTAGGCAAGGAGGTACAGAGGACCTAGATACTTGTTTGGAGGCCTAGAAGGGAAAACTTTCATTTTTGTCCTTCTCCAACCCTCTCATCACTTTTCAAAAGCCACAGTAACATCATTTCTGCTCCTGGAACAGCTCCAGTTTCTTCCTGCTTTATGGACTTGATGATTGCTGCTCTCTTTTCTCCAACACTTCTCCAACTCAGTGCATGGTCTGGCTTCATTTTATACCCTAGGTCTCAGCTCAGAGGTTTTTCCTCAGAAAGCTCCACTCAGGCAGTTGTATATTAAAGTCTTTCTAGTAGCTTGCTTATTTGCACCAGCACCTCAAACTATCTTGTGTGCTTATTCACTTATTGCTTTATTACTTTTCACCCCCAAATGGAAGTCTGCCTTCTGTTTATCTCATTATTGTCCTTTATGCAAGCCAAATTCCTGGCCCATATTAGCAGTAAATATATATTAGATAGATAAATTAAGAAATGAGTAAGTAGACTGCTAAGCTCATTTATTGAAATGAATAACAATAAATTATTTTGCCCTATTGCCTACCTCAGAAGGTTATTCTAAGTACATGAAAGAGCTCAAAGCATTAGACAAATGTTAAGTGTTGTTTTTCTATAATTGCAGCTTCCTGGCCTGCTCATCTGGCACCAAGACTTTTGGAGCCCCAAAGAATTAATTCTTTTTTTTCCTTGAAAGAAAGGGGGCATGCCACTCTTAGATAAAGCATGAGGAAAGTCAAAGTGTATAGAAATATTATACATTCAGGTTTTTCAATACTAAAACTCTGGCACTTTAGTATTGAACCACTGATGTTTAAAGTACTATGATGTAGGCATAGAATTAGATAAGTTAATATAATACTCACATAGGGTATATGTATATAAACTTGAAAAATACAGAAAATGGAAATAATTAGAACATCCACCATCTCTTCACCCAAAGATACCCACTACTAATGTTGTTTCAGTTTAATTTTCTTCCCTTTTTATATTCTCCCTTCTTCAATACTTAAGTTTGTTACTTATTTTCACATTCTATGCTCATACTCTAGTGTTTATCATACCAATATCTATAATTTGTGGCAATTCAATTCTACTCTGGATTATTTTAATAATCTCTGGATGCCTTCATTTACTGCTGCTGCAAAACAGACCATGAACTTTCTCCTCTTCCTTGTCCTTATCCTCCCTCGCTCACTACCCATCCCATCCTCACTCCCAGTCTGTCCCCCAGGGCAGTGGCATGGCCTGGGGAAAACAGGTGGTCTGGAAATACGTGGTTTGTGTTTGAGTAATCAAACCCAACAAAATTAATGGGACCCAGCCTCACCTGAGTCCTTGCTTAACCAAGCCTTGAATTCATGAATAATCTTCTCAAATTGCCTGTGTAGTGCAGAAAGCAGAGGAGGAAGCAGGCAGCTGAGGCTGAAACGTGACAACTGTAAAAGCCTGGCACTTACTGAAACCTCCAATGTACCAGGTACTCTGGTAAATCAGTGTTTATGGCCTAACACTAAATTCTCTCAGAATGCCTTTGCAGTTACTATTATTCCTTCCTCTCAATGTATGGATGAGGAAATTGAGACTGAGGGAGGGTTAAGTAGCTTGCCCAAGCTCACACATGTAGTAAATAGCGTACTTGCAACTTGAACACAAAGGTCTAAATTCAGAGGTCAGATTCATTCCAACAGAAAGGAAAATAACCTGGGGAGATGAAAATACCAAAAATACAGAGAAAAATAAACATATAGGGGGTCTGCTTTTGAAAGAAAAAAAGCCTAAGGAAGGAAGAGAGCCTTGTGGTACATTTTCACCCTCTCCTAGGAACACAGATCTTATCATCTCTCTCTAATAGCAAGTATTTATTTTGTTTCCAGAATGGAAGGGCTCTGTCACTCTGGACCAGTGGGGACACCAAGGCACAAGGCATTTCATGAAATGTATACTCTTGCATGTTCCCAAGTGCTGCTCCCCCTTCCCTTCCCACTTCTTTAGCCCATTTTTATGATGGAACAAAATCTCATCTCAGCAGCCATGCATTCTTCAAAGACATGAAGTCAAGGATTTCATTGCCTCTTTTTCTTTTCTCTTTCTTATTTTTCATAGAATCAATGAAGTCATGCCATTCCCAGGTTACTTAAAAGTTAAAAACAAAAACAAACAAACAAAAAAAAAACCCACAATTATTCCTGTCAGGATTTTGCTTCTCATGCTGCTTAAGGAATATGGATGGGATGACAAAGACAGACCAGGCTTTTAAAATTCCTTTATAGTTGACACCCCCTTGATAACTGATATACTGTCAGAGCTCCAGCAGTAAGTTGAAACTAACAGATCTCTTCCTCATGTGTTGTAGAAGCAGGTGAGGTCAACTCTCCTTTCTACTTAGCACATGGCCTTTTATGTTGTCTCAAGACCACTCTTGTAGCAGATTTAGAAAAATTTCTAAGCAAAATAAGAAAACACAGAAAGACAGAGGAAGAAGAATAGCAATTGCTCCAAAGTAACCCATGGTTACTAAATACACAAAACTTGAGCTCACTAACTCAATCTTTCTTTCTCTGTCTTTCTTTCTCTGTCTCTCTCTCTCTGTCTCTGTCTCTCTGTCTCTCTCTTTCTCAGTCTTAAAATTATTTGCTTTAATAAAATTACCCAAATTGTGCTATTTCAAACATCATTCATTCAAGATACCCATATTCCCACCTTCAGTCATTTTAATTTTTCTTTTTAAACATGTTTTTAATCTAGATGAAAAGCTATAGACAGCTTTAGAGCAGAGAACTCAAATGTATTTGTACCCACAATCATAGCTATATTTTGTTTTTATTTAAACAACAGGTCAAAATGCCAAATTTCCAACTCTTCAGTTTTTGTCCAATGTGCCCATGAAGACAGAAGACTATTTTCTTTTCTCTCTGTGTGTGAATCTTTTGATTCTTCTGCATGATTTAAAAGCCGTATCTTCCCTGGCAGGGTTTAGGTCATATTTTCCCAATAGACCATGTGCTTCTGGACGACAAATCCCATTGCACTACTCCTCACTTTTCTACAGCTTCACCACTCAAAGCATCATTCCCATATGTAAAAGCCGGGTGTAAATCTGCTAGCCAGTCAGGGTGCTACTAATATTGACCTCACCCTCTAACACCAGCATGACTAATGAATCCAGCCCAGTAAAAAATGTGCCACAGAGATTTCTCAGGTAGACTTTGTTCCATCCCAACATCAGTATCGAAAATAAAAGTCCCCTAAATATCCCCCAGTGTCTCCTGTGTTAGTCCCATGGTTTGTGACATGCAGTCAATCCCAATGAGTTCTAAAAGCTATTTGTAGGAAAAGACATCCCCTCCATTGTACATAGGTAATGCTCTGGGTAGGCAAAGGCAGTGACAACCATCAGGGGCAGTTTCTAGTGATGCTTTACTGAATGCATTTTGACATTTAATTTCACCCCTAGCATAGTTTCTCTGAGGCACAGTAGCATTTATTTTTCCTATTAAATACTGTGTTTATTGCTTTCTTGTGGTATAACTTATTAAGGTATAACTTACTAAGCCACATAAATTCAAAATGTACACTTTGATTAATTTCACATGTATATACACCAATGAAACCATCACCATAATCAAGATGCTAAACATTTCCATCACCCCTAAAAGTTTTCTGGTGCCCTTTTCAACCCAACACTATATCCCCATCCTCAGGCAGCCACCAGTCTGTGTTATGTCGCTATAAGTAAATTTACACTTTCTAGGATTTTTTATAAATGGAATTAAATATGGGTATTCTGTTTTTCAGTCTGTCTTCTCTTGTTCAATAAATGATATTTATTGAACATGTTGTTGTATGTATCTGTAGTTTTTCCTTAAATGCTGAGAATTCCATTGTATCATGTACCTCATTTTGTTTATTCTTTCACTTATAGATAGGCATTTGGAGAGTTTAAAGCTACTGTAAACATTCATGTATAAGTTTTTGTGTGGACATAGGATTTCATTTATCTTGGATAAGTACCTAAGACTAGAATTGCTCTGTTGTAAGATAGATGTAGTTCATGTTTAGCTTTGGAAGGAAATAGTCAAACTGGTTTCAAATGTTGATGTAACATTTTACACCACCATGAACAATCCATAGATAGTTCAGTTGCTCTACATTCTCACCAACACTTGGTATTGCCAGTCTTTCACTTTAGTCATTCTCAAGACATGAAATGCTATCTCAGTATAGTTTTATTTGTATTTCCCTGATGACTAGTGATATTGACCTTTTTTTATGACATAAATCTTTTGTGAAATATCTATTTCAATCTTTGCCTATTCTTTATTGGGATGTTTGTCTACTTCTGATTGACTTGTAAGAGTCCTTTATATATTTTAAATAAGTCTTTGATTTGATTTATGTATTATTCACAATAGCATTTAAAAATCAGTTATGTGTATTTGCCTATAATTGCTCAATCAGATGTCAGAAATTTTGATAATGAGGAGACATTTTAGAATTATGAATTAACTAGCTACTTAGTAAATTCTCAGTGCCCAGAACTCTGTAGGCTTTAGTAAAATAAACACCAGTGAGAAAAATACTTCCCTTCAAAGAGCTCACAAAGAGGAAAACAAACACTTTTTAAAAACCACACAAAGTAAAGATAGTAACAAATGACACAGGGGCAGAGAAGAGAAAGCAGTGAAGTTAGTCTACTTAAATGTGGAGGTCAATAAAGACTTTGAGAGGAGATGTCATTTGAGCTGAGCATTTAAGGGTAAGTAGAAGTATTCCAAATACAGAAACGATGTAGAAAAAAAGTATAATCCCATTGAAATAAACTTAGGGTTATGATTTTTTATTTGCACTGCAATATTTTAAATAAAAATGTTGCAATCACTGTTGGACCATTGGGCCCTCTAGGTAACCCTGTAGACATTGGTTGCTACAAGGTGACATTTCCCTAAAGCAGGGGTACGGTCTGCCTAGGAAGCTACATGCTCCCTGGTCCTTGGTTTATTGCCTTATACAGAGAAGTGCTCCGTAGATGCACTGAATAACTTAAACACAAATAAAATACCTAACTAAATAAATAAAGGCTTTAGTTTATTGTAAGGTGTTCAAAGATTATACAGTACAAAAAATTTTTTATGAACCACTAAGGCAGATAAGTCCTGTGCTCATAAGCATAATGGGCATAAATGACAAACAGCAAAAAAAATGTACTCTCATTTTTGAAGCTTTCCCAGATCTTCCATTCAGAGAGAAATCATTGTAGCTCCTGCTGTCCTGCCACAGCAGTGGAGTCACACCCTGTAACAGAACACATCCCTTCACACAGGACTCATTTGTTTACATACTCAGATTTAATGCAGAAGGGGCCATAACTTATTTATCTTTATATGCCCACCATTTCCTGCAAATAGCCACAGCCTAACATATATTAAGTTTTCAACAAATGCCACTGTATCACCAGCCAGGGCTGGATTTGTTTCTTAATTGATTCATTTGGCAAATACATATTCAGAACTAAAAGGAATTATGAAAAGGCTTTGGCAAGGAAGAATCCCACTTTCCTAAACTAAGCAAGCAAACATTTTGACTTGCCAAAAACCTATGGTTACCAAAAGTAGAAAAAAAGTCTCCATAGATTGGGACTAGATGGTTCATTACCACACAGCAAACTGCAGGAGCAACCCGCATGGTTGCTCTGCTTCTTCTTTCCCAAAGCCGTCTGTCACAAAGGGCAGTGCAATGGATATAAGCAATGAATTGGCGTGCTACCGGGAAACCCAGGGCTCAAGGCCCATCGTCACCTTTCAAAGCAGGTAGTAAGCAAGCTGGTCCCCTTCTTCCAGGGAGCAATCAATCTCAGGGGAGTCAGGCTGCAGTTGCCTTAACTTAGTTGCCATGTGACTAACCACAGGATCAATGTAGGGCCAGAGGATGGTTAGATATTAAGAGCTGGTGTTCCCAAGAAGGGCATGGATCTCCTGACCCACTCACTGGTGGTTTGCCTATCACGACATAAATGAAGGCCAGACTAAGAAGTTTGGGTTTTTATCTGTACATAATAAAGGGTTGCTGAAAATTTTTGAACAAAAGAGGGACTTGATTAGAGGCATCAGGGAAAAACTAACCTAATGGTAATATGTAGGACAGAATGAATAGAAAAGGGAAAGGCAGAGCAATCAAAGAATTTGAGAGAGGAACCCCTATCCTGGGCTATGATGAGTCACCTGTTAGCATCAGCCTGTGTGAAGAAGTAGAGTCAGGTTCTTAGCAGTCCAGGTTTGCCTCAGGCATTTGGTTCATAAAGGTAGTTAGTGTCAGAGAATTAAGGGACATAAAATGAGCATGGATTGGAAAACTAGAGCCATGTAGAAATATGTGAGGGCTGGAGATGAAGAAAGAGGAGGAGGAGGAGGGGTGGGGAGGAGAAGTTAGAAGGAGGAAGATGAGGGAAAAGGTGTGAAAAGTTAGTGAGACTAAATCCACACATGACCCAAAATAAACCACTTAATCCTATTTATAGTTTTAAGGCAGATAGAAGCTTGCCTCTGATAGCATCCTGAGAAGCTGAAGTGATGGCTCCAAAGCCCTCTGCTTCTGCCTTACCCACTGCTATGTAGCTCCTTCACCTCCACCTGCTTCAAACAAACAAGTAAACAAACAAACAAAAACCAGTCAAGATGATCCTACCAAGCAATGGAGTGAGCAGAGCTATGTAAGTCTGGCAAACCAACAAGATAGGGTCACCTCACCCACGTTACTGTGGTTGTTTTTTCTTTCTTGGCCTTCAAAATATTTTATTTTATCATTCTTGGCACTATATCAACCAAAAACAAACAATACTTCTGTTCGCCTTTGGTTTGGTTTGGTCCCATCACCAGCCCCTCGCATTGGCGAATTTTTGTGTTACTCTGAGTAGTGGACCTGGGAAATGGCGCTCCCAGTTCACCTGGAAATTTGAGAGCCATTCTTCTCTTTCCCTTTACTTAGGAGCTGACAAGCAGAGCTCAGAGCAGAGATTTGTTCAGAATTATTCTGTAGACAATGAGGACACAAAGAGGGTCTTACCTCTTATTTTCATGTTGTCTTTTCTTTCTATTTTTGAACAAAAAATCTGGCAATTTCAACTTAAGGTGGAAGATTAAACAGTATTTGTCATAATAAACACAGATAGGGAGGAACTTTTCCAGTTTTGCTTTGCCTGCAGGAACTTGTATAACAGCAATGTTTTTTTCCTTCTTCTTCTTTTTCTTTTTGTTTTGGTTTGTTGTCTTTTCCTATACAAGAGGGAACTAAGCATATTTAATTTTGATCCTTAACTATTTCAGGACTATCTTTAGTGAAAGTTCCAGTAAAACTTATTTTTCAGTATTATACTAGTTTAATTTGTCTGAGGTGGGGAAATGATTCATAAGCAATTCCTTCATTCAGAATGTACCATAGGAGAATAGAATATATATCACCTCACTGGATTGGCACCAGCCTGCAAACCCAAAGGTCACTGGTTAGATTCCCAGTCAGGGCACATAACCAGGTTGCAAGCCAGGTCTCCAGCCAGGTCTGTAGCTGGAGGCAGGTGAAAGGCAACCATACATTGATGCTTCTCTTTCTTTCTTCCTCCCTCCCTGCCCTTCTCTCTGGAAATAATAAATAAAATCTTTTTTAAAAAAGGAATATATATCATCTCCTACTCATTATTTGGCAGTTTATTAAAATTGTACCTGTTAGGAAATAATCACATACAGTCCTGGGTAAAAGAAAGGCCTAGACTATCTTAGTTTTAACATGAGCAACACCATTGACCATCCCTTGTCAAATCAGCAAAGCTCTGTTCTTCAGTGTTTCTCTCTCTTAAAGTGGGACTGAAACTACTTGCCCTGTGGCTTCACCGAGATACTAAAAGTATCAGAATAAAGAATATAAGTAAAGTGCTTTGAAGAATTGTGAAACATTATAAAACAGAAAACATTAGAAGCAGACTTGAAAATAACTAAAGTGAGAAAGAATTTATATTAGAATGAGCTGACTCTTTAAAGGTTTATCTGATGCTCAATTGCAAAACGTCAAAGCTGTTTACTGAGAAACATTAGATTTATACAATATAATTACCTGACCGTTTTTCTAAAGACTTTAACCTTCATGTAAGTGAAATATGAACTACATGAGTTAATTATTCTTAATGTTTCACTATTTTCTTTTTGAACTTTTGATTTTCATGAACTCTAAAAACTGAAAGGCAAAATTTTCATGCTATATACCTCATTGAAAAAAATGTATTTTAAGTTTCTTCTGTATTCTTGAAGTGAAATGTCTGGTTAGTTCTGAAAAATCAATGTTTCCCAAAAGAATGACTTAATAGATATCCAAGGAAAAAAGAGGTCCCTGTTGGTTTTCTTCAGTAGTAATTTCCAACGTGGTGAGTATATCCAAAAATAACTTGGAGGAGAAAAAGAGGAAGAAAGGCTAATAGATGCGTGTGAATAATCCTGGGAAGGAAGAATTATGGGTGGATTAATGGCCAGAGTTGGAAAATGGGGGAAAGAATACACACTGTTCCCTATCATACAGAACAAGTTTACAAAGTGTTAAAAAGGAATCAGACTGAACTTTTGAAGCTATACTCACAATCTTCATTGCTGTGATATCATGAATGTATATACATATGTCAAAATGTATACACTTTAAATATGTTCAATTTTTTGTATGTCACTTGTACCTCAATAAAGCTGTTAATGGTAATATAACAGATTTAAATTGAAAAAATTAACTTTACAATGAATTTTTCTGGAGAAATGTCTGTGAAACTATTGTTCTCTTACCTAGTAAGATCTGTTTAATCTTTTCAGCAAAATAAAGGCATTCATAATGATCTATTGTTTTAAAACTCCATTTTTCTGTTTTGTTTATGCATTTTTCTGTTTGGTGTCCGATCAGTTATCTCTTGTTCCTTATTTGAGCAATTGATTATTCTATTAGTTTTCTATTGCTACATAACAAATTATCATATAGTTAGTAACTTAAAATGACACTCATTTATTATCTAATAGTTTCTGTAGGTCAGATTCCCAGACCTACAGGGTCTATTAGGGTTTGCTAATCTTTGCTGTCCAAGGCTATAGTCTTTTCTGCAGCTGACAATCCCTTCTAAACTCACTCAAATTGTTGGTAGAACTGTCTCTGTGGTTTTAGGACTAATGTCCTATTTTCTTTCAGACTGTCAGCTGACAACCACTATTAGGGCCTAACCACACTGCCCCTTCCATGGGCAGTCTGCAACATGCCTTTTTGTTTACTTCTAGGACAGCAGAAGCCTTTGTCTTCTTTAAGGACCTCCTTAATTATATCAGGCTCACCAATAAAAATCCTCCTTTTGATTAACTGAAAGTCAATTGACTAGTAACTTAATTACATCTTCAAAATACTCTTTGCTATAATGTAATATATTTATGAGAGTGCTATCCCATCACATTCATAGGTCCTACTCACATTCAAGAAGGGATCATCCCATGGCAGGTACCCCAGGGAGCTTGAATCTTGGAGGCCTCTTAGGATTCTGCCTACCACAGTTATCTGTAACTTATACAAAATTGTGCATGTGTTCATACAAACTTCCTCTTTCACTTCCTTACCCAGGTATCAAATATTCATTTTAACTATTTTGCCATCTTCAGTAGTTGCAGAAGAGGAAGAACACTGAAAAGATCCAAGGAATAAGGGGTGCTGAAGTGGATGATTATAAGTTGAGCTGAGTCTATTAATACTCATGAGCTTTCTGAATTGCTAGCATGGACTTTCTAGGCACATATAAAGTGGCTTTACCTGATGAGATAACTAGAAATCTGTGGCAATGCATAAGAGGCAGCTAAGGGCAAGCCAGAATCAGACACTAGTACTGATCCAGTAGGAAGGTAAAGGGCTAAGAGGCAGGGTTGGCTGAGAATAAATGATTATGCCTAGTTAGAAAGGCTTACCAAAGAAAAGTCACAATATCCAGAAATACCCTACAATATAGTTTTCAGGGACTGCTATGAAATTGGAAAGAATACTTTATCTGGGTATATCACAGCATTGGGTGAGTAATGGCAGGTAACATGGCCAGGCAGGTACCTGATTGGTCAAATGTACAGATGATGGAAGTTTTGGACTAAAACTTCAGCTCCAGGAAAAGTGCAAGTGGCAAGCACAAATAAGTGGTGTGATCTACTATAAATACAGTAAGATATTAGGCACATTACCCCCCAAAGAGGGGACAAGAGGAGCCCATGTGAACGGACAGAGGCAAGGTTTAGGAAGAAAGGACTAGTTCAGGAATTCAACCTTGGATCCCACATAATTAGAATAAAGGTCTGGGCATGGACAGTTGCATCAGTCAGGTGAGGTTAGGTTATATTACTGCAATATATACTCCTGTGGACTTGATCATCTTTCCAACATAGCCATCCTCCGGGTAGAAACCTAGCAATATAGACTGACAGAGGCTCTACAACCCTGTAGCTAAACCACCCTCCTTATGGCTGGGGAGGGATGAGAAGCATGGAAGTAAAGAACATCGCTTCTGATCACATTCTATTGCCAAAAGGAAGTAAGGCTGTCCCTCTCCAAATGAGCAGCACTACCGTTGACCATAAAATCTACTTTCCACTTATAAGCTACCTAGCATAAGCCTTAAAAGCAGGATTCTGAAGGCAAAAAAGTCTGGGTTTGAACGTTGACTCCTCCACTTACTAACTGTGGACCCTGGGTGAGTTAGGCAATCTCACTTTGCCTTACCTTCCTCATCTTAATTTTAAAAAGCTAACAACAGTAGTATCTCAAAGGATTGTGGTAAGGATTAAATGAGTTCATATTAATGTGTTTAGAATGTTGTAAGCATTATTTAAGTGATGATCATTATGAGTAGAGGACAAAAGTGGAAAACCCCAGTTGGGTTAGCCCAGAAAAAAGCTTGTTATCAGTGGAATGGGCGAGTGACTATGGTCAGTTTGAGGCTACTACATTCCTATCCAGCCTAGTATTTCAGTCTTTCTTGAGTTGTTAGACAATTTGTGACTGCCAGGCCCATGCTACTGCCTCCCCTTGGGTTCCTGCTGCCCAGCTTCCTCCGGGCAACTCTTAGGTCTCATTCCCAATGACAACTTTATGTGTCTTCCTCTAATCCCACAGGCAGAATTACTGTTTATCTCCTCTGAGGGTAAAATTAAAATAGTAACAGCTACTATTTATCATGCACTTACACACTGCAGTGGTACTGGGCACTTTACCTGGCTTATTTTACAAATATATATATTGACTACCTGCAGCAGCTGTGCTGCTTGGTAAGGATATAGCTGTGAGTGAAATAAGGTGCCTGTCTTCATGAAAGTTACATTTCAGTGTAAACACCTATGTAATCAGCATTATTACAACAAGTTAGGTAAGAGAAGTGACTTACTCAACATTTAATGACTGATAAACATTAGAATCAATATTTGAAACCAAGTCTACCTATTACATGTCACCCACTAATAACTGCTGGATAATACTTCCTCAAGGTTCCATCAAGCCATTCAGAAATAATTCTCTAGAAGGACAATGTACATAGTTGCAGTTTGATTCTTCTATTATCTTAACACCTCTCCCAAGATACTGTGAGCTCTTCAAGGGCAAGGCCCATGTACAATGTTAAATTTAATGAATTAATGATGGCTTGTTATTAAAGCTCTCAAAAACAATCCAGGATTTGAGAACTGAGTCCGCAAGTTAACTCCAACTAAAGTATAGACTAGAGAACTTCTGGTCAAGATGGCAGCATAAGCATCGCTCACCTCTTCACACAACCACATCAAAATTACAACTAAAATATAGAATAACCATCACTCGGGACTGTCAGAAATGGAAGTCTGACAACTATGGAATTAAAGAAAGCACATCTATCCAGACTGGTAGGAGACAGATATGCAGAACAGGCTGGTCCCACATCTATATGTGGTGGATAAAAATTTGGGAGGGCTATCTGAGAAGCAAAGAGTCTAAGCCCCACACTAGGCCCCCCAGCCCAGGGCCCCAGTACCAGGAAGATCAGCCCCCATAATTTCTGGCTATAGAAATGAGTAGGAATTGAGCTGGTGGAAGAAGCTTCCATAGTCCCAAGCAGTTCATCTTAAAGAACCCATAAACAGACTTAATCAGACTCACTCCCTCTGAGCTCTAGCACCAGGGTAGCAGCTCAAAAAGGCACCTGTGGCATACAGAGGGAAAGTGAAATGTCTGGCATCAAGGTGAGAGCTGGGGTGACAGCATTTCCCCAGACAGAAAGGCAGCTCATTGTCTCTTTTCTGAACCCTCCCCCATACAGCCACAGAGGCAACAAGCTGGTGCCGTATCTAAGACTCCATCAATCTGGCTAACACTGTTTTCCCTGCCCTGGAGATCCCCAGAGGCTCTGTACCACCCAACTTATGGGCCCACAGAAGCTTCTTTTCCATATAAATGAATGGTCTTGATTCATGCTTTACAACTTCCTAAATCCTCTCAAACAAGCAATAGCCAGCCTTAGTGAACCCCCAAACCCCGCTATTTCTTGCTAAGGATCCCCAGACCTGGTGCAAGCAACAAACATATAGATCCATAGCTTGGATTTGCCTGGGAATCTCTAACTCTAGCACAATTAGCAGCATCTCAGATTGCTTTCTAGCTCAGGCAGGTAGCCCCAGGAAAATCACAGAGGGGGGCTAACCTTGGCCTGTACCACCAGGGAACCCCCAGGGCCTGCATACCTGCTAGACAACTACAGACCACATCAGAGGACCACTGATCCTCCATGGAGGATGAAGGATGGTGGTCTGTGGACAAAGCCAGTCCCTGCAGCTGACTGACCTGGGTAAATCCCTCCCATTGATCTGCCAACAGCAACCAAGGCTCAACTACAAGAGGAGGGTGTACTCAACCCACACTAAGGGTACATCTCAGTTACCCAGCTTGGGTAATATGGGAGGCTGTGCCACTGGAACCTACAGGACACCAACTACATTAAGCCATGCTAGCAAGACAGAGAGTCATAGCAGCTCTACCTAATACATAGAAGCAAACACAAGGAGACTACCAAAATGAGGAGACAAAAAAAAAAAAAAAAAAGGCCCAAATAAAAAAACTAATCAAAATGCCACAAAAAGAACTAGATAAAATGGAGATAAGCAATCTATCCAAAGCAAAGCTCAAAACATTGGTTATAAGGATTCTCAAGGAACTTAGTAAGGACCTCAAAAGCATAAAAGAGATCCAGTCAGAAGTGAAGAATACACAGTGCTCGCTTTGGCAGCACATATACTAAAAATTGGAACGATACAGAGAAGATTAGCATGGCCCCTGCACAAGGATGACACGTAAATTCGTGAAGCGTTCCATATTAAAAAAAAAAAAAAAAAAAGAATACACCAATTAAAATGAAGAACAATTTATAGGGAAACAATAGTAGAGTGGATGAAGCTGAGAATCAAATCAATGACTTAGAACAAAATGAAGCAAAAAAGAAAAAAAAAATTAGAATGACAAGAAGAAAAAGGAATCCCCCCCAAAATGAGCATGGTGTAAGTAGCCTCTGGGACAACTTCAAGTGATCCAACATTCACAACATAGAGGTGCCAGAAGAAGAGAAAGAGCAAGAAATTGGAAATCTATATGAAAAAAATAATGGAAAAACACTCCCCTAATTTAGTGAAGAGACGTGAAAGTCCAGGAAGCACAGAGAGTCCCAAACAAGGTGGATGCAAAGTGGCCCACTCCAAGACACATCATAATTAAAATGCCAAAGTTTAAATATAAAAAGAGAATCTTAAAAGCAGCAAGAGCATAGCTCTTAATTATCTACAGAGGCATTCCCATAATACTGTCAGCTAATTTTTCAAAAGAAAACTTCACAAGACAGAAGGGATTGACAAGAATATTTAAAGTTGTGAAAAGCAGGGACCTATAGCCAAGATTGCTCTCCCCAGCAAAGCTATCATTTAAAATCAAAGGCCAGATAAAGACTTCCCAGACAATAAAAAACCTAAAGGAGTTCATCATCATCAAACCATTATTACATGAAATGTTGAAGATCAGAACCATGAACAATAAAATGGCAACAAATACATATCTATCAACAATTGAATCTAAAAATACTAAGCAAACAAGAAGAGCAGAGTCAGAATCATGGATACAGAGAATTTTTTTTTTAAGATGTTTATTTCATCATCATTTCTGGAAGGAGGGGAAGGGAAAGAGGCAGAGAGGGAGAGAGACATCAATGTATGGTTGCTTTTCACCTGCCTCCAGCCACAGACCTGACTGGAGGCCTGGTTTGCAACCTTGTTATGTGCCCTGGCTGGGGAATCGAACCTGCGACCTTTGGGTTCGCAGGTCGGCACCTTATCCACTGTGCTACCAGCCAGGGCGGATACAGAGAATTTTTGATGGTTGCCAGATATGGAAGGGAGATATGGGGGAATGGGAGAATTGGTGAAGGAATTAAGAAGTACGAATAGGTAGTTATACAATAGCCCTAGGGATGTAAAATACCTATAGGAAATGGAGTAGCTGAAGAACTTATGCATGACCCATGGACATGAACAATAGTATGGGGACTGCCTGAGGGAATGGAGAGGCAGGTTCTAAGGGGGCACATAAGGAAAATTTGAAACAACTGTAACAGCATAACCAATATAATTTTTTAAAACTTTGGACCAGCAATAAGGCTAGGGTGGATTAATCAGCAAGTGGGGAAACAGGTTGCAGGGGTCCAGGAAAATAATGCTGTCAGCTGATAAATGGTCTCAGGCCAAATCACACAGAAAGCAAGTTGATCTCTGAATTATTGACTATCTTTTATTTCTCTTCTCATTTCCCCTATCCAGCACCATCCCCCTTCCCAGGTAGATTAAGCTCTTTAGAAAGAAAACATCAATGGGAACAAAACAGCAGAGAAGAAAATGTAAAATGAAGAATTCCTGGCTTTCAGGCTGGTGGAAGATTATTTTGAAGGGAGGAGGGAGCAAGAAGACCTCTCAGCAACCTCAAGTCACAGGACAAGGCCTCCTAGCTGTAGGTGAGCCCAGAGAACAGCACAGGCTGCAACAAAAAGAGGTAGAGCATACATGCATTTTAATGAGAAATACCTTCCTATTTGCTAACATGGCAGAGTGCTACACTTAACAGCAGCAATTCCTCTATAGCTATTGTTGAGTCACTTACAAACTAGAAACTCTCTTAGACAATCTTAGTAATGCTACTTTATCCAGATGACTTCTTCCATGAGTGATCTAGATAAGATTCTACATAAGTTTTACTACAAAGGAAGATTAGTAAAGAATTGGAGGAAGAAAATGCAGACTCCTTGCAGGATAGGTCAAACATAATGCTTCCAGGCTGTGCATAAAGAACAGTACAATTCCCTACTAAGCACAGGTTGAGTATTAATGCCAGAACTGTGATGTTTAACTGCAAACTCATATGGTACGTGTAATTTATAAATTTCTGTGTTATATGTATCCACCCAGCAGAAATATGTGCATGCAAGCATCCAGTGGTATGTTGAAGCCAGCCCCTACTGGCTGATGGGAGCTAACTGTTCCCATATTTTCCTAACTCCACATCCAGTATGTCACCATAGTAGCTTGAAATCAGCCATGGTGGGTGTAATTACACCATAGAAATTGCCAAACAATTTCTATGAGGGAGGGGGAAGGGAGCCAATTATTAAATGTTTACCAGTACACCACTATAAAAATATCTTTTTATATATGTATGTGTGCATATACATATCCATCCATAATATGTGTTGCATGTGTGTAAGTATAGATATTCTGTCTTAAGTGAATGGTTTTCCAGCTTAATTCTTACAGTATGAGTTCATTTCTCAATTAGTCCTTTTGTACCAATATTGAAATGTTTTAACTTAAAAGAATCTCCTTGCATACTTCAAAAAGATAAATATATGCATTTTCCAAAATTTTTCTATAATTATCATGAAGTGAACAAAAATCAATAAAGCTATGAATATATATGTGGATTAAGTAAATCTCAACTGGCCATTACAAGTAAGGTCATGTGCTTAGAGGAAATAGACAATGTGAGAAAGCCTGTACCTCTGTAAAAAGCAAATAATAAGCTCATGGAAAGGCTCAGGTCACTAACACTTAAACCTTCTTTACTTTTAACACAGAGTTAATAGTGGTCAGGACCTCTACATCCAACCAGACCAGGCAATAACCAGGGTAGGTGAAGACAGGTTTTCCAATGCTGCACACAACCTGGTAGACCCCGGAGCTGCTGCTGGCGGATGCCTAGAGTTCAGAGCCAGGTGCTTATGACTTTCTCTAATGACTTGTCAACACAAGCAATTGGCCCAAGCTCCAGTGACTCTCAACAATGGAAGAAAACTCTTTGCAAATAGGGGAGTGGGAGGAAAGAACTTAAATCAAACTGGAAGCTTAGAACCTGCCAGATTTAATCCCTTTTTCTCTCCACTGACAGAGCTAAAAAGTGGATTGCAAGATTTTACACCTCACCTCCAATGTTTTCAATACCTCAGATAATAATAGAAACATATTTATATACCACTTTATATGTGTTGGCTCATTTAATCTTCACATCAATGTTAGGGAGAAGTATTAACTATGTTTTACAGCTGTGGAAACAGAAGCTTGGAGAGATCAAATGACTTTTTTAAAATCACATAGCTGGTAACTAAGAGGTCTTCCCACCTCAACTTTAGCGCTTTTTCCTCCATACCTGTCCCAATGGTGGATGAGTTGAAATGGAATCTTGCCTTGAGGCAACAAGTGAAGTCAGCCAATGATCCAGATTAACTGAGGCTGATTTGGAGAGCAGTTGCTCCCCTGCCCTGGCTTCATTAGACTGTTCCTCTGCCCCTCATCAATCGATAGTGTTCCCCAAATAAGAATCACCTCTCAAAATGTCATTAACTGAAATTTAAGTGTTCTTTTACTCTAATGCGTAAATTAGTTGTAATAACTTCAAGTATTAGCCTGTTTATATTTTCATTTTAGAGGTAACCAAAGCCATAAACTCAAGGAATGTCATTTGGGCAAGTGGAGAGCATTAAGAATGGGCTACAGTGGTAGAATCCCTACAAAACCAGCTGTCTAGCTCCATTTACATAAATGGCTTAATTTCTATCATAACCAAGATGTTCTAGAATAGGAGCTTGTTCAAATCTACTCATACCTGCTGGCCCCTTCTGGCATCTTCACCTCACCAGGCAAATCAATGGTCATAGAATTCACTCAACAGAATTATTATTTAGGCTCTTATTTTGTTCAAAGGTGTCATGAAAGTCTTCTTAGTGTCAACAATTCAGTCTCAGATATTTGGAACTTTTGTCTGTCCCAGCATTCCTCCCACCCACAGTGATTCAAGAGATATATATTAAGTATTACCTGTGAGATAGTGATACTTTTTCCTATTCCCTCCCACCCTGTTCTTTCAACATGTAGCACAATTGCTCCCTTTAGTAAGATAGTGGATTGTGGTTGTCATGTAAATAAATGAAATGCAATATGGTTTCACACCTTGTCCGTTTTGAGTTGCTAAATAAGAACTCCCAAGAAGCAGCTCCATTTAAGGAGAACACAGGTGCTTTGATGCCATGCCAAGGACTACATTTTTGTAAAATAAGGTTTTCTTGGCAAATCCTAGAAGCAGACTCTCTTCCCATCATCAAAAAATATCTACCTCTTAGCATAACAAAAGCAATGCATGCCTGAAATCAACTGGAGCCCCTTCTCTTCAGTGGCATCTTCAATCACAAACCTAATCAGGCATATAACCCATTCTGAAAGAATCTAAAGAGTTTGTCAACCACCGCTTGATTATCTTTCTATTTTTTGGTTTGGCTGCATATTTTTGAAGCCTCAAG
Source organism: Noctilio leporinus (assembly GCA_004026585.1). Lineage (NCBI taxonomy): Eukaryota > Metazoa > Chordata > Mammalia > Chiroptera > Noctilionidae > Noctilio > Noctilio leporinus. The sequence continues at coordinate 880,599 of PVIW01000066.1, forward strand.
TACAGAGCTACTTTACTGGTTTCTTCCCTCTCATACAAACTCTACTCAAATCCTTCTTAAACCTGTTGACTTACAGTTATATGAGATCCCCTTAAAGATAAAATAAAAAGCATAACATCCATTTTTAAGTATTACATTCCTGTTGAAAATAAGCCAAAAATATTTCTAAGCTATGAAGAGTATGTATAAAGTTGGTACCAGGATAGCAAAATGGGAAAACATCATCCATCCATATTGAGATTGATGAGGTCAGGGAAATCTAAAAATAGTCATATGAAATTGGCATATGGAGATTTCCACAGAAAATTTGTGGGTCTGCAGTTTGTTTGAAGATATAAAACTTATAGTAAATGGAATGTTATTATAGAGAAATCCAACCCTGGAACAATCTCTAAATTGGATAACCACCGAGGGCTAATGTATGATGCCCTTCACATAGGCTTTCCAAACTTTCAACCTGGTGAGTTCAGACTCATCTTGGTTACACACAGGATTATAGTTTATTACTATTATTATTATTAAATATAATTTTCAAAATTATATGAACATCAGAAAAAATTAAGAGTTCACAGGTATATTCATGGCCAATTAATTTTCAACAAGGTGCCACGACCATTTAATGGAAGAAAAAAATAGTCTCTTCAATAAACTGGGGCAATTGGATAGCCATATAAAAGATGAAGTTGGAACCCTACATCCACCATATACAAAAACTAACTCAAAATGGATCAATAACCTAAATACAAAAGCTGAAACTATAAAATGCTTTGAAGAAAGCATAAGGGTAAATCTTGATGACATCTAAAGCACAACCAACAAAGAAAAAAAAAGAAAATTTGTATTTTTTCACAACTAAAAAGACAACAAACAGAATGGGAGAATATATTTGCAAATCATATCCTTGATAAGAAACCAGTATCCAGAATACATGAACAATTCTTATGACTCAACAATAAAAAGACAATGCAATTTAAAATTGGCCAAAAAATTTGAATAGATATTTTTCCAAAAAAAATATACAGATGGCCAATAGGCATTTGAAAAAATGCTTCAATATAATTAGTCATTTGGATAATTCAAAGTAAAACCACTTTACACCTGCTAGGGTGGCTAGCATTTTAAAAAAAGGAAAAGCATTGATAAAGATACAGAGGAACTGAAATGTTTGTATTTTTTTTTTTTTGGTGGGAAGGTAAAATAGAAAAGCCACTATGGAAGAGTATTGTCAATTTCTCATAAAGCTAAACATAAAATTATTCCACTGTACAGCATGCACAATGACAACTTCTCTGTACTAGTCAGTGGGGGCAATAGATACCGTTAAGTAAGCATGTGTACTGTATGGCCATCACACTCAAAATGACTGAGTGAGTAAAGCAACAAATCTGTGTCAAATTTTGGGTTATGTTTGAACACTCCTCTGTGGAAACTACTCAAATGATTTAGAAAGCCACAGCTATGGGCAACTGGTGATTGGCAGCTTCATTATAACAATGTGCCTGCTCATGTATCACGTCACATGCAGATTTTGAGGGAAACGTCAAATCACCCACGTGACTTAACTCCCCTACAGCCCAGATTTGGTACCCTGCGACCTCTAGTTTTTTCCAAAACTAAAATCATCTTTGAAAACAAAGAGATTTCAGACAGTTGATGAGATTCAGAAAAATATGATAGGGCAGCTAATGGCAATTCCAAGAAAGCATTTTGCAGAATGTTTTCAACAGTGGAAGAGACCCTGGGAGAACTGTGTGAGATCCCAAGGTGCATACTTAGATGGGAACTGAGGTAACATTGTCTTATGTACATGTTTCTTGTATCTTGATTCTTTTCCAATAAATGTCTCTATTTTTCATATTACATTGTTAAATACCTTCTAGATAGACTTTGTATACCTAAAATAGCTGAGAACAGACACACGAAAGGCCTCATTTTGTATGACTCCATTTATATGAAAGACCTGGGATAAGTAAATACATAAAAACAGAAAGTAGACTGGCAATTACCAGGGTTGGATCAAGAGGGGAGTGGAGAATAACTGCTTATTGTGTATGGGGTTTTATTTAGGGCTAATCGAAGAGTTTTCAAACTAGAAAGAGGTGTTGGTTGTATAACATTGTGCATCTACTAAATTCCACTGAATTATTTCACTTATAATGGTTAATTTTGTGTTGTGTAAATTTAACTTCAGTTGAAAAATATATGAATAATCATCAGAAATCCCTGTACTTACTTTTAAGAGCTAGCCAATGGTCTATTATGAATTTTAACTTCCAATCAAGTTATTTTTCTTTATTGTATTTATTTCTGGTTGCTTTTTTGCTTTTTAAGATTCCACTATAAGACTACCAAACCTAGCCCTGGCCAGGTGGCTCAGTTGGTTGGAGCATCGTCCTATACACCAAAGGTACAGGTTTGATTCCTGATCAGAGCACATGCCTAGATTACAGGTTTAATCCTTGATCAAAACAGGTACATGAGGCAACTAATTGATGTGTTTCTCACATTGACATTTCTCTCTCTCTTCCTCCCTCCATCCCTCTTCCTCTCTCCCTAAAATCAATAATCATATCCTCAGTGAATATTAAAAATAAAAGAGTACTGTATACATAACCCAGTATCCCAGAAGACAACCTCAATGACAAAAAGACTCTACCCCTCTGGAGAGAAGCTTCACTGTCTTCCCTCTTGTAAATGGAATTTGCATATCCTCACTGAAGTAGATATTTAATGTTTTGTTTACCCAGAATAGCACTACCTATTCCTACCTCTATATCTAATAAAGACCTCTTCAACCCATGTGATCCCAGCAGGGGCTGGCAGACATAGCATCTAAGCTACTTACCTTTTACACTATCCCTACCAGAAAGGCACTCACATGACTCAATGTAGGTCAGTCTTGCCTGGCCATAGTTCAAGAATAGGCATGTTACTCAGATCATAATAATAATATGCCTCCTTTAAGATTCATTAAACTCAAGCTGGAAGAAGAAAACCGTTTCGTCTTTGGTAAGCAGTTCTGGAATGGAGTTCACAGTTGCCTATGGCCTCCCTCATAACTCTCTACTATCCACCAACACCTCTTGAGGGAATGGACCAGAAACTAACATTTAGGGGAAAATAAAGCAAAGGATGGCAGAAAGAGTCTGGTGACATTCACATATCAGGTTCCAAATGACATGAAGGTCAATATTACCAAACGGCTTTTCTGAAATATTCTTATACTAGCCAAGCCAATTTCTCCCTTTTGCCAGATATATTGACTCTTCTGTCGGGCTTAGCTCATATACACAGGTACAGCTGATTCTGTAGCAATTGATTTTCAATTGGAGAGAGGAATCAAGGCCCAAGCCACTTCTTTGGACTACTATCTACTTAAGCTTCAGATCTTTATAATTTAGGTGAAAGAGATACCAGCTCCTCACATTTCTGAATATACTCCCCCCAAATTAAGTTGATGTAGTACCTCCTTTATACAAGACACCTAAATTGAAGATTTGAAACTCATAGTGCAAAATCTCTGGAAAACAACCTTAGAATAAAGAGCAAATTTCCAGGTAAATCTACCCAGAAATTCATTGCTGCAAAAATGAATATAATTTTCTATCAATGCAATCTGCAATGTTAGTCACACAACTCCTTCAAACCAAATAATCTTTTCATGAGTATCTTTCATTATGATATGTTATGTTAGGCGCAGTTAAAGGTAGAAATAGAAATGAAATTATTAAGAGGCATTTCCCTGGAAATGAATTGAGATGCACTGAGATTATGGGGGGAAAAAGTAAAGGTACCAACTATCTATCACATGCTACATTTCAAGTTTATCTGTTTCCTGTCAAGGGAAAGAACAAGCACTTATTTTAAAAGACCATAATGACAAAATATACTAGACAGGTAATTTCCTATGCATAAGTTGCTTAATTATCATAACTAGCATGTGGGAAGCATATTGTTAACTGCATTATTACACACATACATGCTCAAAATAAAACTCAGAAGCATAAGTAATTTTCCCAGAGTTATAGGAAAAGTATGGGATTCAGACATTGCTTTATCTGACACCAAAATCTTTCTCTTCAATACAAAAGCTTCCTGAAATTTGATTTCAATAGCCATGCCATTAGAATTTAACTAAATCAGGGTTGACAAATATATACACATGAGCCCACTATTCCCCCAATGGCATTCCTGGTGGCAATTGTTAAAATCAATTATGTCAGTTTTTCCTGCTGAGCTATGACTCAGAATCCCTGTAAATAAGATGCTCCAGAAATAACTTTTACCATCCATCAGAGGTAGCACTCATATTAAATTTCCTATTCTATTCTATGTTCTTAAGGTGATGGTAAGTGCCTTCTCAGGCCTCCAGACCCAAGTTAAGAATTTCAGATACTAGCAAAGCAGACCTAAAAAGTTATTGTACTTGACTTCACAATCCAGGTGCTCTCACAGTGGGAACCTTCCACCAGTTAGGGGTTCTTCTCACTAAAGAACCTCTTAGCCTCAGAAACAACAACCAGACACTGGCAATGCTAGGTCTCAGTACAAAGTAGGGCCAGAAACCGCTATCTATGTAGAAGCAAAGATGTGTCTCTTGGTGATTTATATTTGACAATACATGTTGAGGTCTGATGGAAGGAAGCTCAACAGGAGGCAACAGGAGTCTGAGTGGTTGGCAATTTGGGTAGCTTGGAAATATCAGCCAGTAGGAGCTGGAGAGCAATCAGAGACCCAACACTTCATGTTCAGGTCTTATTTTGTCATTCCTCACCCTTGGCCTAGAAACTATGCCGAAGTGATTTCAGGCAAAGCCTAAAATTCCAGTCTTGATGAAAGAGGCAATATTCATTTTGAATTATGTTTGCAGAGGCTGGAGGTGGAATATAAAAGAGCAAGAAAGGTGAAGCAATGTGGTGATGTCATTTGGAGTGGAGGTATTTTGCATAATAGAGTTTTCTCTTATGCAGAGCATCCTGGAGAGTGACATTTCAAAGGAGCACAGCTAAGACAGAAGGCCATCAAATTAAGTGGCATTATCAAACTTGAGATTGCTTTGGACAAAACTTAATAACTCAAGTGATAAGCCAGGTTATCCTTTCAGCAACATCTCTGCTATGTACCACCTTCTTTAGAATCCTTCAAGCATGAAATTTGAAGTCCAGTGACTTCCAAATTTTTTAAAAATATTTTACTGTTTATACCATTACAGTTGTCCCAATTTTTCTCCCTTTATTCCCCTCTACCCAGCCACCCCACTCCCTCCGGTAAGCTCCACACTCTTCCCCTTGTCCATGGATCCTTCATGTATGTATGTTCTTTGGTTACTCTATTCCCTATGCTGTACTTTACATCCCCATAACTATCCTGTAACTAACAACTTGTACTTATTAATCACTTCACCTTTTTCACCATCTCCCAACCCCCTCCCATCTGGCAATTATCAAAATGTTGTCTGTGTCTATGAGTCTGTTTCTGTTCAGCTTGTTTATTTTGTTTTTTAGATTTCATTGTCAATAGGTATGTATTTATTGCCATTTTACAATTCATATTTTTATCTTTTTCTTCTGTTTATGATTCTTAAAGATCCTTTAACATTTCATATAATACTAGTCAAAGTTGTATTAGCAGTTCAATATTTGATAAAGTAAAATCCTATGTAAGAGCCTATATTCAATGAAGTTTCCCTAATCTCCCATTCTGGGGCAGATGATGCACAGGGTCCTTTAATAGGACCTATGCCAATTCATAACGTAATGAATTAGACTAAATGTGTGCTGGCTCTGGTATCAAATGATCTAGTTCAAGACCTAGATCTATGATTCACTAGTGTGACATGGACAATTATGCTCCTCTGAGCCTTGACATACTTATTTGTAAAGATTAGAGCTGAATATGATGTTATAGTGGAAAAAAGAGTATGTGAATAAAGTCTTTGTCTCCAAGACCTGCCATTTTAACTAAAGAAGAGGGAAAAAATAAAATAAATTATTTTTTTACTTTTGTCTTTCTCCACACTCCTGTATTTGTGATATTGTCTTCTTAATGACAGTTGACTCAATGATGGTTCTTCCTTGTTGTACTAATTAACATAAGACATATAGTGGTTGCTGAAACAAACTCCAAGACTTCAGAAGCCTTTAACAAAACACAAATTTGTTTCATAGTCAAATAAAGTACCAGGTCAATGGGTGGCCTTCCATGTAGCTCTACCATTCCCTACAGTCTTAGAATCTCTTGCAGGAGCCTCTGCATCCTCCCAGTAGATGAGATGAAGAATTACATGGGGGATTTGTGCACCAGGCCCAGAAATGGAATACATGGAGGTCCTGAGCATATTCTATTGTCTAAACTCAGTTATGAGGTCCTATAGCAATACGACCATGGCTGGAAATACAGAACCTACAGAAGTTATAATATGGAAGGAGAGACTGAACATTTGTCAACCTTATGTGATTCTGTACATGTCAACATTGAGAGCTATCAAGCAAACACATCTTTCTAAAGAGGAAATTATTTGTCAATTCAACAATAAAGAAAAAACAAGTAAGAACTCACTATTTTCCCAGTTATTTAATTTTATACAATAAAAATAAAAAATCTATTCTGAAAAGAATGTAAAATGCATTTTTTAAAAGCCTGTTTATTTACATGAATGATTCCTGTAGGAAAGAGGAGGAATGTTGCTGTAAAAGAAAGAAAATAGGTGTTTTTTGCTTTCCTAGTTTGATTTTCTCTTTTCATGATATTTTGGCTATTATTTATGTTCTCCAAATATTCCATTTTTCTTTTTTCCTTTCTAAAAATATTTTTAAAGATTTATTTATTTAGAGAAAGAGAGGAAGGGGGAGAGAAAAAAACGGGGAGAAAGCTCAATGTGTGGTTGCCTCTTGTGTGCCCCCAGTGGGGACCTACCCCACAGCTCAGGCATGTGCTCTGACTGGGAACTGAACCAGCAACTCTTTGATTTGCAAGCCAGTCCTCAATTCACTGAGGCACACTAGCCAGCACTCCAATTTTCTTTTCCTTTCTGCTCCTTTTCAAAGGTACTTTTACCTAATTTATTTTGATATTTAAAACTATAATATTTATGAGTATAAAAGGGGACATTTACGGAGAAAAATTACATTCTTACATTGTCCTTCACCCATGAATTAATTCTCTACACATGATTTGTTAAAGTTGGTTAATCAGGAAACACTGTGTAGGCAGGTGTCATCCATGATTTTCAAAAGTAATATAATATGTAAATGGTTCCAAGTGCATGTTCCATTCACGGTGCTTATTGATATAAATGTTTCTCTCTAAACTGATGTTATCTTTGTTCATTTGAAAAAACCAAAAGCAACAGCTGGAACAGCCAGAGGCCAATGCCTCTACTTGGCCTGGAATTCTGCCCATGTGTCCCACCATTGACCATGGAACCCTCTTGCCATCTGCTTCTTACAGGGCAGCCCTTGTCCACTCCCTATAGAATGGATCCTAGCCTCTGCAGCTGCTTACTGAAAACAGGAATCTTATTCCAAAGGCTCTGATTCTTATCTTTCATTCCCCTCCTCCTATGCTTGGGAGCTACCCAAACACATCATTCTTTCCCTTCACAGAGCAATGCAAATTCCTCAACAAGCACTTTTATTTTCCCTGTTTCAAAACTTCTGTGCCTCTAGGGACCTTCCTGTCAGTTCCAAGGTCAGGCTTGGTGGATGAAGCTCATTCTCAGCACAACACAGGGGTGATGTGATTCTTTGGGGCCTGCAGAAGTCCTTTAACCCAGCATTGTATTAAGTGTGCTCCGAAAAATTCTATTTCTACAGATTGTTGATAGATATTACCAGCAAAGAGTTGGTGGTGGTTCCCATAATCAAATACATTCTGGAAAAATTGAGAAAAACATGCAGGTGTCTTTAATGCAGAACTTCTCAAAGCTTGAAATATATCACTATTTGTGACTCTCCAAAAGGGGGATGTAGCATATAATGCTTCCCAAACTAACTTGAATTAAGTACTCTTTTTCTCAGAGGTTCTCATGGAACGAATGCATACAGGAATAACTTTGGGAAAACTATGGTCACCTAAGCTGTTCTGTCTCGGTTTCACCCATCACAAGATCTTACTCTACTCAGGTGATGTTACTCTGCTCATGAAGAAGTAGCCTTGTAAAGATTTGCCTGAAACTGTTTTGCTCATTGGCAACTCCTAGACAATAGTGTTTGTGATAGACAAAGAGACATGCTGCCTCAATTCCTTTTCAGAGAAGGTCTTGCTGCCCTGCTGCCTAAGCAGTTTCCAGCTATTAGCTCTTGCAGGGTTTTGCCTCTGCTACAGAGAGCCCCTTTGCCCAAGTCCATGCCCTTCCTGAGGCAGCCCTACAAGGGACTGAGCATGACAGAGATATAAAGGCCCAGCCATTTCAGCTGTGGTACATTCTGCTTTGCAGTGTTTACTCCCTGTCAGGTTGAATGAGGCTATCAAGCCTGCATCATAGCTCAGCGTCTTCCTGACCCAATCCTGTTTCCCCACCCCTTTCCTGTCACAGGTGTTGAGCCATATTAAATATCTTATATCCTTAACTCTGTCTCTTCTCAGTGCCTGATTCCAAAGAACCCAATATCTGAGTGTTGTAACAAGAATGGCCTGAGAAAGCCAAACTAAGGTAGAGTTTGGGAGCTGAATCATATGCCTCTCAGCATTGAAAGACACCATTACTAGTACAGCTGTAATACAGGCCCTCCTGGCACAAGTTGGCAGCCCTACTGCTAAACCTTTCACTGATGGTACATTGGGTTGGTGAGCCATTAAAAGGGAGGCTTTACACAATGCAAGTTATCAGGCATTTGAGGCATGCAGAGGAAAGAAGAGCTAACAGGACAATAGTACCAATGACTTTTGCTAAGCAACAAGAGTGAGTCACAGAAAGCTAATGAACATCAAAGGATGAGTAACAAAATAATTGAAAACAAGGTAGAAGGGACAAAGGGTCTCTTTGGTTACAGAGGAATGGCAGAGGAAATGAAGAACCAGCCCTGATCATAAATGGCTAAAACTTTAATACGGTTAAGTGTACAACCAAGCAGATAGGTTAAACCAAGGTTTAGGAAAACCTAGAGCCCTGGCGCAGGGAGACTGTAATGTACAAATTGGCAGAGCCTGCGGTACTGCAGGTATCAACTGTGGAAGAAGATGTCATGTAGACTTTGCAGTAAGCCCCAACGAGAGATTTCTAGTACAGGTACCTGGAGTTCAGGAGCAAAGCTACACCATCTGCACAGGAGGAACATATACCTTCTTAAAAACAACCCCTGCCATGTCACTGGACCTTGGGAGAGACAGAATACCTGAACATGGGACAACAAGTGAGCTCAATTCTATCAAATTCACCCAATCTAAAAGTTGAGTGAGCTCAGCAACAACTGATGATAACATGCAAGTGATGACTTGGTCACAGGAACCAAGGTGACGAGGAGTAAGTGGAGCTACACAATCTCCTCCTAACACCAAACCGGAAGTACAACTTAACTGGGGAGAAATCATTCAAAATTACCAACAGAACACCAACTGAAGAGAAGTCATATTACCACAGATGGAACAGAAGAGGCCGATTCATCACAACATGACCGGTAGGAAGTGTGGAACCGCAAGAGGCTGGAGGGGCTCCCACAGGCAGCAGCTGAAGAGACCGAGAAATATCTCAGCAGCAGGGGCTCCACCTGAGAAGGGTGGGATCTAAACCCCTAACTGGGCTTCCCAGCCTACAGCAACATGGCTGAGAGTAAAATAGCACCCAATTGTGAAAAGTGAAAAGCAAAAAGCCACCAGGTTCAGCCAGTTTGACAGATTGACCAAGTTCTTAAAGGGACCACCCATGAAAGTACAGAGGCACCCACTTACCCTGGGCTCCAGCAGAGAAAGGGCAGAGTGGACTAGAGACACTTAAGGAGGGTTTGGGGCAGTGCTTTTAGGGGGAGAGTTGAGAGAGTAGCCCATGAGTCCAGTGCAGACCCATCCCCAATACAGCCAGCAGACCACTCTTCTCCAAAGGGTAGAAGCCTGAGGGGAAGCCACAGCCCCACCTGTGGGAATTAACTCGCCCCACCCAACAGTGCCTAGCTGACCTCTGATCACAGGTTGATTGAATTAACAACTGAATTCTTCTGCTCCATCCAGAGGTGCCTGAAAATGACCTCTGATCACAGACTGATTGGATTAACAACTAAAGGAGACATAGAGTGGATCTCTGGTAGTCTCTAACTGGCTGACTAGGCCCAGACTGGGACACGAGCTGACATCACCAAGCACAGATCCAGCAGTAAAAAATGTGCATCTCTACAGCACAGAAGGTCACAACACTAAGACAGTAAGTCAAACCAGACCAATCTAAGAAGCAAAAACAAACAAGAACCACCTAAAATGTAGAGACAAAGAAACCCTCAGCAAATGGAAAGCAGACATCCCCAGGAAGAGTGCAAAATGAAATAGAGGCAAGCACCCTATCAGACATGGAATTCAAAATAATGATGATAGAGAAGCTCAATGAGCTCAGCCAGTTCAAAGAAAACTACAAACAACTCCAGGGGAACTATGAAGAACTCCAGGGAAGCTACAAGGAACTTACTGAGAACTACACAAGCATTGAAAAGGACATAGAAACCATCAATAAGAGTCAGGAGGAAATGAAGAATACGATTTCTTAATTGAAGAACACAGTAGAAGGAATCAAAAGCAGGCTAGAGAAAGCAGAGGACTGGATCATCGAGCGAGAGGTCAACATAGAAAAAAATTCCCAGGCAGTGCAACAAAATGGAAAAAGAATGAAGAGGTTTTAAGAGAGCTGCAGGACAACATGAAATGTAGTAACATCTGTATCATAGGGATTCCAGAAGGAGAAGAGGAGGAGCAAGGGATAGAAAACCTCTTTGAAAAAGTAATGACAGAAAACTTCCCTAACTTGAGGAGAGAAAATGTCATGCAAAATCAGGAAGCACAGAGGGTCCCAATGAAGATGAACCCAAACAGGCCCATTCCATGACATATCATCATGAAAATGGCAAATTTCAAAGACAAGGAGAGAATCCTAAAAGAAACAAAAGAGAAACAGCTAATAACATACAAGGAGGCTCCCATAAGGTTATCAGCTGATTTCTCAACAGAAACACAAGCAAAAAGGGAATGTCAAAAAATATTTCAAGCAATGAAAAACAAACGCCTGCAAACAAGAATACTCTACCCAGCAAGGCTGACGATCAAAATGGAAGGTGAAATAAGGAGCTTCCCAGACTAAAGGAGTCTAAAAGAATACATCTCCACCAAACCAGCATTGCAAGAGATGCTAACAGGTCTGCTTTAAGAAGATGAAGAAACAGAGAGACAGACAGGAACACAGGTACAAAGGTAAATGGATTAAATGCACCAATCAAAAGACATAGGGTAGCTGAATGGATAAGAACCAACTTTAAATTATGAATGCTTTAAGGTGAACTTGTTATAAATAGATTTTACTAAGCAAGATACAATTTTGTATATTACTTGTATTTGCATTACTGCAGGTTAAGTTTTCTTAGAATGGAATCATTTCACAATATGGGAAAACCAGGTTACTTGGCGTAACTCAGAAAAATCAAATGCAGTTAAGGAAGAACAAAAAAGTATGAAAATGGGGATGTATATTACATAGAAGACATGCTATCTTTCTTATTCACTGTCACAAAATATGTGCTTATTTGTGGGTGTGTAATATATAGATTTTGTTAGCAATTTATGTTTTAAATACCAACCAACTGGTCATGGGTGTGTTGTGAAATCAGTCAATCTTTAGGTTAGAAAAGAATCTGAGAATGAAGACCAATTTGGATGGAAGTTGCAAACTACTAAACTATATGATTTGTGCACATAGACAATATGTATTCTCATATTAGCATGTATATTAGATGAGATTCGTTTCAAATAAATAGTGAAAATATACATTTCCACTTATGAAGGCCCGCAAATTGGGGATGCTTGGGAAAAGAAATGAATGCTATAATAAACTTTACTATTGAAATGTGAACATACCTAATCTATACCTCAACAGACTCTTAAATAGTTCAGGGGTTAGGTTAGGACCACATAGGAAGTCAACCACAAAGTCAAAAATAGCTAGAATATTATTCTGCAAAATTATTTAAATCTTAGGAATTTTTATTTTTTACCTCAACTTAGTAGACGTAGTAATTTCTACTCTGGGGACTGGCTGAGCACTGCAAGTGCCATTATTTCTGAAGGCTTCAACTTGTAAAATATACATAGAGGAAAAATGGAGGGTATTGAAAGAATAAGACCTGTGCACAGCCTAAATAAATAAATAAATCTACTATTTAAGATGGAAAACTCAAAAAAGAATAATTTGTAGTTCCAGTAGCTTAGAATGAAGTTGAGTTGTATTTTTGGAGGAGGGAAGATCTGACTCAAAAACCAAATTCATTTTTTACTATGGGTTTGGCACCATCTCTAGGACAACTTTCACAAAAGTGAGTTCTGCAGTATACCATTTCTGTGATATATTTCATAAAAATAGCATTCCAGAGTAAAATAAGTATTAAAGAAGAAAAAAATTTCCTTAATTTTGCTACAATATATCTAAAATACTATCATTTAACATGTAATAATTATGTAAGCTATTTTAAATTTTTTGTATTAACTTCAAAATTCAGTATGTACTTTAAATATGTGTAAAAATATGTATGGGTATAAATGTATTTTTGCATGTGTTTGGTAATATTGCAATTCATATTACTTAAAAGAGTAATTCTTTAAACAAATGAGTTAATGTAGGCATTTTGGAATAATGAAAAGAAAACTTTGTATTAAATTAAATATGACCTGAGAAGCTGGCAGAAGGCATTAATTAAATGGTGAATTGTCTGGATGTGAAAGGAAAAAAAAGTACACATTGATGATTACAGAATAGACAGGGGGATATTAAGAAGAACAAAGGAAATGGAGAAGCCAAAGAACTTCTATGCATGACTCATGGACATGAACTAAGGGGGGCATTGCTGGAGGAAATGGGTTACTGGGTGGAGGGGGGCAAAGGTGGGAAAATTGGGACAACTGTAATAGCAAAATAAAATATATTTTTTTAAAAAAGTGATGACTTGGTATCAAGCATAGACATGAAGGTGACTCAGGCTTCCATGGTACCTACCACTGTTGCACCAGTATGCCACTCAGAGCTCACAACTATGTCTCTGTATGAGAATTCCCTTAGGACCAGCTGCATGAGGAAGAAAAAGCCAGAGTTTGGTTTGCAGATGACTTGACTCTGCAGCTGCACCACCTTCAGGGATAGCCCTAAATTAGGGCAGTGAAAGAAGCCCCTTCCAATGGGAAGAGCTTCAGGCACAGCACCTGGTCACTTACTCTTTCTATAGGAAAGAGAAGAGACCCAAGTTGAGAATATATATGGATTCATAGGTAGCACTGAATAGTTGGACAGTTGGTCAGGGATGTGGAAGAGAAAAGATTGGAAGATCAAGGTTTGGCACTGTCTCTAGGACAACTTTCACAAAAGTGAGTTCTGCAATACACCATTTCTGTGATATATTTCACAAAAATAGCATTCCAGAGTAAAATCAGTATTAAAGAAGAAAAACTGCTTAATCTTGCCACAATATATCTAAAATACAATCATTTAACTGTAATAATTATGTAAGCTATTGGCACATTTTAAATTTTTTGTAATAACTCTTCAAAGTCCAGTATGTACTTTAAATATGTGTAAAAATAATGCATGTTAATAAATGTATTTTTGCAAAAAAAAAAAAAAAAAGGAATAAAGAGGTGGATGTTCAGTCACGTGAGTGGACACACGGCAGTGGGCATAAAGTGTGAATGTCTTTTTGTGTTTGTTAACACCCATAAGACAAAACTATTTAGTCAGTAAACATCAGCCAGATGAGCCAGTTTCTGTCACTGGCTACTGCAGGGTTGCCATAATGGGACATGAACTAGCTGGCCAAAATGGCAGAGGTGAAAACTATGCATGGGCCCAACAGTATACACCCCACTTATCAAAGCTGATTTATCTATTGCTGCAACCAGTGTGCCAGCAACAGAGACCAAGGCTGAGTCCCCAATATGGCACTACACCTCCAGAATACCAGCTGGCCACTTGGTGGCAACCTGCATACATTGGCCCCATCTTTAAAGGCCTAGATGTTCTTTCTCACTGGAACTGACTTATTCCATCTTTGTTTGCCTTTCCTGCATGTAGGGTCTAGCTAATACCAAAAGGTACAAAGTGCTTGATCTCCTGACATGGGATCCCACAAATACTACCTCATACTAGGGCACTCACTTCATATCAAAGAAGGTATCGGAGTGCGCCCATGCCCATGCAATCCACTAACCCTGTCACATACCACAGCATTCACATACTGGACAGAGCACTGGAATGGCCTGCTAAGGTACAGTTTAAGTGCCAGTCTGCACACAATAATCACAATAATCTGTGATGATAGAGGTACCGTCCCTCAGGTGCAAAATAGGAATTGAGTCAAAGTGTCTCCAATAGGATAAACACATATGCATGGGAAGCAAGGGGTGGAGGCTGATGCAGCTCTACTTACCATCATTCTGTAGCATCCACCAAGGGACTTTGTACTTTCCATTCTGAGAACTCAGGGCTCTGCATGGTTAGCAGTTCTGCTTCCAAATAGGTTACACTTTCACTGTCAGGAGAAATAGTAAAATCCTGTTAAATTATTAACTACAGTTCCCACCTAGACACTTCAGACTTGTGTCCAAGGACTTACAAACAAGAAAGTCACATCCTGGCAAGAAAATCCAGATCATCAGGAGAAGGCAGGGCCCTTACACATGGAGGCAGGGAGCAAGGAATACACATGAAACCCAGGTGGTCTACTTGGTACCCCCTTGACTGTAAATCAGCAAATACAGCAACTCTGGCCTGTGAAGGGCATAGTGACCATGAATTTAGCTCTCTTGTGCAATATATCACATTAACAGGTAATCTATAAAGAAAGATGTGATAATTTAGGAGGGTGGAGGAAACACATAAGCACCAGTTACAGGTTTGAGGTTAACTGCAGCAACATGGATGAGACAACTGACCCTTGAACAACATGGAGGTTAAGACACCATCCCCCTGCACAATCAAAAACCCACATATAACTTTTGACTCCCCCAACACTTAGTTGTCTTTTGGTATCCACAGGGAATTGGTTCCAGGACCCCCACAGATACTCGAAAATGCTTGAGTCCCCTATATAAAATGACAGAGCAATGCATATAGTTGGCCTCCTGCATCTGTGGACTCCCAACTACACAGTGAAAACAATACAGGTATTTATTGAAAAATCTGTGTGTAAGTGGACCTGCCTAGTTCAAACCCATGTTGTTTAAGGGTCAACATTTGAATTTGACTTCCCAGGATTCATTCCCCCTCCATCTGAAGATAGAAACTGGAACCTGCTTAGGGAAATTGGTCTTTCTTAACCATAAAGTTGAAAGAGGTTTACCACATCCCCATTTATAAGAATAGACCCTGATTATCTCATACCAGTGTACCTTGTCTCCTTATATTAGTTTGCTAAGGTATCCATATCAAAATACCACAAACTATGTGGCTAAAACAACAGAAGTGTATTTCTTCACAGTTCTAGAGACTAGAAGTCCAACGTTAAGGTGCCAGCAACCTTTGTTTCTTCTGAAATTTCAGGGCCTCTCTCCTGAGTTTGCAGGTGGCCTTCTTGCTGTGTCCTCACATGGTCTTTCCTGTGTGCACATGTGGGTCTATTCTAATCTGCTCTTCTTATAAGGATACCAGTCAGATGGATTAGGGCCTGCCCATATGACCTTTTTTATCTTAATTATTTCTTTAAAGAGCCTATCTTCAAATGCAGTCACAGTCTGAACTAGTAAGCACCTCAAAATATAAATCTGGGGTGATATAATTCAGCCTATAACTCTCTTTGAGCACAGAAATTGACTCAAGGATGGTAAAGGTGTTACAGTCATGATCTATGAAACTCAAGGAAATGGATGTTCAGACTTCTGGAAAAGAGGAGTTTCCTCTCTTCCACTGGATTTGACGGTGTTCGGATTATCCAGGCCTGAGTTTCCTACAGCCATTTTTCATATCAGGAGGAAAGCCAGTTCAGAATGAAGCAATCACAAACAGGAAGGTGGAACTGAGATTCCAGGAAACTGATTCTACATATACAATTTGAGCCTTTAGACTACCCCAAAATTTATTTGGATTTTAGCCAATTTGAGTAGGACTTCTTTTAAATGAAACATCAAAATACTAACTGATAGAATAGTATATCTTTGTTTTTCAAAGTCACACAGCTAATGCATTTTCCACAACACTAAGTTACTGTTTCCTTTCTCTGGTGAGCCATAAGGCTGTAGGCCAACCACAACTATGGCCTAACCTCCATTGTGCCTCTACTGTTAGAATATAGGAAGTTGCTTATTTTTCCAAAATGCACAGATTTCCCACAACACCCCCCACAGCCAGTGTGTGAATAGGCTACTCAAGGGGGTAAACTAGCTAGGTACTCTCTGTTCCAAATTCTAGAGGAAATCTTCGGTTTCAGAATTATCACTTATCTTGGAAAAGCCTCCTAAAGACACTGAAGATGTATATCCCCAGAGCCACAGTTATTTTTTCAAGTTTTGTTTATTTAAATTATTTTTTATGGTTGTTCTTTAACACCTGTCCCAATTTTTCCCCCATTGCTCTCTCCCCTGTCCTGCCCACCTTCTACTCGCATAGTCAAGGGCAAAAACTTTGCCGGCCTCCTTCAATTCAACACAAGTTTACTATGCCAGGCATCCTGCCTTGTCTTATAGGGGCATCTTTATGTTTCAGATCCTGTCCTGCGGACATTCATGTTTGTCACACTAAGGGGAACATGCAAACAACTAACAAAATACAAACAGAAATAACCAGAAACAAAATCTTCCATAGCCTTTAAATAAATATTTCTGCTTAGAGAAACTAAATACAACACATTGCCTCACATACTGTATGTGATTGCTAGCATCTTTGGTTGGGAAGCTAGATCATTAAATAGTACCTACGAATGCTGAAATCTTAAGAATACACAGTATTTTTCTTTTGCCTACCAATGACTCAGAAATGCTTTTACCACAACTTGCAATGGAAATGGTATAGAAAAAACACAGAACTATGTGGGAATCCAACACCTCATCATTTTCCATCCCCTTCAGGAAAGAATCAACCAGTAACCATACTAACTATATAATACAATGAAAACAATACAGAAAATTATGGAACCAAGAGCATCTGAAAAGGTCTTTTTTTTTTTTTTTCCTTTGTAAAGTAATTTCCTCAATAGTAACATGGTTTTATTCTTAAATTCATCTGAATTGTGTGGCTCATAAAGTCAAAACATTGTTTGGCTTTCCCATTTTGATTTTTGAAATGATGTCCTTATTATATTAAACCAAAAAATGAGAACCCATAGCAAAAAAAAAAAATCACAGAAAACAGCTTATAAACTCTTGAGACACTATTTGGAATCTAGAGTTTCTGAAAAACTTTAGAATGGTGACATCCAAAGTGTAATTTAATTATTTCTTTCCATCACTTTTTATTATAATCATCGACTATTTAATTGAATAGTCTACTGGTCTGATTTTAAGCGCTATGAGAATTGTAAAGTTTACTTTAAACACCTCTTCCATTGTGAGGCTTACAGTTCAAAGAAATCTTTACAACTTAGTACTGACCTACTGAATCATTTTGGTAAGAAAATATTTTTCTGTTTCCTTTAAAAACAATGTACTAAATAGTCCACTCAAACTGAAATGAACTTCATTAAAGCAACATTCACTATGGGGATGTACCCTGCATGGCATAGCCCAATCTGAGCAGCAACATCTGTCTACAATAGTCAGACCAGGTGTTTCTTTTCTATAGTAATACCTGGAAGAATGATTTCACTGAGAAATTACTCACCCTTCTATATGAAATGAAAAAGAAAATGATGCTCACTGACCTCAGTGTGACTGTGCCCCACTTCCTACACCGCATGCACAGCCGATGGCACATTTCTGGTCCCTCAGCCCAGCTGAACTCACCAAGGAATGCTGCTGGGATAATGGCTCTGCTGAATTTCTCCTGAACCCTAGTTCTGCTTCTCCTCTTTTGCATCATCCTTATGAGGCCCTGCCTCACAATACTCTGTGTGATGATGGTTGTTTACCCATATCAAGACCCCAGATGTGCAATCTGCATTTTCAAAGGCTCCAAGTTCTTTTTAAACAGAAGTTCTACCTGTTGTATTTAAAGGTAATCACTTTCTTCCAACACCATCTATTAAATGCCTTGTGACAACTAACTTGTAACCAAAAAATGGCTTCTCACTCCCATCACATGATCTAAAACTTTGAGTGCTTCTGCCCAGCTGCTCTAAGTATGGCTCATACTGCAGTGATGAGAATGGGATTGACACCAACTTAACTTTTGGTGGAATGAGTGACTTCCATATTGGCCTCAAGACTAAACCTGGAGCAGAAATCATATCCACCCCAGCTGCAGCAGCTCATTTTGTGGTTTATCCATTTATTTCTTATTAATTGTATGGACTATATTTGTACTTAAAAGTTTGGATACTACTGAGCAATATATTAGATGTGTTTGAAGAAGGATCCATACCAGGAGCTATGGAGAAATAAGATAGTCCCTGTTGTCAGGAAGTCACATCTCTCTGGGGTCCAAGACGAGATGCATAAAATATCCCTTGGACAGTGTAAAAGACTCCTGATGTTCCCAAAAGCTATGTCTTAAGACTTTCTTGCATTCCCAAATTCATATATCACACAATTTCCTTCATAAAACAGTCAAAATATATTTAACTGCTACTTTCAAATGTAAATAATTTTCCCTATGTAGTACTAAAATCATATATAATATAGCCTGTTACTAGCTAGGAACAATAACTTTCTAATAACTCTTCAGTTGCTTCTTACTTCCATTATCAGCACCAGCAACATGTTTATTTATGGAAAAATTACCCTACCAAAACTTTTATAAAAGCATACTGCAGTGTCTTAGAGTTTTGTTCTTTCCCTTCCTCTCTCCTCTCTAGGATCAGACTATAATTAAGGTCTGATGACATTTCCAGGTCTTCCTGCCCCCTCCCAATTTTCCCTCACAATAAGTCTCCTACATGTCTAATCCCATCATGGCATTACGGTTTATGAGCAGTTGGACTAACACACCTATATTCTAGGCTGTCCTGGAAATTTGGGAGAGGGTGTTTGGTTGTCACAATGATTGTGCGGTTGCAGAGTGAGGGCTACTATAGGTATTAGCGAATGTGGTCAAAGATGCAAATCCCTATACAATGCACGGAATAGTCCCTCCCAATAAAGAATTTTTTATGTCTCTCACAATTCCTAAATGTCTTGCCAGATAGCCATCTGTTAAGAATTAGTCAAAGCTAGATCCTAACTCCATTTTAAATGTAGAAAAAAATGTATATTTTGCTTGGTTTTAGTTATGCTGAAGTTTCTAGGAGTGTAACTACCTTGAAAATCAAGGGAAGATTATCATGCGCTCACATTTTCAGAAAAATGACATCACTAAAAATGACATCACTAAATAACAATATCACTTGTAATAAATGAACAAACACCTGGATCAATTTGCATTTGCTCTTGGTGTTAATAATTTATAAAGGAAAAACTGTATCTTTCTTGCAATTGTATATCATGTTGCACCCGCAATGTGTGTGTTCAAATACATTATTTTATTATTAATTACTTCTCTTATATTTTTCTTTTATTTTACATTTACTTTTAGGGTTTATGTTGTCTTTTATAACTGTAGGTGTAGATATGTTAGTTAACACATTTTCATTTCAGGATACCACATGGAGCATTATAAATATCTATTATGAAGGGGATGGATGTAATACAACAATAATAAAATTAAATTTAAAAAAAAAGAAAGAAACAGGCTAGGTGTTTGGTCTGATAGAGTGTAGAACCTCTGATTCAGATTGGGTAAAGAACAAGATGATTTTTGAAAGATGATTCACTAAGATATCTGATAGAGATAAATGCTTTTTTCCACGTCCATATTCTTAACATTTTCAACCAACCCCCTCTCACGGCCTGACTTTGACGAACATGTACTTTCCTGCAGAATCCCTGGTGCACTTCTCAGATGATTATTCCATTACAGAATTTGGAAACCAATGGCAAATGGACCATGGGACACCTGGGACACTGAGTTAAGCACAGTGCTCTTCCGGCTAAATGGTCCATAGCTGTCAAGCTTATTTCAGGACTCCATGCAGCTGTGTGCATGCTTACTGTGTGGAAGATGCAGTAAGATTACAACAGCCTGGAGGTACGTAGTAAGAACAGAAGGTCTGGAACCAATCAACTTTCCACAGTCCAATAACAGGTCTCTTTGAACCAGATGGCTGCCATTCCCAGATGTCACCTTGGTCTCATTTATACCTGATACTCTGAGTTGTCAGTTTTTGGAGTCCACACCATACTAGTGAAGCTCAGTTACACCTTGGGCTAAGGGCTGTTACTAGATCAGAGTAATTTCTTACAAGATAAGCAGAATGCTTTATGTGTAATTCAATCTCTCAACCTCTAATAAACATTTATAAAGTGCTCGAAGGATGCTGTACAGTTCTAGGCATTTTATAACAAGGGAACAGAATATAGGAAAAATTTGGTTTCTGGACTTTTGGTATGCAGCTTAGTAAGGCCAAACCAAATGAGTACAAACAATAAACCTTTACCCAGAGAGGTTTTATGTCATTAGAAGCAAAATTAACATCTTCCTGGCCTCCGGGGATTTGCTAATTAATTGACACTTCAAAATGACATTCAGAGGAGCAAGCTCTCAACTTAATGTAGGAGAAGGCAACTTTAGCCTCCAGTTTTACCCACAAGATTCTTTATCAATGTTAAAAAGCTGGCTCTTATCTCTGTTGCAACATTTTTTATAAGAATTAGGTCCCTAGATTTTAAGTTATTTCTTACCTCCCACAATCATCTAAATAGTTGATTATTTATATTTAAGGCCATTCATCTTTTTTATTTGCAATATAATTTTAATTCTATATAAATAAAACAATGTTTTTTGAATTTTAGTAAATGTTATGGTACTTGGTTTCAAATAAAATTTACATCAGCATATCAATGAACAAATACTATAAATGTCTAATCATCTTTGCTTTGCGGAATAATAAATCTCCTATTGGGTTGGCCAAAAAAGTTCATTTAGTTTTTTCCATATGAAGGCTTTAGTAGTACTTGGTTGTCTTTAGTCTTCATTTGAAACTTCATTTGAAACAATTTTGTTAGATTGTATTGTTACAGCTGTCCTGTCAGCATGCATTAAAAAAAGCATCAAAAATTGTTAAATTTTTGTGCAGCCATTTTAATATTGAAAAATGGAAGAAAATACAGGCATTTCCAGTGCATTATGCTTTATTATATCTATAAAAGATAAAAATGAGACACTGGCCTACAAACCCAAAGGTCGCTGGTTCAATTCCCAGCCAGGGCACATAACCAGGTTGCAAGCCAGGTTTCCAGCCAGGCTGGAGGCAGGTGAAAGGCAACCATACATTGATGCCTCTCTCCCTTCCCTTCTCTCTGAAAAATAATTAATAAAATCTTTTTTTAAAAAAGATAAGAATGCAACTGAAATGCAAAAACAAAGATTTGTGCAGTGTAAAGAGAAGGTTCTGTGACTAATCTAATGTGTCAAAAGTGATTTGCAAATTTTCTTCATGCTACTGACATTTTGGCCAAATAAGTTTTTGCTGTGGGGCTGTCTGAGGTATTGAAAGATGTTTAACTGCACCCCTGCCCTCTACCCACTAGAAACCAATAGAAGGAGAGAGCCAACATAATCAAAATCTCCAAATCTATAAAGTTATTAGTGAAAGCAAAATACGTATCTTTTAATTTACAGAAAACACTAGAATGACTTTTTGGCAACCGCAATAATTAAGTGTTTGATATTCCTTTCCTGGAATTAAAAAGCCATAGTACTTTTGATACATTTTATACTATGATCAAATGTAGAGGCTTATTTGGACTCCGATTAGACTTCATAGGTCATCTTTACAAGGTCACATCTTCCTTCTATTTATCCACTTACCTCTTTGCCATCATAGATGCCTTCATTTGGTTGTGAGTTCACATGGCCTTTGATTGTTTCAAATGGGCTATGAACTCTTTTTTAAAAGAGACAAGCAAATTAGAGACAGACTCATAGATAGATAGAGAGCAGGAAGATAGCTAAAGGGTGGTTGAGGGTTAGGTGGTGAAGAGACTGAGCAGAAAGGAAAAAGGACTCATGGACATGAAGAACAGTGATGATTATGGGGGCAGTGAGTATAAGGGGACTAAATGGTAATGGAAAAAAACACAATAAAGCTTTTTTAAGCTCAAAAGCCTGCATACTATTCGATTCCAACTATGTGACATTCTGGAAAAGGCAAAACTATGGAGATTAATAAAAGTGATCATTGGTTGCCTTAAATACATACATAAGACTGTGTCTCTGATCTCTTGTATATTCCTGCTTCCTTCTGATATCTTAAAGTATTTTACAAAGAAGACAACCAAGAAGTATCAGATTTTAAAATTCTGGGTGCCAAAATAAAAATTCCAGGGTTGGCTATGCTATGTTTAATTAACTGCTCATTAACCCCTCTTCATATGTCTCTTACTATTGGGAGCAAAGTGGTGATTTGGAGCTTTCATTTTCATTAAATATCATTTCTTAGCTAGAAGCCTTCACTATTACCCATTCTTTTTAGAAAATGTGGAAAATAGATTCCCTTCCCAATAACAAGACCATGTGAATTATCTCTTTGTCTTAGATCTGACTCAAATAAGAAAGATGAAGAAAACTAGTATTTATTGAACAATAATATCTGTTCATCTGATATTGTTGTTGATGTGAACATCTTATGAAAAAAGAAACTGAATCAGTTGGTGGAAATAATTTAACCAAAGTTGTGATCAAGTAAGTGGCAAGCCCAATCCCTGACACCATTGCCCTGTTTTTATTACTGCTCCCTCAAAAAAGTGGGAAGGGAAATTCAGATTTTGAAAAAGACAAGGGTTAGAGTAAGAAACAGCATTCAAGCACTTATTATGTGCCAGATATTACACAATTTCTTTACATAAATGAACTCAATTCTAATAATCTCCCTCCCTAAGTTGTTCCTTCATCTCTAAGGACATGAGGAAGATAATAGGCTCTACTATACTATACTATAGTATATTATACTATACTATTCCTCATATCCCTTTTACAGGTGAAGAAACAGAGGGGTAGGATAACTCACCTGTATAGGATTACATAGCTAATAAGTGGAAGAGTCAGAATTGTAATGACACTAGTCTGGTCCTAAGACCCATGCGCTTCAGCAGTATGCTCTACTTAACATGTAGGGAAGGAGGGGAAGTGGTGAATAATAATGAATGTTCTGGGAACCTTCAAAGAGGCACACACAGAGAGTTTTACCTTGTTGCATTTAAAATTCATTAATAGTTGGTGTTGGTTCTGTATATAGCAGTGATACATTGGAATTCTATCTGGGGATGAGGAGTTATGCCATGTTACAGATTCTATTTACTGTAGGAAAATTATTTACTCATTGGTAAATAGGGGACTTAATTTGACTCCACTCCAGCTGCCCTTTCACATGGGGACCTGCCAAACAGCAACTCAGGCATAAACAGTATCTTACAGTTTTGCTGAAAAGTCTGTGCCCTGTGGTTGCAAGGTAACTGGTGAAAAGGATCACTGAACTTGGAGCAGTGAATTCTCATTCTGAACCACAAAGGATTCCTTTTTAGAAAATACTAATCATCAATTCCATTCCTATTTCTGTACCATTTTCAACCTTAAGTTGTCTCTCTATTTCCCATCTGATTCTAACTATAACTAAGGAAACGAGAAAATCTACCCAAAGTAGTATGACACAGCTCCAAAAAAATATAGAAACTACCTTAATCATTATTATTATTACTTTCAATGTTAAGCTTATTCTTGCTTTAGCATAAAATATCCTATGAACCTTCTCAGTCTTTATTGTTGGAATACAACAGATTGATTATAAGCCACATATATATACCTATGTAAATTGTACCTAAGAACATTTTCAGAAAAGACATGTTGGATGATCCTCAGTCTTCATATGTTAGTTCAACCCGTACCTATATGTTTTTACTAAGCAATTTCAGCTGGGCCTATGGTTTCATTTTTATTTAGATCTTGTTTATCCTTAGACAGTGTGTTTAAGACACCCTGAAAACATAATTTCCAAGAATTAAATAACTTGTACACATTGCCTTCTCCAGTACTCAGGACCTGTGACTTCATTTTTCTGAGTAGGGATCCATTTAATAACTAATTCAAGCTGGGGCTTGATATCCTCCATTTAGTACTGAACCCTGGAACAGAGCCAATGCTTACCTAGTAGGATAAATCAAGAGACTGAAGGTGTACTTGTCTCCAATGTGCTCCCTAAAGTGTGTGAGCAGCTGCTTGTTACCAGGGAAAATCTTTTCTCTCTGAATTAGTGAGGTGGTGTCTGTGACACAAGGCATCCCAAGAAAGATTTTAAAGTACACATTATCAGAATTTGATGATCTCAGAACTCACTTGGCAAGTAATTCAGCATTTTGGAACAGAAGGAGCATCCTTCTTACTGGGGAGTTCTAGACACAGTGCTTCCCAGAAATGTATTTATTTGTTTACATTGCCTACCTCTTGAGAACGTTTACCTGCACAAATATTCTGTCTACATAGATATGAAACTCCAAATGCTGTCATAATTAGGTTGGTTTTACACATAGGCCAAGGAGGCAACTGTCTAATATACACGTCAAGGTCCTACAATGAGTACCCTGTTCAAAACCTTGCATTACAATAAGACTTTCCACGTAATATGGAAAAGTATCCCTTAAACAATCTGTGTTTTTTGAGCGGCAGGTGTTAACAGAACAGAACAGGAGCAGTTAGCACCTAAAGGAAAGAAGGAAAGAGGTATTATGAAGAGGATGTCAGGGCTTTGCTGAAACTTAAAACAATGTTTTTTAAGGATCAAGTTCACCTGTGAGGTGGAGTAATGGATAATGGAGTAAGGAACGGGATCTTAGGTACATGTCCTGAGTCTCTCATTAATTCTGTGACTCTGGGCATATTGCCTGATTTCTCTGTGCCTCAGTTTCCTAATCTTTTAAATAACTGGGCTGGTAATACAGTAACTTCCACTATATCCTCTTCTGATCTAACCTCACAAGTTTGCCTTGGGCAGCTCATATATGAAAATCTTCATCATATTTAAGGCCTTCACTTCATTTCTTATTTTCTTGTCCTATTGGAAGCTTGTCAAAACTTGGGCTTGGAGAGCCATTACTTACACTGAACTGAAGGATCCAAGAAAGACAAAGAAAAAACTAGTCACTATTCTTTAGCTCACAAGACAGTAAGTTGGCCCTCTTTGCCCTGAAAAGTGAAATAAGAAATCTAGGATTTAATTAGTGGCTTTATAATAGCCTTACAAGAAGCCCAAAAAATATTTTATTCATTGAGTTCATGCAAATGTCAGCTGAATCACAACTTATTTCTAATTCAATCTCTTTTATTGTTGTTAAAATACATGAAATAAATACAGAAGACTGACGCTGTAAGACTGTGGAAGTGGGTGTGGAGGCAAGGACAATAATGACCTAATTCCTACCTATTTGCTGAGTTCCCTTTGCCCAGACTTGCTGGTATCATACAGAACACAGAGTGGCTTTTGCTCATTTGGAAAGAGCTTCACTATCACTGAAGGTGAGTGACTGCATCCACATGCTGACCACAGAGCACCCAGAGTGAGAAATCTTCACGTGAGCAGTTTAACTCATGAGCCCCTATCATGGCTCCTTATCTGTTCACCCAATTGGCCCATAGCTTTGGCAAACATAGGAAGAAAAAGCTCTTCCTTAATATGTGACAGCTACAGGTGGCCACATTTGGACCGTCTATCTGATGTCTGTTTAACACAACAACTTTATGGAAATACACATACAATATCACATGCTTATTTCTAGGATTTAGCTTATTGATGCTGAGGTCTTAGCCCCAGATGCAATTTAAAGTTTCTCATGCCCAGATAAAAATTATGAAGCAGCAGTGATAGGACAACTTCTGCCAAGACACTTGGGTTACAGGCATGCACAGCCAAGGATGAAATCCCAGCCCTGACTGGCTACGGGTTATGTTGCGCTTTGTGAAAGAGTGTGGTATCAGTGGCTGGGGAGGCATAGCTCATTAGGATGAGGGCATTTGGAACAGCCGCTTCCTGCCACATTAGGCTGCCTCATGTCCTTCGACTACAGTAGGCAGCATTTAATGCATGAACATTTATAAAAGCACACCTGGAGGGTGCTGGGGAAATTCTAACCACTGGCTTTCTCTGCCAGCTGTGTTCTCTTTTCCTCAATGGAGACACACCATGGAAACAGACTCTTTAAGTAGTAGTGGGTACAAATATCTGTTTTCTCATTCTCTCCCTCCCTTCTAGTCTTTCTCCTTGACATCTTAGAAACTGGTTACAAAGCCCTGGCTGGTAGCACAGTGGATAAGGTGCCGGCCTGCGAACCCAAAGGTCGAAGGTTCGATTCCCCAGCCAGGGCACATAACCAGGTTGCAAACCAGGTCTCCAGTCAGGTCTGTGGCTGGAGGCAGGTGAAAAGCAACCATACATTGAAGTCTCTCTCCCTCTCTCCCTCTCTCCCTCTCTCTCTGAAAATAATGAAATAAAATCTTTAAAAAAAAAGAAAGAAACTGGTTACAATTATTTCAACTGCATATTTGTACAATATTTAAAGTTGTGTTTTGTTCTTTCCCATTACATTATCTTTCTCTCCATATACAGGTTGTTGTTTCCTTCTCGCCCCTTTGTTTTGTACTCTCTTCCTTACAGTACAACCATTGCAAACATTCCCGGTCTTGTTGAGAATTTCTGAAACTGGGATAATTTTTCTTTGGGGGAAGTTTCTATCTATGCCATCTCCCTCAATTCCCATCACCCACATGATAGATACAAGATCCTAATCATAGGATAGATGTGTCTCCATGACTGACCCTTACTCACCTTCTCATATTCTATACTCATTAAGAGTTCTACCTACATCCTGTAACTGCCCACTCAATTCTAGTATCAAATTGTTTGTCTGTAATTACATTTGTTTCACGCAGTGTGTCATAACACACTGTTCTGGTGGCCTGGCCTAGCCCATCTGCCTTTCTCCACCTGAGAAAATATTCTTCATGGTTCAAGATTGAACTCAAGGTCACCTCCTTTCTGAAGTCCTTACAAAACTCCCCAGAATGAGACAGATCCGTGTATTGCAGAATCCAAAGGATAAATAATTACAGGGAGGGGGCTCTTTAAAAATAAAAAGATACAAAATAGAGATATTATTGCAGTTTAAATATCTTACTTTTGCAACATTTACAGAAACACGGTGAGTAGGGTCCATCCAGAGCTTGGGATGGGTTCCGTGCCAATGAAAGACCCTGACTCAAAAGCATCATTAACTTCACAGTGAGAACCGCTCCCATAGACTTGGCACTTGCTAGTTTGTAGTGTTCTTTGTGTTAAGTTATAGCATTTAGCAACATAAGTAGCATTAAATAATTACTTTTTTAATTTTTCCAGTATAAAAACATTCACAGGGACCATAAATTGTTAGTTTCTAGAAACCAATGCCCAACAAGTGGTTTTTAACAAAGGATATATTTGTTGAAAGCACAAAAATGCAGTCAAGCTAGATAAATTAAGCTGCTGGGGTTTGTTGTAGAGGTACAGACCTCCTGGGTGCCATGGTGGAAAAGGAGCATCACATAGAGGGACTGCAAGAAAAGCTCTGAAATCTGAGCAGCCCTGGTACCTTGACTGTGGAAGCTCATGTTACGTCACTATAACCTGCCCTGTTGCCTCTCTGTGTCCACTTCTAGAATCCTTGAAGTTCACCACTGACTTTTCATAGTGTCCAAGTTCAAATCCCTTTATGAGAGAATTTAATTGTCTTAACCCAGGTAATTGTCACCTTTCCCACCCTCTCCTTATCTGGCTCTGATGGGGTATGTGGGAGTATCAACTTATTGGGAAAATTTCCCTATTGGGAAAATTTTTCACCAATATCTGTTCAATCTGAACACATTTATATGCCAAGGTCCAGTAATCCCACCTGCAACTATACACCTAACAGAGATATGTACACTTGCTCACTAAAGAACCTGGACTAAATGATCACAGTGTTCTAGTGGTACTAACCCCAAAAGGAAAAACTAACTGAATACCCACCAACTGTTGATAGACAAATTGTAATATAGTCATACAATGAAATATTAGACAGCAAAGAGAAGTGTTCTACATGTATAAATAGCAATATGGATGAATCCCACATATATAACTCTGAGCTAAGGAGCCATACACACAAAAAAATGCAGACTGTATGATTCCATTTATATAAAGCACAAAAACAAGCAAAATTGATCTACAGTGCTAAAAGTCATGATCGTGATTAGCTATGGGGTATGAATACTGATTGGAAATTGGAAATAAACATGAGGAAATTTCTGGGATACAGGTAACACTATATTTCTCGATCTGGGTACTGGTTACTTGGTGGTGTTTACCTTGTAAAACTCAATTGATCCACCAATGTCCACTTATATGTATGTATATTATAAGTGAACAGAAAATTTTAATGTTTTCAGTTAAGCAATTAATTTCTCTACGAAGTAGAACTACATGATAACAATTGGATCCTCTAATCCAGAGCCAGGAAAATTTTCATTTCACCAAGGTAAAATCATGAGCCTTATAAATAGAGAGCAAATTAATTGGAGGACATTTGCCTTTACTTAAAAAAGAAAGAAAGAAAAGAAATATCTAAATAATGGATAGGTCATCCATTATTGTACTTACAGTCACAAGATCAGAGTTTGATTCCCAGTTCCATCCAGAACTAGCTATATGACAAAAGCTAAGTTAATTCTACTCACATCACAGATGAAGAGCAGTGGGTCTAAAGAGATTAGTGGCTACCTCTCCACTGCCTTAGAGAAATATTCTAAAAAAGAAACCAAATAAACAGTATAGACAAAGCAACTTATAAACCACCCAGCTCTAGGGACCCATAAAGTATCAGCTTTTAGAATTAAAAAGAAACATAAAATAATACAGTGGGAAAAATAATTTTTAATGAAAAACAAAATAGAGAGACTGAAACCCCAAGGACTAATTTTAAGCCAAGGAATCCTGATTCACTTCTAGAAAGTAGTTTGTTTTATTAAACCAGCAAATTATTTTCAAGAGATTCATAATGGCAAGGGTTTAAAATCAAATCAAATCCTATGAATCATGAACAAATGTAAATGTTTAAATTTTTTACTTGGGAAATTAAAAAGCTCTATAAGGGCATTCATCCAAAATAAATTTTCCAGACAATCAAAACATTAGGCTGTTGGTATGAAAACTTAAAAATTTAGTTGGTTTTTACTAAAATTATTTTAAAGTAAGTATTTTTTGAGAAAGATAATACACAGTAAAGTGCACACAACATTAATACATTAATATACATCTGGATGGATTGTTATAAAACAAACATTGAAGTACCCACCACTGAGGTCAATAAATAGAACATTGCAGACATCCCTGAAAATCACTCCTGCTTCCCAGTTTGGAGCCCCTTTCTCTCCCCGAAAAGTTAGTCACTAATAAAAATGTCTCAGTAACCACTTTCCTTTTCTGTCAAGTTTCCAAATCTAAGCAGACCTTTCCCATTTAATATGTATGGACTGCTTTCCATGCTAATACATTTAATACTTCTCTTAGTGCCTCAATTCTTAAAAGAACAGTTAAATATATATTTAACGGTTCTGATTTTAAATGTCTACGTATCCATATTAATATTTCAAAATCATATTAATGTGAATCATTTTCCTGTGCCACATCCTGTGATGCTCCCAAGTGCCATTCATTTAGATAAGCATGGCCAATGTCCCCAATTCATGTCTTTAACCTCTGAGTTACTTCTGATTCATTCTTTTGTATCCTTTGCTTGTAGAAATTGCTCACCTGATATTTTTGCAAACCTGCTTCTCACTTTCAGTACCTCTCCCTACATCAACCAATTCCTTCTAGGGCTTATTTTCCCTAGTTAATATCCTGGACAAAAGAAGAAACGTACAAACACCAAATGTTCCAGTCTAAAGAAAAGAATTACCAGAATTGGTGTGAAGAATATAAGTCTCTAAGCCCATGAAATTTTGGAATCTGGAGGTGTGAGATGGGGCCCCAGAATGTACAAATGAGTCAGTTGATTCCATTGTTGCTGGTTCCACAAACCAGTGTTTAGTAACAACTGTTCTATAGAGTTAACCAACCCAGCTCCAGGGCACAAGTCTCACTCTGCATCCTCAAAACTCATACATACAAAGCATACACCCCACATCCCAAAACACGCCTAAGCACATACTCATTCACTAAGGAAAAGAGCTCCGGAGAGATCTATGAATAAAGGATTAAGGTACCTCTATGCCAGCTCTAGTGTTTACACACGTTGAATTTATATTTGGTAAAAAGTTATACAGTGAAGGCCAGAGGACTATTATCATGAAAATGTATGGATGGTACTTAAATGCACATGCTCTCATGAAATCACTAGTTTATAATCCTTAAGTCTCTAAAGATAAGGAAGAAATCTGTGTAATTAATGGAAAAGCTAAACAAAACAATAAAATTTATAATGGTGTACAACATTTAATTTTGAAATTTTACCATTGTTTTTTGGATACCTTGACTGGCAAAAAAATGTTTGATGGAGTTCCTCTTTTAATTGCATAACTTTATAGTCTATGTAAGAATGGAATAAAAAAGAAAAAGCCTAAATTTTGCAATACCTACTTTTGGCAAAATAATTTAAATAATCATAAATATGAATGATTTAGTTTATCACATTTTAAATAACATTATTTATTAAAGAAAGACATGTAGAATGAAGGCAATGAAACAGTATCTGTGAAAAATGTATGCATTCACTGCAAAAAATTACAATTAGAAATGTTTTTACTTAGCAAGATTTGCTCTGAGCTTCCCTGTAGAGAACTTTATTTTTTATTGATAATATTATGGTCTATAAAGTTGAATCAATGAAAGTATCAAAAAATATAATGCTACTAATTATGAAATGCTACCTTGAAGAAAAGGTCAAACTACTGAAAAATAAGATGATGATGATGATACTTAAAAAATACATTCTTTAGGGAAAATATCAGTGGGATCATATTAGAAACAGATTTGGCTAAAACTAATTAAATTAGGTCAATAAATACCAAGAATAATTATTTTGCATGCTATTTTTAGTACTTCTATAACTTTGTTGTAATGCATTTGTTTCATTTTCCCCCCATTGTTCTCCCCTACCCCTCCCTCCCCTGCCCCTCCCTCCCCATCTCCTCTCCCACAGTCAAGCCCCACCTCATTGTTCATGTCCATGGGTTTTTCACATTAGCTCCTCCACTAAACCCTTTCCCTACTTTCCCCTGCCTCCACCCCCTAGTCACTGTCATTCTGCTCCTTTTCTTTTTCCCATGTTTCTGGTTTTGTTCCACTCATCTGTTAGATTCCTGTATTAAGTGAGATCATATGTATTTGTCTTTTGCTGCCTAGTTTATTTCACTAAGCATAATACTCTCCAGTTCCATCCATGTTATCGCAAATGCTAGGAGTTCCTTCATTCTCTCTGCTGCATAGAACTCCATTGTGTAAATATATCAAAATTTTTTGATCCATTCACCCACTGATAGGCATTTAGGCTGCTTCCAGCACTTGGTTATTGTAAAAAGCACTGCTATAAACATAGGAGTGCACAGGTTCTTCTGAATTGGTGTGTCAGGATTCTTTGGATATAATCCAAGCAGAGGAGTCACTGGGTCAAAAGGCAGTTCTATTCTTAGTTTTTTGAGAAGATTCTACACTGTCTTCCATAGTGGCTGCACCAGTCTGCATTCCCACCAGTAGTGTACCAGGGTTCCCTTTTCTCCACATCCTCACCAGCACTTGTTGTCTGTTGATTTGTTGATTATGGCCATTCTGACAAGTGTGAAGTGGTATCTCATTGTGGTTTTAACTTGCATCTCTCTGACAGCTAATGATGTTCAGCATTCTTTCACATGGCTATGGGCCCTTTGTATGTCCTCCTTGGAGAAGTGTCTCTTCAACCCATATTTTAATTGGGTTGACTGTGTTCCTTCTGTTGACTCATATAAGTTCTTTGTATATTTTGGAGATTAAACCCTTATCTGAGGTGTCAATGGCAAATATGTTTTCCCATATGGTTGGTTCCCTTTTCATTTTGCTGATGTTTTCTTTAGCTGAGCAGAAACTTTTCAGCTTGATGTAGTCCCACTTGTTTATTTGTTTCTTTATTTCCTTTGCTCTGGAAGAAATACCAATGAAAATATTGCTGTGTGGGATATTTGCTACTTTTCTGCCTCTACTTTCCTCTAAGACTTTTATGATGGCACGGCTTATGTTTAAGTCTTTAATCTATCTTGAGTGTATTCTGGTATGTGGTGTAAGCTGGTAGTCTAGTTTCTTTTCTTTTTTCTTTTTTTTTTTTTTTTTTGGCATGTGCCTGTCCAATTCTCCCAATAACACATGTTGAAAAAGCTATTTGGACTCCATTTTCTGTTCCTCCCCACTTTGTCAAATATTAGTTGTCCATAGAGTCCTGGGTTTATTTCTGGGCTCTCTATTCTGTTCCATTGAACTCTTTGTCTTTTCTTGCTCCTGTACCAGACTGTTTTGGTTACAACAGCTTTGTAATATAGTTTGATATCCACTATTGTGATTCCTCCTACTTTGTTCTGCTTTCTCCAGATTGCAGTAGCTATTTGGTGTCATTTTTAGCTCTATGTAAACTTTTTAAGAATTTGTGAAATATGATGTTGGCATTTTAATAGGAATTGCATTGAATCTATAGATGACTTTGGGTAGTATGGACATTTTAATGATGTTAATTTTCCCTCTCCATGAACATGGTATATGCTTCCGTGTATTTGTATCTTCCTTAATTTCTTTCTTCAGTGTTCTGTAGTTTTCCAAGTATAGGTCTTTGACCTCCTTGGTTAGGTTTATTCCTAGGTACTTTATTTTTCCTGTTGCTATAGTAAATAGGATTTTTTTTCTCATTTCTTTCTGTGATGTTTCATTGTTGGTGTATAAAAATGCCTCAGATTTCTGGATACTGACTTTATATCCAGCTATTTTGCCAAATTCACTTATTAGTTTGAGTAGTTTTTGGATGGAGTCTTTAGGGTTTTCTATGTACACTATCACGTCATCTGCAAATAATGACAGTTTTACTTCCTCCTTTCCAATTTGGATATCATTGACTCCTTTTTATTTTCTGATTGCTGTGGCTAGAACTTCCAAAACCATGTAGAAGTGGAGGAAGTGGACATCCTTGCCTTGTTCCTGATCTTAAAGGGAAAGGCTTTCAATCTTTGACCATTGAGTATGTTGGCTGCAGTTTTCTCATACATGGCCTTTATTATGCTGAGGTATGTTCCTTCTATTCCCATCTTGCTGAGTGTTTTTATCATAAATGGGTGCTGTACTCTGTCAAATGCTTTTTCAACACCTATTGATAAGATCATATGGTTTTTGTCTTCCAGTTTGTTTATGTGATGTATTACATTTATTGATTTGTGAATATTGTATCATCCCTGCATCCCTGAGATGAATCCCACTTGATCATGGTGTATGATCTTTAAAATTTATTGCTAGATCTGACTTGCCAATATTTTGTTGAGAATTTTAGCATCTACGGTATTTTCATCAGAGATATTGGCCTATAGTTTTCTTTCCTTGTTGAGTCTTGACCTGGTTTTGGGATTAGAATAATATTGGCTTCATAGAAAGAGTTTGGGAGTCTTCCTTCTTGCTGGACTTTCTGGAATAGATTGAGAAGGATAGGAGTTAGTTCTTCTCTAAGTGTTTGATAAAATCTGCCTGTGTAGCCATCTGGTCCGGGGCTTTTGTGTACCAGGGGTTTTTTGATTACTGCTTCAATTTCACTGTTTGTTATTGATCTATTCAGGCTTTCTGCTGCTTCTGGATTCAGTTTTGGAAGATTATATGTTTCCAGAATTTTTTCCATTTCACTCAGGTTCTTCAATTTTTTGTCGTATAGCTGTTCATAGTAATTTCTTATAATCCTTTGTATTTCTGTGGTAGCAATTGTGATTTCTCCTTTGTCATTTCTGACTTTATTTGGGTCCTCTCTTTTTCTTGATGAGTCTGGATAATGACTTGTCAATTTTGTTTTTCTTTTAAAAGAACCACCTCCTGCATTTATTGATCCTTTGAATTGCCCTTTTTGTCTCTGTGTCATTTAATTCTGCTCTGATCTTGATTATTTCCCTTCCTTCTACTTGCTTTGTATTTTGTTTGTTGTTGTTCTTCTAGTTCTTGTGGCTTTGTTATTGGTTTTTTTTTTTTTTTTTTTTTTTTTTTTTTTTTTTTTTTTTTTTTTTTTTTTTTTTTTTTTTTTTTTTTTTTTTTTTTTTTTTTTTTTTTTTTTTTTTTTTTTTTTTTTTTTTTTTTTTTTTTTTTTTTTTTTTTTTTTTTTTTTTTTTTTTTTTTTTTTTTTTTTTTTTTTTTTTTTTTTTTTTTTTT